>WEKY01061398.1:69094-116352 GCA_013390045.1 Picathartes gymnocephalus | reverse complement strand
ACCGCCGAGCCGCCCCTGCTCCGCACCGCCCGTGCTCCGCACCGCCCGGCGGCACCGACGGCCGCGGGAGGCCCTCACCGTTACCACCACCGCCCTCCCGACGACACCAGGGCCCGAGGGCACCATGACCCTGCTTAAGCTGTCCCTCATGGCCTTCAGCTTCGTCTTCTGGGCAGCGGGGCTGACCATGCTGATCATCGGCCTCTGGGCCAAGGTGTCTCTGGGCAGTTACTTGGCGCTGTCAGCCAGCGACTACCCCAGCGCCCCCGCCATCCTCTTGGCCACCGGCGTCGCTGTCATCATCTGGGGCTTCCTGGGATGCTTCGGCGCCGCCACGGAGCACCGGGGACTCCTGCGCGCCTACAGCGTCTTCCTGGCGGCCGTGCTGGCGGCCGTGCTGGCGGCCGGGCTCTCAGCGCTCCTGTACCGCCAGACCCTGGCGCGGGGCTTCCAGGAGGGGCTGCGCCAGGCGCTGCTGGCCTACGGGGACGACGACGGCGTGGCGGACGCCCTGGACGCGCTGCAGCGAGCCTTGTCCTGCTGCGGTGTGGAGGGCTACCGCGACTGGCTCGCCTCGCCCTGGGGGCTAGAGCAGAACGGCTCGGTGCCCCTCAGCTGCTGCCGGGCCCGCCGCGGCTGCCAGCGCAGCCCGCCCGACGCGCGCAGGCTGCACCGCGACGGCTGCTTCGGCAGGGTGTCCGCCTTCGTCGGCAGCAACATGTTCTGTGTTGCCACCGCTGCCCTGGGGCTGGCACTGCTGCAGCTCATTGGCATTGTGCTGGCCTGCCTGCTGGCTGCCCGCGTCCCTGGCCACCTGCTGGGCATCACCACCCCTCGCTGAGATCCCCCCATTCCTGCCCCTTGTCCCCTGCAGCTATCTTCTTTCCCACATAACTGAGTACAACCCACTGGGAAACTCCTTCATTCATATTCACCATTTCCACTTGAGCATCCTCCTCCAGGCTCCATTCCTCTGGAGCCTGTGTTAGGTGTGCTATGAGCATCTCAAGTCCCTCAGAAGGGAAGGTGCTGGGACGGTGCCTCCTGGCCTGTCCATATGTCCTGCAGTGGTGGCAGCATGGACAGACATCATGGCAGCAGGGACATCTGAGGCAAGGCTGACCAGCTTTCTGGGTGTTGTAAACACCAGGGCACGGAAATGTGGACCAGGAAAGAGGAGAGGGTCTCGGAGAGCAAAAGAGGTGTCTCTTGATATTATACCATGCACGTGTTCTCTGAGACTGGAAAATGATGTTACTGGAGAACTGCTGGAGTGCGTGAGGGGCAAGCCTGGTCCAGGGGCACCCAGATAGCCATGCCAGCAGCTGACAGTGGGAGCTGCTTGAGGGACCGTCCAGCATCGTGCATCCCATTGTCGCAAAGATATCCTACATTCGGTGTGAACGTACTCAAGCTGTCCAGCTGCTACGGGTGCTTTTACCGCTGTTGGTGTTTCCAATGGCGACTTCTATCTCAAGGTGGAGCTGCAGCTCCAAGTGTTACTCCCTCCTTCAGGATATGCCTGTCCTCTTAGCCAGTGTGTCGCTGGTTATATATATCTTTGCAGGGCTTAAAAGACCTAAAACCTGGGTCCCTGTCGTGCAAGAAGATGGAAAAAGCTGTAGGATCAGATCTGATGAGGGGTGGCAAGAGGAGGGAAGGGTTCATTGCCCTTCAGAAGTTTGCTTTGGACTTCTCCGTTAACATCAGGATGAACGGAACAGACTGACTTTTATGGAAGGGTTTCTAAAAATAGCCCTCAGACGCTGACATTTTTCTTCTCTCGAAGGATCTGTCTCTGAAGTGTGCCCTCACCTACATTTTTGAAGCCAGATCTGTATATAACCTGAGAGTAAGTGGAGAACCCCCAAGACTTGCTGTGTAGCCCTGGGTATATTCAGGTTAGACAGCAATATAAATCTACAGGATTTTGTTTTTTTCATAACAGATCTGGGTTTGCATTTGGAGTTTGACGAAAAGCAAGCCGTGCATTTCAGAGGTTCCTGAACTTCCAGAGCTTCCCTCCGGCTTCTTTCCACTTCCTTAAAACCTGTGAACTCTACCTTTACATATTTCTCTACCTTGCAGCACAAAGACATGCTCACCTTACCCATCAGACAGGGAAGGAATGATTTCAGAAAGGAATCAAAGAACCACAAAGGAACTCCAGGACATGGCAACCCTTAGGAACGTGACTATCAAAGCTGTGGAGAATGGTCAGATGAGTAAAGAAGAAGACTGGTAGCTTCATGGGAGGAGTGGAGCAACCTTGGGGGAAAGGGGATTAGCAATGTCTCTTTTTAGGCGGCTATTTATCTATGATAACCATGTTCCAGGTTAAGAGTGTAGTGTGAACAGTCTTCTCAGTCATTTGGGTATACATCTGCATAGGCAGACCCTGGAAGTGTGTTAGGAATCTCTCTTTATAGAGAAAGTAGTGCTTTATTTTTGAGGGCTGATGTTTATTATTTTACAAAATATATTTTTTATTTTTGCTTAATAACAAACATCCCTGCATGTTTTCTAGTTATGCAATAGTGGAATTCCTGTTATTTTCTGGAAGTAAAGATTATGTTGTACAATTTTGACAATGGGCAAAAAGTATAGTTTGTATGGTAAATGGTACTTGAGAAATAAAGTTTAGCAACTGCTAAGAGCAAAACAGGTCACTGTGTCAGCTCAGAGTATTTGCATTGCTGTATGTCTTCACAAGGTGCAACTAAATGCAAGTGAAATGAGCTGTACATTGAAATGTAGAGACAGAAGCATGTTGTGGATTTTTAAAATCATTATTCAGAAGATCCATTATAGATAAAATAAAACAGGCATTGTGGAGAGTGTGGGAAAGGGCCATGGAATTGCACTGGGTTTATAAAAAGGTCTTCTTTACTGGAGTTAATAGGCTCTGAAAATTTACAAGAATATGGCATTGCTCTATCTTTACTCCACTGATGACTAAAATTATTTCTAATTTTGACCCTCGTTGCTTTATGTGACACATAGCAGTCGGTCAGAATGAAGTACTCTGTTAAAACACATTTGACATAGTGTAAATATGCACTTCAGTGAATTTGTTCTGGTTTTAAGTTGCTAAGATATCTAAATAGGAATAAGAGCAAGTTTGAAACATACCAGTGTATGTTTGTATAGTGGTTGGGCCTGAATACGAGGACATCAACTGAATGTAATGAATAATTAAAAATGTCAACCATCACTCTGCACTCATGGCCTCACTAAAATAGGATAAACCTTGGCAATGACCATGTACATGCTAAGTATCCTTATATCACCAAAGATTTAATGAACTGGCTGCGAGTGTTATTTTAATGTTTGTTGGAAGTTCCTAGAATTAACAATGTTAACTTTTGTAATTGTAAGAAAGAAATGTCATTCTTCCCTTGTCATTAATTTCCAGATTAAGAGATTCCCAGTAGCTGTTTCCGTTGTCTTGAATTCTTTGTGCTCAATGACCAAATCTTACTTTAAGTTTTAGAATTTATCTGGATTCAAGGTTCATTTTGTTCTGGATGGTCAGAGTGGCTGTAACTGGAAAATGTTACTCTGGACAGCACCATCTATCCCTTACTGGAATATGTGTTTGTTTTCTGTCTTCTGCTTCAACTTTAAAGTCACTCATCAAAATGGTATATTTTAATAAAAGATCATAGCATTTTTTTACAAAAGGCTAATATCCATTTTAGCATTACTGGCTATTCAAATCAAGGAGCAGCTGTGTTGTGGTTGTAGAAACAACAGCTCTGTTGTTTGGACAAATTGAGATTTAGGATTAACAGCGTGCTAAGATTAGACCCTTGTTATGAAACAAGGACTATTTTATAGTGTTGATCTAGAATGCCAAGAATATAAATCTTTCAAACTTCAAAAGTGTTTTGATATTTTGTCCAATATGAATTATTTGGTGTAGCTCAACTTTGTGTTACAGAAAACCAGAACTAAAAATGGCCTTTATAACAGATGAATTTTAAAATAAGAACAGGTGAATTTTTAAATAAGAACAGGTGAATTTTTAAATAAGAGATGGCTATGCTGGGGTTAGAAAACTTAAACAATTGGCCTTCCAATGTGTCCAGTTTACTTTTAAATGCCACTGTTTATTTTGTGCAACTTGAAAAGTTAATGGCAGTCACATTGTCTCCTTGAATTTCAAGCTTTTCAGGATGATGCTCTGGAAAGACATTCAAAGCAAACTAGAGTGCAAAACAACCTAGTGGTAGGGTTTCCTGTGGTTCTTCTCTGTTTGCCTCTGTTTCAGAGGCTGACCATTTTTGTAGGGTAAGTCTTTTGACAGAAGTAGTGAATATTTCATTGGTTGTGCACCCATTGTGTTTCAAAATTATAAAAATACTATTTCTACTCAACTCTATGTGATTCAAACTCACAAATTTCACTCTGTTTAATATACCATTTAGTTTGCTGAGAAATCGATTAAAATATCACTATTTAATCCTGTTTTGTTGTGGCCTCTACTGTCCCCATCTACTTTCTGGGCCAGTAAATCAAAGGATATAGTGTCCCATGTTATCAAAGAGAACGCCATCACACATATGCATTTTTCAGAAGCATATTGGTCGTAATGTGGATTTGCTTGTGGATGAGACAGAAAAAAAGAAGCAAACTAAGGAACGTATTCTGTCCTTCACGTTAGTTTTGATTTACAATTAACACACAGTACTCTGCTGTAAGGAGGAAATCTTTTGGTAATGATTTTAAATCTACAAAATAGAATTTATTACAGCATCTTATCTAGGCTACACAATTAAAATTATCAAATTAAATATTATTTCAAATGCTTTAATTCTCTAAAAATCTCTCTAGTCTGCTTGAAGGGGTTTCTGTGCAGCTTTGCATCTCCTGTACACTCATTCTCCTTATGTATAGAGTCACTCTAAGGTTGGCTGAGTTTTGTGTTAAGTAGTGTTTGAAGCTTCAATTTCAGACTATTCCCATTTTGTAGATGTTTTCCCTGGTTTGTCATATTAGTTTACTCAGACTGATGCATTATGAATATAACATGTATATTTGTTGGTTTTGAACAGTATCTTTAGTCTTAGGCAAGGCCACAACAAAATAAAGGGAGGTGCAATGCTCATATTGGCCAAGACAGACAACTTGGAATGGACGACGCTTGAAAGACTATCATATTCCATCCTAACACTACAACAAATAGATCAAATCCTGATTGGTAATCCATGTTTCTAGTTTTCCCAAAATACTGATTCTACAGCTTTTTTCTGTGTTCATGAGATGCATCATCCTAAGGTATCAGCACTTTAGAGCAGTGATGTGGTCTCAAAAGCTAAGAAGAGGAATTTTTCTTGCCTAGTGCTAATAATTTCTGATAGCTTCACTTCTTCTAGGTAACAAAGATGGGGTGATGAGAGTATCTCTGGTCACTTCTAGGACTGACTGGAGGGTTGGGATTGGAGGCAGTCCTTTGAAGCCTGAGCGGGGTGCTGAGAGTATCTCTGGTCACTTCTAGGACTGACTGGAGGGTTGGGATTGGAGGCAGTCCTTTGAAGCCTGAGCTCCTTCCTTGTTGGAGAGGTTTTTGAAAAGAAGCCTCTTGATCTGCCTGTTTTACTAACAGCACTTTCCTAGCACTAGTAGTTTATGATTATATGAAAAATTTGGCAGAAAGTCATAATTAAACAATAATTTCAGATAGCTATTTTTCTATTAGATATTTGTTTCTTAGCAAAGCAACACTCCCTCCCCACTCCCCTTGCATATATCATCTTAGTTGACTTGATGGTGTTGTTGTTGCTGTTTTGTTAGAATGATAATATTCTGGGAAACTTAGGCAGAAGCTAAACTAGTTATTTTACATGGAAATAAGTGGGTTTTGACCCGCTCTACTGATTACATTAATAATTTAATTAATGAAATTTAGAAGGTACCATTGAGCAAACCCATTGGAAAATAAATGTGTTATCAGATACTTAGTGGAGAAAAAATGAAGGTCCCAGAAAACAAATGTCATGGCTTAAAAGCAGAATACAGATAATTTTGTCTCCCGGTAGAGGGCATTGAGACATACACCTGGTTAATACAGCTAACAAGTAGAAATGAAGATGTGAGCGCTGTTTCAAAGCCAGCTTTCTAGCATATGTTGTATATGTCATGCCTCCGTTGTATCAGGGATGTCAACCTTTATTTCCATTCTGTGTGATGTTCCTTGTGTGCTTGTGACATTCACATTTATTTCTTACTCAATTTTTGCCTTAAGACACTCATCATGCTCTTTTCCTTTTGCAGGGGGCTTAGCAGTGATGTTGAAGAACCATTCTGTTCCTGCTGGTGGATCCAGTAATATTTCTCCTGTGCTTCCTACATATTTCACCCTTAAAAAAAAGGACATCACTATTTTTCTCTGAGCTTGCACTGTTCAGTGTATTGTTTGCTTCTAATTTATAATATAAAATATAGATTAATCAGCTTGTCCACAGACACTGCTATAATAAAAAAAATGCTTCCCTTTAAGCCATTTGTTTTTCAGAGTTTGCTCAATTGTACCATCTAAGCTTCATTAATGTAATTCCCCTGCTGCTGCTTCCTCTCCAGCTTTTAATTATGACATTATAGTACAATGGTCAGCTCCTTAGATGGTACTTTTTTGGGAACTTAATTTTTTTTGTTCTTTTCTCTTGGCTTTTATCATAGTTATTCCTATCCTATATTTACGTGTTTTCAAGGTATGCTATTCTGCTTCAAATGAAATTTTAAAAAGATTTGACACTCTCTTCTATGATGTAAGAGCAAGAGGATGAGGGGAAATGGCCTCAAGTTGCAGCAGGGGAGTTTTAGATTGGATATTAGGAAAAATTTATTCACCAAAAGGGTGGTCAAGCATTGAGACAGGCTTAGCAGGGAAGTGGTTGAGTCGTTATCCCTGGAGATATTTAAAAAACATGTAGATGTGGCACTTAGGGACATGGTTTAATGTTGGACTTGGCAGTGCTGGGTTAGTGGTTGGACTTGATGATCTTAAGGAAGACCATCCCATCTGCTGGATAGCAATGGGAGCAGGCAGACCTCACAGTCCATCTCATCACAGCTCCCAAATCCATGCTGACTTATGCAGGGATTGTGGAAGTAGGGTGGTCAGCTTTTGGTGCTGTATTTCTATGGTCCATATGGTTTCCTATGGAATGGATCAGTGCAATGCTATCTGTGCTGTGCTGGCATTGTGCTGTAGAGGCTGTTTGCTCACATGGGTCACCATATACTCAGGAGTAAGGAGCTAATGTGAAATGGGAATGTTACCTGAGGGCATCAATTCATCAAAGTGTAGATTCTAGAAATAAGAAGGAAACATTAAATCATTCTCCTTGGGATTACTTTTGAAGACTCTGGAAGTTTATTTCATTCTCAGGTTTGCAGAAAAACACCTGGCAGCTGTGGAGGCTGAGTTGAAAAGGAGTCAGCAGGGTGGTCTTGTGACAAAGGTAGCCAGCCACATTCTCGGCTGTATTAACAGAACTGTAGCCAGCAGGATCAAAGAAAATATTAATTCTTTGTCTCTGGTACTCATGAGGTTTTGTTGGGAAAGATGTGTTCCGTTTTGGACAAGATAGAGTTAATAAACTGTGACTTATCTGGCCCAGGGCCACTAAGCCTGTTGGTAAGCTGGGCAGCATGATATATGAGGAGAGACTGTGGGAGCTGGGTTTGTTCAGCCTGGAGAAAAAAAGGCTTGGGGTGGTCATCAAATCACTGTCTTCATGTTTCTCTTGGCATAATTTAGGATGCCCAAGATGCAGTTCTCTGGGTATCAGAGTTGTCTACTTTTGCAGATGCTCCATTCTTGTGTTTAATCACACAGTGGTCACTTATAGAAACTGAGATACATGACAGTCACACTTCGAGTCAAAACTGAGGGGGAAAGAACAACCAATACGTGAGCAAACAGTGTGTAGGATATTGCCACTGGGTAGCCACTGCATTGTCATATGTCTTTACTTGCAAGGAAGGCGAATGCTTAATTTCAGTCCCACTATATCAGAGACAAGAAGCAGTGATTTTTTTTCACTATCTTGTCCAGCAATTTCAGGACAAATCAGTTAATATTTGTGCCCAGAGATTTTGTACATCATTCATCTTCTATTCCTATTCTCAAGCTGGACTGACTGATTTGATGCTGTGCTGAGTGGAGGCACCTGAGTTGAAGTGGTATGAATTCCTATCGTGCAGTTGTCCTTCCCTCACCCATTCTTGACGATGTTTCTGCTTAGAAGGGCTGAAGAACCATGGCATAGCCAGGAGCAGAAACCCAGACAGAGGACAGACATCTCAGTTGGTGAGTCCCATATGAATGTGCCCAGCTAGGGCAGAGCACATGCTGGCAGAGCTAACCCTGCTCCTGGTTGCAGTGGTGGCTCCCACAGAGCTGACTGAAGCAGCTCTGCATGCCACTTCTGGGGTTTACTCACTGCAGTTACTGGCTTGGATGAGTCTGTGCCCATTGTGAGCACCACTCAAATTGCTGGTTCACAGAAGGATTGGATGAAAACTCTTGAAAAATATGACCAAATGTTAAACAATAGCCACTGAGTACTAACAGATGTGACAGGCCAGTCAAGTGTTCTTGAGGCCTTGCCTTGGCGTGCAGCAGCTTTTGTACTAGAATATGGCTCAACACAATCCTGCATTTTTATTTTCTGCATCATGGGAATTTGTTACATACTTTGAAGAGGCCAGGATAAATGCTGATTCCAAATGTGTTATAAATTTTAACCTGCTAAGAAAATCTTGATCTTGAAAATGTGCTACAATGCATTTTGTAACATTTCAGCTACATTTTGTTCACAATAAGCTTCAGCAGAATGATTGGTTGTTGCATTAATGGTTCTGTACTTACTGAACAGTATGCCTTGAGCTTATAGCTGTACTTTTATTCATGTGGACACATTTTAGAAAGTAGAAGACCAAAGGTATCATCTCAGGAGGTACCCTCTACTGTAGTACACTGCCTGCTGGGACAATGCTTTTTGGGAAATAGAAATTTTACAGGCACAGCGGGAAGTTTTCCTTTCAGTGAAATCCTTTGTGCCGATGCAGGATGCAAGAAAATTCAGGGAGTAACAGTGTTCAACATGCAGACTTCAGCTGTTCTGGACTATAGAGAAGGTGCTGAGAATGCAAGAAGGAATGGTTTGGCTGTTCTGGGCCACAGATCTCCCTGGGAGAGATGAAGAGAAGAGATTACTGGAATTCAGAGTTGTTCTGATACTTCTTCTTGTTGATGACATGTAACCTGACACAGGGCTTGAAAATTGGGAGTGCTCCAAATTGGAACCAGCTCAAAGTACAAGCCACCATATTCCTAATTTATTTACTATCTGACAGTGCCCTGCATTCACTGCACGAATAAATCTGAATTGTGAAATCCATGTAGCACTTTTTTTGGTAGAAATTAAGAAGCAGAAGATAAATACTTAAGCTCACTATTTAAAATTTGGATCAAATAGAGTAATTTATAGGTTAATGAAACACCTCTCTGGAAACGCTATTGTAGAACACCCAAGAAAACATCATTATCAATATTGTGTAATTTATCGTATCAATGCCAGAAGCCTTTTCATAATGCCCTCATGTAAGGATTTCCTGGTTTATTGCTTGTATTTTAAACAAACACCTGCAATTAAAGCATGCAACTGCTAGTTTAAAAATACCTTAATTTTACTTTTTTAATAAGTAGAGCACATAAAGCACCTTATGTAAAGAACAGACAAGAAGCCAGTTGTTCACCTCGCTGCCAGACATCTCTTTTCTGGGCAGATTATTTTATGTGTGTTATAAAGTTTGATGTAAGAGAATGTTTGCACTTCAACAGGACAGGTATGTCACTGCTATTAATACCATTTCTGGCAAAAAGAACTGTACTGTACAGTTTCCTGCTGATTTGCTTTTTCTTTCTCCTGTAAAACTCTGCTTTGTACCCTGGGCTGATACCAAGACTATGGCCCCAAATTCCAAGCAGGTGTGGTAGGCTGGAGAAATCACTGCTTGAAATGCTGCTTGTCACTCAGATTAAAATGGTGCATGGACACATCTTCTTAGAGGGCCCTTTACACGTGATAAAAAGTCAGTGCTTGACATAATTGTATTAGACATTGGAAAACTGACATGAATTCTTTTCTTGATGCAAACATCAGTCATGCAGTTTTTGTGTTCAAAAAGTAGTTGTTGTCTCCCTTTTTAGAGACTATCAGGCTGAGCAATTTTTAGTCACTTAGTGGCTGCACAACTGTTCCCATTCATCAAATGAGCAAGTTTGGGCTGGTAAATTCTGATGCTTTTATATTGATTTTTCTGAGAATATATTAGTGTTATTAAAAGGACAGAAATGCCTATACAGCTGGAGATACTCCAGGAAGTTTTTAACAACGCAATGGACATATCCAAAAGCTAGTGGCTATCAAGCTAGCAAGGGACAAGTCAGGCAACTGGATACCATGTCACATTATTTGGGATTTCTGGGAAGCCCCTCCAAAGTCATGTATAACAGAGGTAGACTGCAACTCACTCGTGTGGACCCTCACTCACCATATCACCAAATCTAGGTGGTTTCAGATTTGGGTGGCAGCAGACTTGTATGTCCCTAAGACCTCACAGTAAACAGTCTCAGACTATGTACCGAGGGGGAGGATCAGAGGATAACCTCTCTGACGACAGCTGTGGAAAGAGACAATTCCTTACAGGCTGTTTCCCCCTCACAGTGTCTCAGATGACTCAAATTCTTGCCAAAACCTGGCAACAGACAGATCCTTGCAGATACCACAGTGCTGTTGTTTGATGTGCTCTATAAGCTGCCCTAATCACTGATGTTATAGTTTTAGTTCCTTAAAGATTTTAAGATATAGCACATACGTAGGATTATTTCTGTTTCCTTGTTTTGTATCTTGTTCTCTGATGTAAAAAAAACCAGGCTGAAACCACCACCACTTTTCCGTTTCACTGGACTCAAGCTGCATTTGCAATTTTTTTGTATTTTTAGTTCAGGTGTTTATTCCACCTACCAACAATTTCTTCAGTCTAGCTAGGATTTTCCAAGTTGATCTACCTTTGGGAAACTTGGGCTGTCATGAGTGAATACCGGAATACGTCCTTTAATTTCATGGGTCACTTACGCTCGTATTCAGGTGTGACATGGTCCAATACCCATAATTTCAGAGACTGACCTTGCCCATCAGAAAATGTACGAATAAAATGTGTTTAATCCTTGTTGCAGACAGAGACACAGAACCCTCAGGGAACTCCAGCAGCAGCGTGGCTGCATTCTGCACATGAGCTGAGCTGCCAGCTGCACTCAGTTTTCCTACCTGAAGCCACAGAATGCCAGCTGTGAAACTGCCCTCCCACCACAATGGTATAAATTCTGCTTATGCAAAACCAGTATTTTCCGAAAAGGAGTTTAACTTCAGATTCCACAACACCTGCCTAGAAAGAACTGTTTCATTTCCCTTGGGACTTTTGAGGTCCCTGGATATTTATGAATGTACTTGTTCAGATAATTTAGAGCATGAGGATGTGACAGATTGTGTACAGAAATATGGAAACTCCTGAGTAAGTGCTTGTGTGGGCTAATGCAGGCAAGCAGGGACCCATGGGGCCTCACAGAGATGGGCTTGGGCCTCCAAACAGCCCAACCCAAAACTGCAGTATCGTGCCTCAGTGAGTGGTTACCCTGCTCAGCATTTTGGAAGTAGCTCACCCAGAGCCAGGCCCACTGTCTGTGTGGTGACTGCCCAAATCCTTTACATCATCTCTGGCCCTTCAACAGATTGGCTCACCTCTCTGTTCTGCTTCATCTGCTCCTATCCCATGATGGGAATTCTCTGCTGCCTTCTGTCCCTGAAGCAATCCCGTGAGACTTAAAAAGAAATGTTCTATTAGCCTTCAGTCCTGGATAATTTTCACCTGGTGTAATTACAGCCTGACTTCTCTCCATTCCCCCTGAAATTTTGCTTTGAAATTGTCTGACCCTGCTTCCTATTAGAAAAGTCATTTTACTTTACTTGGGGTGACTGCACTTCAGAAATTAGTGAAGTGATTTCTAAATGCAGCCTGAAAATGCTTTCAGCTAAGGGTTATTCTGGACTCTTTCTTTACTTTTTTCCAGAAAGAATGCAGTAAATTTGTCAGTCAACAAAGGAGATGGAAATTTAGGTTTATATGTACACATCAGAGAGGGGTCTGGCTCATGAAGGGAAAGATGAAATAATTCCTTCTTCTTTGAAAGCTGACCTTTCCTCTGGCAAGGTAAATTCAATTACAATAACTGCACTGATTTCATTGCAGTACCACTGGGAGCACTCTAATTCCATAAAATAAATTAGCATAAACACAAAGCACACATGACAGGTATATGAGAAAATGTTCCAAGTTCTTTCTGTGCAATATTAATATGTTATTTATCAAAGCTGTGAGTGAAGGCTCACAAGTGAGGGATGAGTATTTTTAGCTACATATGACTTGTGATAGTTAAAGAACAAACATTGCTGCTTACTGTTAGGAGGGTGTTCTTTCCAGACAACTTAGTAAAAGAAGAATTTCTACTCCCTGTCCATCATTGAGATTAATTCAGATCCTATTACATAAGCTTTTTGGAAATATATTTTCTCTATTTCCATCACCTACACTTGCGATAGTTTAGATTTCATGATGCAATATAAAAATCTAATTTCTTCCAGAAACTGATTATAAAACCCTTGATAGAAAAGACTGTACAACTCATGCAAAAACGTGTAGTTACCTTGGTTGATAACAAATAGAGGTAACAAAAAGTATGAAAAAAAATCAGATAAAATGCCTGTGTCTGCAAGTTACATGCAAGACCAATGCTATGATCATTTCTCAATAAGAAATTACATAAAAGGTGATTTTAACTTTAAGCTGTTAAAAATGTATTTGCTGATTCTTAAGTCTAACTTCAGGTAAGGCTTGAACTTTCATTGTTGCCACTGGGTGAATGCATAATTAATGCAATATGCAGGTAAGGTATTTTCTGATTAATTTCTCTTATAGTTCATTTAGGAAGCCTGTTATTAAACCCATTTACCAGGATAATGGCTGATTGTTACAAATACTTATCATACTAAATCATACCAAATGATAGAATGACACATGATGGCAAGAAATGGTAACGTTTTATCTCTTTGAATGCTGTTAATAACGGATATGTGTGAATATTAACCAGAAAAACTGGATATTCAATGAGTCCATTCAGAACTGGTTTAATCACATACAAAATGTCACCTTTTGGATTAATTTGTCAGAAGAAATTGAAACTGTTTCCTTTCTGAACCTTTCATTTCCACATAAGCTCATGATTCTATGTTGAAGTTAATGGAAACATTTCCATGTGTTTACCAAAGGCAGCTCCTGTCAATACTATTAATGTCTGTCTCCTGGTGAGAGGGGGAGAGGAGCAGGAGCAGCTGGCATAAGCTATTTAGAAATGCTAGCTGTGTACTGTGTGTAGAAGTGCTGTTCACTGTACTTATCACCTGCACAGAGCGTTGGTCCGTCAGCGCTGCCAGGCAGAGCTGTCGGCTCCCAGCAGGCAACAAATGAATACTGAACAGCACCTTTAGATGAATACAGGTCAGACACAAGCAGATCCTCTACTTGGTCTCTGGTGTAGCAATGTGTCAGACTTACCGGCTAGACAGAATCTTTCTCACTGCAAGATTCTTAATGAACAGGACAGTTTTAACAGTAAAGGAGTGCTGGTGCTAAGAGAAGAACTGCATCCACAACACGGAACCCTAAGAAATGGGGAGAAAATCTGTCTACCTTAAAGTTCTTACTCCTTGATCCAAAATTGCTGAGTACATTTTAATTGTATATTTTTCTAGGAAACGTAAGAACTGAGCTGAATTCCTCACTTCATACCACCATGGAAAGGCAGTGGAATTACTGCAACTGGTGAATAAAGCAGTGTACCCACCTGTACTCATATTGTCTACCTTGAAAGTGTCAGAGGTGGAGAACTGTGGGTTTTTTAATGCAGCCTCAGATAGTGCTGGAATGGTTCCTACAGGTGAGACAGGTATGGAGTCCTGATTTGGGAGCCCCAAAGCAGCCTGGCAGGAGCCTGATGTCTTGCAAGGTGACAGGCTTGTATAAAGCATGAGCTAAAGGAGAAACCTCAAGGATCAGGATACAGAGTGTATGTATGTTGAGCCTGTATTGCTACCTTTGAATTAAAAAATGTGAAACCCCTCAAAGAAGGAGAGGTTATGCTTGCCCAAATGAATTTCTTTGTGTAAGGCAACTCAGCTGTCAACAGACACATTCATAATAAAATCAGACAAGTTACAATCTTAATATCCCAACAAAAGCCATTGGGACTTCTACCCTCAAATCCTGTTTCCCAAAGCAGTATCTGCTATCCACAGTGTTTATCACTGTGTTGAAAGCCATATGGTAGAGAGGTGATGCAGGAAGGTCCATGAAAACTTATTTCACAGAAGAGTGTTGTACCGTGGCATTTGACCTTGACATTTAGTTTAGGTACAGCATATAGAATTTCTTTACTTCACCTATAGGATCTTGGGTAAACATACAACTTTGTGCAGGCTGCTTGCCTGTACAAAATTGCAAAGCTGTTTTTGTTATCTCTGAGTTTTCACTTACTAATTTAAGACATGTACCCACTGTCCTCTCTCTTTCCATCTTGTACATCCCTTTTCCTGTATACGAGCCAGGTATTTTCATCCCAACATTTTTGCAGGAGACAGAAAAAGCAGTACTTCCGAAAATATTTTACAACTCTGTTTTTATTTTTTTTCCTCACATGTACCAGGGTAATGAGCTGTTGGGGGTTAGGTTTTCTTTCCTTTTGTTCCTTTTTACGTATAGAATTTTTTTCCCATAAGTTGCTAAGAAACACTAACGACTGGGTACTTAAGAAGAACAAAAGAAGTGGCCAAGCCCTGGGGAGAGGGGCATCGCTGTTTACTGTTCTGTCTGGGAGTTTCTCTTGGAGAGGAGGGGGATATCTTGAGAATTGGGGCTGGTAAAAGGCAGGGCAGGAGCAGCTGCTCGCTCTCTCGCTCTCGGCTTCGGAGGAGAAGGCTCGGAAGTATTTTTAGAGAGAAGAGTTCGTTGCTGCTGCTGGACCTCCACCCAGAGCTGCTTCTTCTGCCATGGGGTGAGCCTCTGTTCTGAACTGGGACCTATCACCATCTGCTCGGGTGCCCGGGATCCTGAGCTCACCTCTCCCTGCCCTGCTCGGAGCTGGGCTGCCACTGCCCCGCCCCTGCCGCTCCTTCTGCACGGCTCTGGGTTTCACTGCGCTGCAGCCCTGCTCCCCCTGCCTGCTGAGTCGTCCTGCCCTCCCAGCTTGCTGCTTTCCGAGAGTCCTGCTGGGGCACCGGGACCGACGGCCCCAGGGGGGTTTGTGAAGCAAAGCCTCTCTCTCTCCCACCCCTCCCCGTCCCGGCCGAGCGGCCATTGCCACGCGCTCCTGAAGCTCGCGCCACAGCGCCCCCTGCAGCCGCGGGGGAATCATCGCACCTGCCCTGCCCACCCAGCGCCACCAGCGCCCCTTGCCGGCTGTGACCATCACTGCACCCAAGGGGACAGTGCCTGCAGGCCCGGAGGGCTGGGACCGGGTTCCTGCTTCTGTTCTGTTGTTAATGCCATAGGAGTTGTTGTTTGTTTGCTTTATTATAAATACTGGTAAAGAACTGTTATTTCTATTCCCATATCTTTGCCTGAGAGCCCCTTAATTTCAAAATTCAGAGGGAAAGGGTTTACATTTTCCATTCCAAGAGAGGCTCCTGCCTTCCTTAACAGACACCTGTCCTTCAAACCAGGACATAGCTCTCAGAACTCTCTGGCTAACTTTAATAACTAAATTATGAAAATAATTCAGATTATTAAAAAAGGTCCTGTGCATGAATAAAGCAGTCTATATTAAATTCCCCCTGAATTTCTGTGGCCTGCGATTGGTGGTTTGGTTATGCCCCTGAAATAGAGGCTTCTGCTGACCAAGTTTGCTGTGATGCAGGATACTCAGCAAGACGGTGGCCTTTCAGTCACAGCTTTTCTGAGGACAAGGGCCAATTTGCTGCCTCTGCCTTGCTGAAGACAAGTGAGCCCAACCTGACAGCCCAGCAGGACTCCTGCCAGCAGGAACAGCTCCTCATCCAGCCCAAGTGATGGCAAAATAAATGGTCCACTCTAATGCAGAGGAGAGTTGACTCCATTTCATTTGTAAATCTTTTGCCTTTGAACTGTCTAATTATAAGAAAAGTATTTAGTATATTGACATAAGGGCAGATACATATTAACATTTCAGAAGGTGATTAAGGATGCTATAAAGAGGAAGATATTTTAACAGAAACATTTGGAGGTAATGTGTCATTGTAATAACAGTTCTACCAAATACTAGACATTATTCTCCAGGAATCAGAGATAATTGGACCAGCACGTACATATTACTTAGTGCACAAGAAAGTCGATTAGTTGAGTGCCAGCCTGCTAACAGAAACAATGTTATCTTATTCATACATTTGCTGCTTTATTAACATTCAGTGGGAAGAAAATGGAAATGATACCATAAAGTCCTCAGTTTGCATTCAGGTGTGCCAACTTCTATGCCATAAAATCTATGTGTATCAGACATCCATGCTAAACAGGTCTTGTCTGTGCTGTTTGGGACCCTAGTGCTTTGGGGTTTTATTTCTGCTATAAATCTGCAGAGGAAACATCATTAAAGCTAGTTGTTTTTGTAGCCATTTATTACTCTAACCTGACAGATTGCTCAGCACAATCATAGCTTATTTGGACAAATTTGGTATCACTTATCACAAGGTCTCTGGCTTCCTAAGCAGAAACAACAAATGAACATTTAAAATTTCAACATTACAATGAACACATTAGTATTCCAGTCTCTAAGGAGTTTCCTAATGGAGTCAACTCCAGAGAATACAAAAAACTGGTGGGGAAGGCTAGAAAGTGGATTTAGAAGATGTTAGGTATTCTGGGGCAGGCAGTCTTGTGTATGTGTCCATCCTATGGTAAAGCAAAGCTTGCTCTTCAGTGAAAATGAGGGATTTATTTAACATTTAGCATGGAGCAAGAGTAAACGCACACACACATAACTGCGACACAGAGGTAGTAAAAAGACTATAAATTATAGTCTAATTTTTACATCACAATAGCTGAATATTAGCACATTCAATGGCCAAAGCTGGATGATGACAATGACGCATATGCATAATTTTACCCTCTGGGGAGAATGTACCTTGCATGCGAGCTGATAAATTCCACTGAGTTTGGCTCTCCAGAGCTGGTGAACAGTTCTGGTACCTGCTGGCTCTCCCTGTTTTCCTCATTGCTGGGAGGGTTCTGCAGCCTCTTCTGTGGCAGCTGTGATGAGGATCTGCAGCCAGGCAGGTGCTTTGTTGAGGCGGAGCAACGTGCTTCTGACCAATACAGAATCTGCAGCTCTGGGAAAAAGGTGTTGTAAGGATGGCTGAGGGAGAGAAGAGAGTATAACAACATCATCTCTGGCAGTTTGGCTTTGAGGAGGAGTGTGATTCTAGAGAAAATTGCCAGATGAACCTGCCAGCTGCACATTGGTTCATTTTGCAGAGTGAGTCTCTTGTGATTGCGGCTTCTCTAAGATAGAACAGCCCTGGAGATTCTACCAGAGGTACAAACCAGCCCCTGGTGTAAGGAAATAAAGCTCCAGACACATGACAAGTCTTACATACATGCCTGGCAGGAATGTTTGGTCCAGGACAGCACACTAAATGTCATCTGAATTTAAACTTCCAGACCACAGATGCTGGAGCAGTGAGGAAATCAGCACTGACTGCTTCAATTTACTGATCTGCTCCTATGGTACTGTGTTACTGGTTAATGAAGAAGCAGGCAGTGAAACCTAGGCTCAGTATCTGTAAGAATTGCCTTGAGAAGAATAGTTTTTATGTGCAAATAGATATGTGGTAGAGAAACAGAGTGGAATGTCAGAGGAGGGCTCAGCAGGCAGGGATGTCACAGACTGTGGACTTTGGGTGAAGGGGAGGGGAGCAGAGACAAGTTAATGACTGGCCTAACAAAGGATAAGCATTGTCTACATGGTCTTTGGCTGTGTTTGACTTCCCAGAGGATCCCTGTTGCCTTTGGTAGGTCTGCGCCCTGACTCACCTGTGTTCTGCTCCTCGCCAACTCTCTTGAGAAAGTCAGTAAGTCCAGTGATCCCTCCCATGTCCCCATGACTTGTACAGACAAGGCTGCAGATCCATGGGCTCTCATTTCTCACTGGGTGACGTTTTGGCCTGCAGAAACAGGGAAGTGGACAACCCTTCTGAATAGAGAGTGAATTTTAATGACAAAAAGATGAGGCTGCTCAGTGCTCACCCAGGAGGCCTCCAAGGAGGGGGAGGGTAAGCCCAGGCAGGCAGGCAAAGCCAGCTGGGCAGGAGCACTGCAAAGGCTGTGGGCTTGCTGGCTGCTTGGCTGGAGCAGCCACCCTGCTGCTGCTCCATGACAGCAGCTCCCAAGCACTGCTGCTGTCCAAGCACTAGGAAGTAACGTGCTAAATTAGCAAGTTATCTCATCAGAAGACTTCTGCCTTGATTTTGCACATGAAATCTGTCATCAAGTATCTTGCAATTTACTATTAGCCCAAACATAAAGCATTTATAAAACCCCTAGAGATTTACAGATTTTAATTCACTACTTAACTCACAAAACTTAATTATACTATTTAAACTTGAAGAAATTATATAAAATTTTATAGACTTGTTTGAATGTTTAGGGTAAAAATAAAAAATCCAATTCCCATTTGTAGTGAAAATGATATCCCTATTTTAAGATGTATTTTCCAAGGAAGCAGTAAAACAGAAGACCATAAAGTTTTAATTATAACTGTTTAAAGTCCAGAGCCAGAACCTCCAAAGGAGACACTTGGTCTGGTAGGAAAAAGAGAACCATGCCTGCAGAGGAAATTTCATTTGTCAGCCCACATTTCCTCTGGTGTTACCCAGAAATTCAGTGTAACATAAACCTGCATCTAGATGGCAAAAGGAAAATATGAAAAGAAATAGCTTTGGCTTTAGGTCTGAGTGTTTTTTTCCAAGACTTTACTCTTGCATCTGCCCTTGGTTCCCATCTTGCGGTTATTTTATATGAAACTCTGTTTAAACAAGGAATTATGGCAGGAGACCAGGCCTCCCCAGCAGTTGAACTGAGAATTTAGAGCAAATTAGGACAAGCCAATGACTCTTATAAGTAAAGACAGGCTTGCAGAGAAACTCTGACTGGTACTGTGGGACATCCTGACAAACCTGTGGTAAAAAGAGTTAAATAGACTTTTGAAAAGATCTTAAATATAGAGGGAGAGGTACATGTCTGTATATATACTATGTTGCTGGCTGATGTTCTCTTTCCATAACAGGAAATTCCTTGATTTCACATGGTCACATGGAGAGTTTTTGAGGGAGCCTGGTGCCAGGGGACGGCATGGGGACAGAGGAATTAGGTATGTTCAGTGCCATTCCTTTTACAGCCACCACCTGTCTAGCTGAAAGGTTATATTCATTGTCCCATCTCTCTCAGCTTTTCCTAATAGGAGAGATGCTCCAGTACTTCCATCACCTTTGTGACCCTTCATATCTTCTTCCCAAGTGCTAAAATATTCTCTGTCATTGCCTTGGAGTAATTCTCATGATACTTAAGCTTCTCCCAGAAGCTCCTTTGAGTCTTCTGCCACTTTTGTTGTCATGTGAAGCATCCTATGAAGAAACCTGGGATACCAGGTTTCTCAGGCACTCAGCTTTGTTATTTTGGACCATTTATTCTTTATAGCTAGTCTGAATCTAGATATATCCTCTTCTAGTTTAAACTCTCTTTTAAACCCTCTTGTAGTTTAAAATCATTACTCCTTGTCATATTGCTACAGACCCTATTAAAAAGTCTGTCTCCATCTTTCTTATAATACCCTTTACGTATTGAAAGGCCGCAATAAGAACTCCCTGGAGCCTTCCCTTCTCATGACTATTAATTTATTCTAGACATCTAGTCACTCCTTTATATTGCTCAAGCCTTTCCAATAACAGGATAAATCTGTCAATGTGAAGTCCGCAGGACTGTACACAGAGGACAAATAGTACAGAGTTTTCTTAGCCCCCATTGTGGCACATCCTTTTTCCAAGTTTGCATGGATGAACACATCCATCACTTTGCAAAAGAAGTTCCTGAACTGCTCTCAGAAACTCTTTTCCTCAGCAACAAAATGTACCCATGTGTCTCCTCTGCTGTGCGCCTCAGGGTCTGGGCACAAGCTTGTTATTCCACAGCAGGAACTGGTAAACTGCCATGGGGTTATTGCCATGGTATAAAAGCTCTAAGAGCAAAAACTGGTATAATATTCTAAATGTGTAATTTTTCTTTACAGGCAGCCATCTGCAGTGGAGTGGGTTATGGGGTGGTTTTCTGTCTCATTTCATGCAAGATGTCAATTTTTGCTTGTGAATCATGCATTACTCTTCCAGGGATTTATTGTAGTCTTTGCTGTCCCTGGATGTGTTTGTGGAAAGCTAGACTGGGGACTGCTATGAGCCCTGTGATTATAAAGCAAAATTAGTTAAGCAGAAGTCAGTAAACTTCTTTGCTCTCAAGAGCAGCAGGAGGCCCAACAACTTCTTTCAGTTGAAGCTGGCACTGACACCAGGCAAATCCATTCTGTGAACAAACAGCAAATCAGTAAAGCATTAAAATACAGAAGCATCCAAAACCACTGAGGACAACAGGATTGGGAGGCCAGTATTTCCTTATATCTGACCTGCAGAACCCTAAGATCCTCAATTGTGGCAGTCATGCATAATTATTTTTGTTTGTGCAATGTTGTAAAACAGTTAAAAACTGCTAATATCTCAGCGAATAGCAAAAGCTGAAGATTTCTTTCTTGTAAATAAAGCGCACAGAATATTTGCCATTAGTTACAGTCTGTTTACAGGCAGAGTGAAATATTCATCATTAAAAGCCAGAAAATATTGAAAGGTGTCTCAAAAATTATTGTTCTGTTAAAAACTCCCTATGTGCTAGTTGGCATGTATTTTAGCAGAATGATTTTAATGAGAAAAGATGTTGCATCTTTAAAGTGAAACATTCCTTGATCAATATTCCACAATTATTCTGTCAGAATTAAAAAAAAAAAAAAAAAATCTAGTAGGAGGAGAATTCAGAGAGCTTTCCTGCAGAACCCAAAACCATCCTGACCTGGTTTGGCAGGCAGGTAGTGTCCTACCTATAGCATATTCTCAGCTTTAGATTAGATAGTTTAGACACAGCTGGAGTAGCTTTGGGACAAATTGTTTTACTTTCTTGTGCTTCAGTGTCTGTAACTGTAAGCCAGGGACAATAAGGATGAGCTCTTCTGGAGCTTCTTGAACCCTCTGGCTGAAAGGTTAAAGATGAGTTTTCACTATTCCTATTAATACTCTTCTGTGATTGTGATATGAAGGCGAGAATTTTCCCCTATGCAGTGCTAGGTCAAGTGTGTTTCAGGCTGTCTTCAGTTCTTGTTCAGTCAGTGGCTTTAGGAGTCTGGGCTCATGCTCTCAGACTTAGCTTTTCATTAGTGCTCCTTCTGATGTAAGCCTGAGAGGGCAGTGACAAGCTTGCTTCAAGCTGGAGATGCATTCCCTCAGTGTAGCATCTCTTACAGCCTGAGTGCTCTAACCCTGCTGTACTTTTAACTGGCAGACAACCTGGTGGCTGGGACAAGTGACAGGAGCTTCATCTCTGGTTTGCTTTCCTCTGGTCCAATGCTGGCTTTGGGAGCCAGCTCTGGAGATACAAAGGATGTGCAAAGCGACTGCCAGCTATACTGTGTCCCCAGCACACAGATAAATTCTGCCTTGGGTTTTAGTGCCAAGGAAGTACAATGCTGAGAACAGCTCCCACAATGAGGGCCTGACTCACTGACAGTATCAAACCAGCAGGACCAGAGCACCCTCACCAGCAGGCTGAGCATTGAAACATGCCAGTGGAGTCAGCAAGACATGTAACTGCATGGGCTGGGCCTAATGTGTGGTAATGGGGAATGAAGGGAAAAGAAATTATTAAATATAGCTTATTTACAAAGTGAAGTACAGAAGATGAACATTTCGATGCAAGATGTATATTTATATGTATATGTAGAATTTGCAGGTGTACAGTTGATATACAAATGTATGTTTGTGTATTGTATATTTACTCAGTAGAGCTAAATATTAGTAACATCAATACTAAAATCATTATTGCATTAGAAAAGTCCCCACAGAAGCACTTCTCTAGCTGCTGTGAGACAGAAATGGTTGATCTCCTGCTGGCTTTACACAGCCTAAATATAGCTCAAAAGATGTTTCTGATACACTTGTCTCTCTTTTTGGTTGTCAAATGTACTCTGAGTAAGAATATCCTGGGGAAAGGGGTTTCTGTGCTCTCAACACCCAGTCCTATTTCCTGTGAAGTTAACAGGAAAGCAGCCTTGAAGAATGTGAGTCATCAGATCTGTCAAGCTGAAACCACTAGGCAGAGGCAAGGCAGATGGAGATGTAAATGCAATCCAGGCTGAACAGACATTTTAAAAATGTGGCATTGTCTCATCTTTCTCGTCTTTGGTCATTCAGTTTAAATAAGTCCCCTTTGGTGGGCAGGACACTAAAATTTTCCTTTCAATTCAGCAAACCAGTGTTTGCTATGTGCCTGCATCAGTTATCCATCCCTACACCAGCCAAGACTAAGGTGCACTTGCTCTCTGCTTGTTTGGTCAGTGGGACACCATGTCTGGGCCACCACCCTGCCCTCAGCAAGCAGTTACTGTGTTAACCCTCAGAGCTGGGTGCCTGACATCAGCAGCCTCCCGCTTGTGGAAGACCTTGGTGCAAACCTGCTGGAACACAACACGTAAAGACGAGTAAAGCGGGTGTGCTCTGAGTTTAGCTTATCCCAGGGATGAGGAAAGGTATATGGTTTCCTTTCCTTCTTTAAGTAGGTCCAGTCAAGTCTGATATTGATTTCTACAAGGGCAGCAACAGATGCTAAATCAGTAGGAACCAGCAGTGTCACACAGAATGACTGTCCACACAGACTTGAGTCCTGCTCTTGAATGAAAAGGCAAGGTGTGAACCTTCGTGGGCAACTCCTCCT
The DNA here is from genome assembly GCA_013390045.1 of Picathartes gymnocephalus. NCBI lineage: Eukaryota > Metazoa > Chordata > Aves > Passeriformes > Picathartidae > Picathartes > Picathartes gymnocephalus. The sequence goes on along the minus strand of WEKY01061398.1, from coordinate 93,177 downwards.
AGGAAACACCACTCTCATCAGATGAGTAAGGGTACATGCCTGAGAACCCAGCTCTGCATTTTCTGCATAATGAAATTCCCTCCAATTATTGAATTTGCTGCTTTCAAAACACTACACAAAGTTTAGATCCTTAGTTTTGAGACAATCTGCTTTGCCTGACACTGGTACTTACATATGTTAGTGTATCACTTCAGACCCGTACAGATGACCTATGTAATTGTACCAAGTGGAGAGTGAATGGGCAGCCTCAAGGATTCCCCCACACATCTGTAACACTGTCAGCTGAGCTGCTGCAGCCAGCAAGAAATTCACCACACTGCCTACTGACAATTGAAAGTACAATGGCATAAGGGAGTTACATCACTTTAAAACTGACCTCAGAGTCCTATTCCTTCACTGTTTTTAGTAACAATTTCATGATTGTTTTATGGCAATTGTCCATTTTTTTTTCTAATTATTTATTGGTGTCTAACAAGTTCTGAACTATAATGGTTTTAATTCATCTAAAAAATTGCAGTGGGGCATTTGAGTCATCTCCAGAATCTATGTGCCATTGCTTTCAGATGACTCTGAGTGACAAGCAGTAACCCATCAGGCCAGGCACAGACTTTGCCTGCAATCCAGTCACAGGTGATGCTCCACTCCTGTACCTTGGGTGGAATGAAATCCAGGCTATGCAGGTGTAGACTTGTTATTTAAAGTGCCTTTTCCCAGGGCTGGAAGGAGACAAGCCAGTAGGAGCCATTGCAGTCCTATCTCCCAGCAGGCCAGGACTGAGCTCCATGTCCCTCATGAGCTCCGTGCTGCTCCGAGACCTCGGGGTGTTACAGCCGTGTCCTCCAGCTGTCCCCAGCTCTCTGCCCTGTCGGCAGTACCTGTTCTGTGCCTTGCTGCCATTATGGTATTGGGCTGTTCAGGAAAAGTGGCCGTGCAGCTGGGCACAACTGAAGTAAAGAAAGGGGGAATGGTGGCTTTATGTTATGTAAATTACAGGTCCCGCATACTGCTTATCATAAAATCCCCATTGTATGTAACTATGTGTGAAGGACTGAACTTTGCTTGGATGGGCTGGTTGAGCTCTACTATTATTTCCCTCATAATGTCTTAAACAAAGCATTCTTGTGCCAGATAAGGTAAAAGGCTGCTAAGAAGCATATCCTGCAGAGGTGGGGTAATGCTTTTCATCATACCAATTTCCTCTCCCCCAATAAGGCTGACAGCATAAAACCCCCTCCCAGGGGACGTACTGGGCGTTCACACAGAGGCTTGAGGGTATTCCTCCCTAAGCAGGCACAGCTGGCACAGTTAGAAGCAGGGCCAAAGAAGCAGTCATGACATTAGAAGGGGCCACAAACCATCAAAAGACCCCACAGAAAACCCCTCTCCGGGGGAAGTACTGGGGCATTCCCACACAATGTATATAAGCTGTCAAACTCTGCTGTCTGGGTCCTGGCCCCAACAGATCAAGACTGCCATGATGACTCCAATCATGGACACCAAAATTGCAACAATCAAGTCTTTTTGCTGGATCCACAGGCGGTGACATCTTTCCTCCCCATTATCTACTCTTGTCCTTTCCTTCTCTTTCTTTTGTCTCCTTATATATTTTTTCTTCATAATATTTTTATAATCATATAGAGAAGAACCAAAATGGCTACATACCTCCATTCCAGTGCAGCCAAACTGCTTCATAATAAACTTGCCTCATATATGTACACTGGCCATTCAGTGTCATTTCATTCTAATCCACCCCAAGGGAGCTACTGATAAGAACCTCAGTTATCCAGCTTTAGAGGTGAGTTGTAACACTAAGCTAGGAAATAGCACACATTAAAATATTCAGAATAATAGGCATTTATTTTCAGTGCTATTTTCATTAAATATTGGTATAATATATCCATGTCTGAGGTAATAAATTAAAAATAAAGTCAAGATTTCAGTCCCATATTTGTGCTGCATATTTCTTTCTACCATTATACATAAGTTTCAAGCAAACACACACAGTCCGATGCTGAATGCAGCTAGGAATATTATTTTAACACAGTCACTTTTTGTTTCACTATAATTTTGCTGAGAATGGTTATTGCATGATACACTTTTAATAGATGTTTTAGTTATACTAGAGTTTTCTATTAAATCACACATATTGTAATTATAAGAAGATGGGCATGAAGATGTGCTTTGAGCCAGGGATGGCAAATATTGAATCAGTAATAGCACATACTGCAGAATTATTGTCTGCCTTCACTAGAGCCCAGATCCAGCAAAGCCATTTCAGTGTGTGCTTAGTTTTAGACATGAGTCATTTCAGTGTCATCCATGGCCTTAATTTTTGCTGAATCAAGGACTAGCCAAATCTGTAGAACTTCTTTAACTGTGCGTTATTTGAAAACAGGTTTGCTGGTTTCATATTTTGTAAGATATTTTGTAATGACCTCTGTAAGATTGTTCATATTAGTGAAGCACCCATGAAAGTTTCTAATCTGGTTCATAAATACAGTATGAAAAAATAAGCAGCTACAATGACTCTCTTCTACACATTTTGTTAAAAGTAACACCTGGTTTGAAAAGTTATTAAAGTAATTTTTTCCATGGTAAAATATATTTAAAAAAATAAACTCTTAATTTAATCATCTTCCATCAAACATATAAGCATGTTAAAGGGCAGGGCATACTTCAGGTATTTTCATTTATAAATGCAAGAGATTGAGTGTGTCAATCTTTTGCATTTAAATGCTGGTGGTAGTAAGGCCCTTTCAGCTAAGTCTCCATCAAGCCCAACATAAGTGAGCTAAAGAAAAATCAAACACAAATTTTGCTTGCATATAACTTTTTCATAATCCTGAATTAAAAAAGAAAAAATCCTCCCTGCTTAGAAAAGAACTCTTATTTAATTGCTGCCATTAAAAAAGTATACCTCACCTCCATGTTAACTTTAATCAGTGACTCTGAATGCAAAGGATTTAAACACTCACTAAAATTGCTGTGGCATGCCATTAGACTCTTAATGTTCATAAATTGTGCTAATTCCCATTTAAATCAGGAAGCTATAGTTTTGAGCTAGAGCTAATGGTTGTCTTAGTGTTAAAGGTCTATTTCCACCAGATTTTTTTATTCTATTTTGTAAATGACTGACAGTGCTTATGATGTGATCCTGGAAAACCGTTTGGTATTGTTACCAGAAGCTATAATCTGTGAGAAAACTCTCCATGCTCATGCAGTGAGTTGCATTGCTGGGGGACCACAGCCAGCACTGTCATGGTTGTTGGCCTGGCCCCAGGCCTTCAGTACTCCACCGAGCTCACGATGGCCATGGGCTCGTCAAACGTCGCCAGCCGGATCTGCTTCGGGGTAGGGATGGAGAGCATCTCCCCGGCATCAGTTGGTGAGTGAATCCCATTGTCCATTATGTTTGAAACTTCCTCCTCATGGTCCTCGTACAGCGTGTTGATGTGTAGCAAAGGGTGGGCTGGATTGCAGCTCAGTGCAGGTGTCGGCTCTGGCTTGACCTGGTTCAAAGCCATACTGGTGGCAGCAGCAGTTGTGGCTATATGGTTGTGGTTGCATGTGACAAAAGCTGCAGCAGCAGGCACAGTTCTGCATGTCTCGGATGAGTATAGCATCTCTTTTTCAGGATGAGGGGTGTCTAAAAGAGAACAAAACAGACAGATAAAGGACAGGTATTCTTTCACCATTCCAGTCCATCAGTGAGGAGTGTCCTGAACCAATAAAGTCACAGGCAGACTTGCCACTGATTTCAGTGGGATCAGAAGCAGATCCCAAACTGAATTTTCTTGGGACCCTTTGACAAATCCAAACAGGACTGTTTCAAAACAAGAGGGTTGTAAGCTCAGGGAATCAGGACAAACAAAAAATGGGGTTTGTAAATCTCGCTCTTTTTTATGCATGCTCATGCTTCCTTATGTGAATGATATTTTTGTAAAATGACAAAAAAACCCAACTGAAAAGTGTATTTATTCCCCTCTACAGTCTGGCCAGTGTTTTTTAAACATTATGATTTAATGTTTTGACAAATGTAATGACTGTTGAAATCCACAGGATGGAATACAAAAGGCACTCATATTTTCAATGGGAAAAACTAGTGGTTACACATTGTAAGCCACTTGTCTTTAGAAAGAACTCAGCAATTTGTCATAAACTGAAGTCTCTTTCCAGGAATTTTAAGTCTGCCTTACCTGATGGACTGCAATGTAGGTCTAATTCAAAAACAAAGTTGAAAATTTTTAATGTGAATGGGGAGTCACAGAGCCCCAAAACTCCAGTAATTATTTTTTCCCTTAAAATATTCAAGCACTAATTTAGATGAAGGTAATTGAACCAGAAAACCCCAGTTGTTTTGAGGAGTTGAAATCAGAGCAGGTGACTGGATAAGGAATGCTGTTGAATAGCTCACATGCACATTGGGGAATTGGAGGGCTCTAAGGAGCATAGGGATTTGGAAGTGACAGAAACTTTTATACCTCAAATCACTTCTTTGTTGGGCAGTGGGGTGACGGTAGAGGTCAGTCTGTCGAAGCCCAGAGGGAGGTCTTAGCTTGTAATGAGATGAGAGCCATTGCTTTAAGTACGTACAGATTTTTCTGTAATTTCAACTGCATAGTGCTTCTTTCTTATGTCAGTAGCTTACAAAAATAAACAAGAAGATATCTGTCCATCAGTTTATCTACTGATCTATCACTTTTCTTAATGTTCAAATGGCTTTCCTCATCACCCTAGCACCTAGAAATTATGGACATATTTGAAACACTCCTTTGAGTTAAGAAAGGGACAGGCTTTACAAGACACACAGAGGGAACTGAGGCACAGAAAGTGCATCTCCTGTGAGGCCATATGGGAAGGGAATGGCAGAAATCCTGAATCCCTGACCAGCACCCACACTTCAGAACATCCATCCTCTGGTCCACATAAGACACAGGGCAATTTAAAGTGTGCATGAAGAACAATGTCAACGAACTGAGTTTTGATTTTCTAGGTGACAAACATATATCAACCCCTAACAGCTGGTAGTTTAAGAGATTTTTTTTCCCACAGGCAGCTTTAACTGCCATTAGTAGTCTCCCACACACTCCTAAGGGGCTATTACTGCTCTGAGTACTGGTCATCTACCATGGCAGTTTCCATATGACTTGAAAGTAAGGCAGGTTTGAAATGTGCCAGGTGCTGGTGGAGCAGGAAAGGTATCATGGAAGCTAAACGCTCCTCATTTCCTTGGCAAGGCATGACCACATTTGTAGTTGTAAAAACCTGCTTACATTTGAACGATTACCCACACCAACAGCCTGCAGCCTGTTTTGTACACTCTACCTGTAATAATCCTTACCCCTCCATACAGCTGTTCAAGAGAGAGAACCTCTCTTTCTGAGACCTGCAAACCTTAAGATTACTAGATGTCCCCAAATCTACCAAGGTAGGTCGAACAGTTACAATAGACTCTGAGTTCCTTACGATTGCTATGTAAATTACAGTCTGTGGAGGTGGTATGGGCATTATGGCATACTGTACCTTTGAGAGAAGAGGTAACATGCACTACAACATTCTCTTCCTGGTTTAAAAATCCACCCTCTTGGCTTTTTGATGTAGGCATTGAGGGGATGGCTTGAACCTCTGGCTTGGGTTTTTTGCTACTAAGTATATATGGATGAACATCCAAGGAAAAGTGCCGTGTGTGCTTTTTTTCACTGCTTGTGCTTGGGATGGCGTTTGGCTCGCTCTTATGAGCGGACGATTGCTGTGAAGTTTTTGCAGCAGACTCCAACAAAGGAGCTATAAGGCTGTCTGTTGCTGTTTTTCTCCGCACAGGCTTCGGTTTATCAGGCTTATGGTTCTCAACCTTCATAATAGCTAACTGCTCCTTGAATGGCTGGGGAAGGGGATTGGTAGTCGGGATCCATTTCATCTTCTTCCTTGGTCTCTTAATGATGAGCTGTTCATTAGCATCAATGTCTGCCGGATCAACACTTGGGTCTATGGTTTGAATCCCTGAATCACGCATGGTTGGAGTGGCATCGTGATTGGACTGGGCCAATGCCGCAAGCAGCTGCCGCACCACATTGTCGTACATCAGATCGCTTTCATTTGTAATAAAATCCAGACGGTTCAATGATTTTATGTGGTCCCTATTTTCATTACAAAACATGGCCAAAATATTGATATCACAAAACTGGGACTTCTGCCACTGTTTCTTGGTCTTTATTCCGACTTTGTTCAGTTTATCAAATATGAAGTTAGACTTGCGAAATATGAAGAGGTGAATCAAGTTGATGAGGATTATCAAGTTCATGAAGCAGAGGAGAACAATATCTACACCAGCAATAATCCGTTGGAGCTGGACAGATGGCAGTTTACAGTTCACTCTGATGTGCAATTTCGAGCTGCTCGTTTTGTCTGGAGGCTCACCTAGTGCACATGTAAATTCATTTTGCTTCTGTGTAGCATAGTAGGTGGATAAGTATGTGATTGGTATGATGCTTAAAAAGATGATGAATAGATGTCTGGCAAGATAAAGCTTAGCTAAAAAGTTACTTCGTCCTCTTCTTTCCAGATATTTCTCAAACAAGTTCTGCTCAGGGCTTTTTTCCTTCTCTGCATTCTCAATGATTTCTCTTTTCTCTCTCTCGGTTATCCCTGGGCCTTTGGACTGAATCTGTTTCTCTATTTTTGGTGCCCGCCCTTCAGCTGCACGGTGGTAGCAATTATCGATCTCCTGAAGCAAAAAATTAAGCTCTGAAGTCAGTCGAGTGGAGGCCAGAAATTCCCAGCCCAGAGCTGGAATGTACATTATCCCAGCAAAAGCCAGCAGTGCATAAGGTAGGAATTTATGCTCAAACAAGGAGGGCCAGTGGCTGGCATCAACTCCTGGCAAGGCATCTTTTAATTCTGTCCAACAATATCCTCTGGCATACAAGGCTTGATCGCGGGTGAAGTTGTGTGGTGTGTAACAGTATATTGGCTCCTCTGTATAACAGAGAGAAAAGTCACTGCTGTGCATTTAACCTACAAAAGGAGCTCTGGAAAATAAACATTTCAAATTACATCAATTTTATTTTACTGTATCTTTACACGACCATTAAGCCCTCCACATCTATTAGCCAGCCCAGGCTGCACACATCCTCACAAACCCTACAGCAGAACTGTTTACCTCAAATTTTAGAATGAGCCTGAGTTAGAAATGTCAGCAAGAAATACATATTTTGGTTTAATGACCTCTCTGAAAATAATATCCTACGCAACTGTGACATGAACTCTGTAAAGCTAAAAGACCTGATATTCACTACAAAACCAGTAGCTGAGGATGTTCCACGCAAGTGCCAAAATTTATATGAAATTTAAGGTTCATCCCAGCTAAACATTCTTCTAAATAGAAAAAAGTTAGATGTAGCTTAAGGCAATATTTGTAATAAATATTAACAAAGTCAACTCATTTTATATGATAGAAAAAAAAAAAGAAACTCAAAACATACAAGGATTTAGTCAACTGTATCCCTCTCAGCTAACATTCTTGAATAAAAGTGTGACTGACCAGGTAAGAATCTGGTGTGTTAACTACTTATTGGTATGAAAATTTAATTCTACATTTGACACTTTAACTTTGGGTTTTTTACATAATGTGTAATTAAATGCAATTCGCCATCAGACAGTATCATGGAAGAAACAAATACTGTGGATCAAGAAAGAAATCAGACAAAATAATAGGAGAAAAAGTATATCAAGGATTATTAAATACACAGTGATGCAACTTTTCTCTCAGGAAATGTCTAAGTCATATTCTGCTGGAGGATGGAAGGGTTTGTCAAAGGAAATTACACCATATACTTGTCTATTTTAACACTCCTTCTAAACATTTGTATTTTATCATCATCATCAGGATTTTGAGATAAAGGTCCTGACCCAGTAGATAAACTATGTTGTTATATGATCAATTTTTTTTTTCTAGCAGTACACGAAAGAGAGAAAAACTTCTGAAAGCTAAAGCAGCATTAATTTCCCAAAGAACAATGACCATTATGAAGACACCCTATTCACAGAGGGAGACCACGTTTTCGTGTTTTCCCAGGTAGAACAAAGAGGATAGATTTTGCAGTGTTCTGGTACACCTTAACAAAACTTCCCAGAATGAGACCCATAGGAGGAGGATTGCTCTCTTGACTTGAGAATCTCTCAGGAACACCAAGCCTGCTCTGGCCTGAATGTAATCTAAAATTCAGATCAAGAATAGCTCCCTGGAAGTGCCTGGTGGCACTGTTCTCTTTATAATAAAACTGAAAACAAATCGTATCATATTGATAACAATAAATAGAATATTAAAAATTAATAGACAGGCAACTCCCCTAACCCTTCTGGCTTAACAAATGACTCCTTACTTGACCAGTTATTTTTCACATGTGAGCAAATCAAAAGTTAGTTCTTTGGTGTGGAGGTATAAACCCCTTCTGTGACCTAGAAAGAATTAATTCTACCAACTTAAACAGAGTTGACAGAATAAATGTTGCTACTCAAGACAGCATGTAAAGTGAGTATGCCCTGCAAATTCTTTAATATCGCTTTTGAAGACTATTTTAAAATTATCTAACTTCAGTCTCAGAGAATAGCTTAAAGCACTTCCATTTAGACTATTTTTGTGCACTTACAGATGTGTAACAACAAAAATGCTCACTGACTCCCTTGGTTTTGGTAATTATGTGGCCTCTCAACCCTACCCACAAAGGGATACATACAAAAAATTTAATCTCCTACTATCGAAGACTTATTGTAGAATTCCCCAGGAGACCAAACAGATTCCTACGTAAAAATGTTCCCATGGGGTGAAAAAAAGGCAAAGCAGCATGCTGTTTCTCATAAGCAGAAATTTTTTGAATTGGGTATCCCTAAGCCGAGTAGAATTTCCAGTATGAAACCAAGTTTCCTGTGGCATATATGAGTTCACTTCTCCTAGGTCTCAGCATCATGAATACTTGGGAAAACAGCAGCAAGTATTTCTACAAATCAGCCATAAGGATTATTTTTGGATTAATGCATCAGTTACTACTATCAAATAAACTGAATAGTTCTTTCAGTTCTCTTTACTGAGACCCAAAAGCTAGGGTGACTTTTGCCAAAATTATATATATATACACACAACAACAATCCAGTATATTTTTCTTTTATAAATGAAAAAAGACAAACAAATGAAAATGTCTTAACACTTTACATTTACATTGGACAGATCACTGAGAGACTAACTCTGCACTCCATCAATTGCCACAACTTTGGTGAAAAAAGTCTAGAAAGCTTCACAACTCCAGTTTGGACTGACCAGCTGCACTACAGGTCACAAAATGAGGCTGTCCCAAACAGTAGGAAAAACAAATGTCAATTTACAGGAATTTGTTCTCTTTTCCTCTGTTACACATGTTTTTATCTGACCAAATTGTCTGTAGGTTGTAAAAGATCTCTAATTTATTTGGCCAGCTGACCACGGTGTCCCACTCTTACTCAATGTTTTGTACCTAAATTTTTTTTTGCACATTTGCAAAATTGGCATGATTTTCATTGTATGACATGTAAATCCCAAGACCCTTCAGACAAAAAACAATCCTCTGTGGAGTCAGTGGGACTTCAGTCAGTGGAACTGATTGAATTGGGAGCAGTGGGGCTCCAACACAATTTTATTCCAACAGTATTTACTAATACAGAATCATAGAAGCACAGATTGGCTGGGGCTGGAAGGGATCTTAAAGGTCATCTAGTCCCAGCCCCCCTGCCATGGGTAGGGACACCTTCCACAGGACCAGGCTACTCAAAACCCCATCTAGCCTTGCCTTGAACACTTCCAGGGATGGGGCTGCCACAACCTCTCCTGGCATTACCTTTGAGCCATATTCACTGTCAGAGAATGCCATACATTTTGGTAAAGTTATTCCACAGGGATATTTAGCTTAACCCTCTCATCATAGAACTTGACTCACAAGGCATTGCATCAGACTTGAGACAGATGCTCATTCTTCAAGAAAATGGTCCAGACAATGGAGAAGAGAGGAATTCCCTTCTGAACTGATTCAAAGCAAAAGGCTCATTTAGCTGTTGGCTGGACAAAGAACCCGTCTCTCTTCATTGACAAGAGGCTGCCAAGCAGCACCCACACTAGGACTGAGTTAGTTTTTGTGAATGTTACTTCTTAGGCAATGGCAGCATTTAACCTGGCACTTAACAAACACCCTAAAGGTGTTTGATCCAGTTATAGTAGGGTATAGAACCGTTTCTTCTCTACTGCAGCCTGTGTCCATCATTAAATTAATGAAAAAGAAAAGCATCATGTCAATAACTAATCCTGTTTGTTATGAAAGTTGGCAATGACGTATAGCTGGATCTTAGCATGCAGATCTGATAAGGACAGCAGAGGAGCAAGTTGTTCTCACACATATAACTCACTTAGCTGTGAGACCTCTGCTTAATGCAGTTTCAAGAAGGCATGGCAGATTTTTTTTTTTGTTTTACAATGTTCTCCTGATAGGTAAGTAGCATTAAAAAAAGGTTGCAATGATGTTGGATCATGCAATATAAAAAATATATTTGCATTTAACTTTATATTCATAAATACAGAAAGTTTCCACTGATACTCTTCTTTCACCCTGAAAATTCTTTATCAGTTTTTCATGTAACCATTCCAGCCACCATGAAACACAGCTTTTTCGTGAGATGCCACAGTTTAATTGCATATGGCAATGAAGTAAAGTGTTGTAAAGAAAAATTTTTAAAAGCCTAGGGAACATTATTAGGGCTGAGTGGATTGGTCATCCTCTCAATATTGTCTAGTCTAAAGCCCATAAAAATAATCTTTGATGGTAACAAAAAGTCTTTGATGGTAATATATGACGGTTTTTTTTATACTAACTAAAGCCTAAATTTGCACGCTAAGAAGCTTAATTTCCCTTTTTCCCGTATGTCAGATGTTTTCAACAATTGTACATAAACACATTTTATCCTGCTCACTATGCACCTAAGTAGCTTCTAGAAATCCACAGAACTATCCTCCAGGATAAGGTATGAGAGAGATTTCACTGCATTTTTCAGACATGCAATCAAGATGAAATAAACAATACAAAATTACTTAGTTGTGTAATATAACTGATGGTGTTACGCCATTTGAAATATTAAAATCCCTTGGCAGCTAAGGTTTTGCACATGCTCCATTCTGCACCATCTCATCCCATCCCATAATTTTAAATATTACTTAAATGAAGAGAAGTGACTTCTGCAAAGTACTCTGCTACAGAAGTCACACCTCAGGGGAACGAAAGTGCATGGCTGCAGAAGACACTCAAGGTAGGGAGAGGGATAAAGGAAGGGGGTGTGCTCAAGAAAACTCTTTAGAAAGAATCTAAACAGGCAGTATGGAAAGGAGTGAAGTCAAAGTACTGAAGCTAGGAGCTGTCAAGTCTGCTGCTTTTAGAAAAGGAGAAAAGCTTGTGTGCTTCCTGCAGGCACACGCTTCCACTCCTACTGTTCCCAATCCAAGGTCAGCCAACTCCTTTCAGTGGTTTCCCAATCTCCATGTACTTTAATATACATTCAACTTTAATATATATTCAACTGTCCTCTTTGAGAGGCCCCGAATTAAACACTTTTTTTCAGGCTGCAAGTGATAGGCGTGAAAATACATTAGAAAAATAAATCTCCTGCTAAATTTCAAACTGGACTTATAATACTCCAGGTTCTGGACTCCCCAGGAAAGGGGATGGAATGCTGAGGTTTGGGGTTGGAACCCTTGTAAAACTTCCCACTCAAGAAATTAATTTCAGATGTGAAAATGGAGTTACCAGTGGAAAAATCTGATGACTGCTCTTCCTAGACCATTTCCTGAAATTATACCCCAATGCAAAATCATAGAAATGCTGACTCCCACATGCCACTCAAAGCAAGGTCAGGCCTGATTTCAGACCAGTTTGATTAGGGCTTTGTCAGTCTGAAAACCTCCAAAGACAGAGGCTACTCAAGCTGCCTATGCATCCTGCTCAGGTAGGGACAATGCTTGATTGTCCTCAAAGTGAATTTCCATCTTCTTTAGGTCATGTCCAGCAAGAATGGCTGATCCATGCTTCAGTAACTTTTTTTTACATTTTTGAGAGATGGCCACTTCAAAAAATGAATGCAATGGCCAGTTGCATTAAGAACACATCCAGTAAAACACAGCTAGAAGGCTATCACAGACACACATGTGGCTAGAGCTCAGGCCTCAGTATTGCATCTCAACTGAAGGAAGAGCTGCCAGAAGCTGCCAGAGCAGCCAGTTCACCAAGGAAGCCATGTGTGGGTGGGTGTGCACGTGCATACAAGTGTGCATTTGCCCACCTACAACAAGAAACACTTTGCAAGAAATGTGCCCTGGTTTATGGTACACTGAAATGATTATGAGCAAAAGTTATTTAAGTAAATGTGGACAACACATTCAGAGTGCTTTGGCAGGCATTACAAAAAAAGGAAAATATTAATAATAAACAGTATATGCTTCTACATAACAGGGAAAATGATTTTTCATACCTACTGCATTCCCAGTGGAATGAAGTACATTTGCCCAAGGCAAAATATAAACCATGATAGCAAATTCTATATGCTTCTTGTGACCTCCAGCTTTTAGAATTTACTCTAGAAAAAGAAATCACACCTTATTAATCTTCCCACTGAAATGCGTTATTTAGCATTCCAGTGCAATAAGTGAGTAAAGCTGAAGAAACAGTAAAATTTTCCAACAGCAGACAGAAAAAACGAAAACAGTTTTCAGAAAATTTAATCCAAAAATGTAAAAAAAGATGAAAATTCTTGTGATTGCTACACCAAGACAAAGGTAAGTATGCCTCTTTTGTGAAGATTTCTTCAAGGATCTAGTAAACATTCAGCGTGACTGCCACTACCCCACATGGGCTGCAGGCAGCAGGACTGGTGAGTAGGTGCTGCTGAGCAGGCTGGATCTCCCAGCCTCTGGACAAGTGCCTAAACACTCTTGCTGGAGACCCAAGCTAAGTATCAGGTAAGTATATTGATAAGTATACTTACTGTGTTGATATACTACAGACTCACCCTAGCCCAGGGCTTCCTAGCAACCGGCATTCTGCCCTCTTGAAGAGAGCTGCTAAATCATCCTCACAGCTGTGCCCAACCTGCCTGCGAAGATAAGCTGGCAATCCAGTCAAGATCTCTGAAGCACTCCTTGTGCAGTCCTCTCTACTTGTCTCCAAGGAGAAATTCAACATTTAGGTAGAATCTCTGAATCTCCCTGCCCATCACTTCCCAGTACACACATTTCTAACAGACAAAATAAATTAGGAACTCCCTGAATTCAGCAATAAATGCCAGGATTTACCAATGGTACTCCTTATCAGACTGCTTTGTGGAACATACATGTAAGCAATCTGACTTACATGCCTCATTGGGTACTGAAAGGATTGCACAAGAAAGCTGGTAGCGAACTGTTTATTTTTAGAAACAGAAATAATTTATTTAGTACTTTTCCAGCAATTTTTAAATGGAAAAGAAGAAATGTCCTGGATCCTCTTCCCTCTGAAAAAAAATGAATAAAGAACATTTATGTTACTGAGGTTGAAAATGTAGTCTAAGACAGTAAAATATTATCTAAACAGTATACATGTCTTCCATCCCAGTCACACAGTCCACAAGGAATATGTAACTCTGCTTCAAATTATTTTAACCAATCCTAGCTAATACCCAAATTAACTGTCAGCAAAAGGAAAAACTCCCTTAATTTAACTAGTTTATTTCAACTACTTTATTTAAAGGATATTTAAAGATTAGAAACTAGTACAGCATAAGGATGAATCCCTGAAATTACTTTTGTGTGCCATACAGTCCTATTTAACTCACTGAGTTTACTCATATGAATGAGAAAAGAAAACATCCATCCAACTAAGCCTTAACTTAGCAAGCTAATTAAGAATTACTAGTTTTACTGAAATAAAAAGACAATACCTTTACCTTTCCTAGGGAATATATCCTTCCAATCTGAATACAGGTTCCATGCCCATGAAGTCTTCCTAAGGTACAAATTTCTCCATGATCAGCAAGGTAAGGTAAGCCTTTTTTGCCCAATCTCTGAAACCACTTGTCCTGTTTAAGAAAAAAATCTTGAAAAGAAAGTCCCTAAAAAAATGAGATAGGAAACCACTGCTGCTATTAGGTTTTATTGGCCTATACTCTGTCAGGATTAGTCATAATGAGTGAGATGTAGATAAGCAATTTCAAAGATTGATAGGTAATGGGTCACCCACAAGGGTAACTGCAGTGCAAGGGTAGCAGCAGGTCCCCTGTATTTCCAATTTGGGTCTTTTTGCCTTCCAGGACTGCTGCTTGAACTGCATATATTTTGGATCTGTAGAATCAATGACTTAACAATGCACTTTCCTAGTGTATATATAGATTTACAGAACCATATTCCCTGTATGTAATAGACACTGGCTCTTCTAGAAGTAGCTGGTGTGTTCACCCCTATTGGCAATCTGAGTCTTAGGGCTCTGTACACCTGCCCAGGTTAGTCAGGAGAAAAAAACACCTACTCCTGCTTGTCTGGTATGTTGGAAATACCAACTGTTATGCAGAAGGAGCAGAAACACTTAAATGAAATCCCTTAGGCTGCTCCTATAGAGGAATGTGTCCTCAATAATGAGCTGCCATCTACCATGTGGTGGCCATGCAGCACAGTGGTAAAGTCACTGAAAAGAGAGCTTATTTATAGTGACTGGAATATTGATGCCAAGATTTGAGGGAAGATTAGATCTGAATTTAAAGGAATGTATTAATCGAAATAGAATTAATGAAATTCAGCCATGAAGACAGTCCTACAAAAGAGATCTGAATAACATTTACTTCTAAATTTAGTGCTTACATGAGGAGGTGAGTGGAATTTCAGTGATATACAGATCTTCTGCACAGGAGAAGTAGTAAGGCGTGAAAATAATGTTTTAATGTTTTGCAGAGGTCAAAAATTGCCCTCTAGAGATGGAACCCCAAAGCAACTACATGCACTCAGACAGTATGATAATGTGGACTGCAGTAATGTCTGAAGTAAACTCCAAGAATAAAGGCTGGAATGAAATGAATCATGAAAATCCAGTGAAACCGATGATACATGAACAATGGTGGCTTCTTAAATCAAGGGTCCAGTACAAAATACAACCACAGGATGCAACAGGAAACAGCAAGTTTTTTCTATCACATTATTATTATTTAATGACTAGAAATTAAAAAGATCGCTTGTATTAAGTACCTCTTGGCATAAACGCAGCACCCGGAAAAGTTCATATTGAAAAAGAGGGACCAGCAGTTAGCTCATTAGGTAATAACATTATTTTAATAACATAGTATTTAGAGGGCAGAGATGGCTGGTCTACTGCTTTTGTAAAAGTGGTTCTTCCATGTGTAGAGAAATTGGGTTTTGTGAAGTATCAGAACTGTTTTGATCTGCCACAGAAGAGACAGAAGAATCCACCAACCAAGGCTCCCAGGGGCTCTGCCAATTCCAGTTTGGAGGTCTCCTGACCTCCTGAAGAACGCATGGATCTCACAGAAGATAAGGTACCTCAACCTCAACATGTGAAATAATTACTTCATCATAAAAATAAAATGCTCCAGAAATAGTCACTGAGCTCTGAGCTGCAACAATCACACCACACATCTCAGCACCTGGCTGCAGCACTACTCCATGAACTTTGAGTCTGCATGACAGGCTTGGTGCCACTAATGAAAAGCAAACAAATCCCCAAAGCTTGCTATCATAATGAACAGCTGCATTTCCCTATTCAAATGCAAGAGTATAACATGCCTGGGACAAAATCCCCAATGATGTAAACATGTGCCCTGATTTCAACGTTTTTTTGAGAATAAATCCTGTATCATGTGAAAAAAAAGGAATCTACAAGAATGATGCCAGTCTACTGTGAAATTATTCAGCTTTTGTAATTAAACATATATATGCACTGAGAGTGTCCACTGAAGCTATTTTTAATACTGAGAGAATCCAAGGAACTCAGTGATGATGCAGATTCTTCCTGAAGACTTTTATAGCTGTAAGAAACCACACAAGCTGAAATTTCCTCTACATCATGGATGCATGATTTCTATCTAGTTTAGAGACAACAAAGAGCCTCAAATACTTCAAGGTAGCTTTAAAAAAAAGTCTTGACCGTTCTCTTAATTTATTCACAAGTTTTCCTTTTGACAAGGGTGAATAAATTAAGCAGCTCTTAAACAGAAATATTTTTGACCATCTGCTCAAATCTGTTGGTTATCTGAAAGCATGTGGTAAGCTAAAATTCACCCATATTTTGGATCTCTTCTCACATATGACATTTGAAAAAATGAAGGGGTTAATAATGCAAACAGGTCATTAAAGACATAAAAAATGATGATGTATGTGTGTTGATGAAGTCTGAGAAATGGAATTTATGACAGAAAAGAATATCTGCAGTTGCTAGTAACTGCAGAGGAGTGATTAGACATGTATGGCTCATGCATTTCCTCAAGAATACCTTTCTATTCACCATTCACCTGTGTAACTGCACATATTTAAATGATCAAAACTCACAGAGTCCCAGCTAGTGTATCTTGTGCACACCTTGTGTTTGTATGTGTGTAAATGGCCCTTATCCTTTGGGAAAAATTCCATCAGCAATGTGAACAGCCAGCAGCTGAACTGCAGCCAGCCTATGGGTGCCTGTATCATTTTAGTCCTTTATAAAAATGCATGCTAAGAAGGCACTTAAATGGTACTGTGACACTCCTTAAATTCTCTTTTCTCTGCTAACATCACCTCAGAAACCATTTCTGCACTGGTGTCATCAGTTTGCCATACATTAAACAATCTGGCTCTGTACACTTAGCACTAGCAACGTAACTTGGGAAAACTCCATCTTCACTTTCTTTAAGTGCAGTTGGAGAGAAAAAATGGAAAGTAAGATCAAAAGCCATACGTTAGGTAAGTCACATAAATAAGCATATGTAAATATCCTGACACAATTCAAAACAGAAATACATATTAGAAAAGTTGACCAGAAATACAAAATAAAACTCCATCTCATAATGTAAAAATCTGACATATTTCAAACATACTGTAGGGTGAAAAGTGAAAAAGACATTGAACTCATGCATATACTGTATTACACAGTAATGTAAGCATTGCTTATGCAAATGATTACAAATCAGAAAATAAAACATAAAACCTTGAACTGACACTTCAGTCATTAAACTTACTGTTTCCTTCCATTGCTTTCTTATGAAAATTTTCCAGTAGAAGGGTGGTAGAGGGCTGAACTATATAATTGCTAAGGGACATAGAAATACAGTATTTTTGACCAACTTCTTTTGTGTTTTGTAGCCACTGTTTTAAGAACCTGGCAACAAAACCAATGCCAAAGCTTGGCTTTTAACTAAAGTATAAAAAACAGCTGGATGATTGCTTTGCTTTATTTTAATAAAGTACCAGCATTTAACAGCTTGGGTGGGAAAAGCAAACATGACTACAGTATGCAAAGAATAATTCACTGTGAATAGAAAGTGTGAGGCACTGTACAAGAGGGATATGACTTAGCAATACCTTGACAACATCAATTTGGAAGCCAAAATATTTCAGTATTGTGAAGATAACACAACAAAACCAGCAACATAATCTCCTTTGGAACCCACCACTCTCTGGTCCCTTACAGAGAGAACTTTCCACAGACATTATTGATGGGGTTGCTTCTCAACCCAGCACCCTGGAATATTTAACTCAATCACTAAAAACCTTAAGCGATACCAAAGAACTAAGCAGCACATCATCAAAGCCAAGTGTGTCTTCACCTACTGGATTACAGGACAGTGTCTTGGAAGTTCAGCAAATGCCATGAGACACTCAGTACAAAAGGCTGCCACCTGATGCTGGTAGCACCATTGCCAGTCATGGAGGAAAGGATACAGCACTTGCTGACCCAGCAGCATCCTACTTGTGGCTGCAGCTTGTGTGTACTAATACACACAAAAACAGGGAGAGTGAAAGATAAACAACACATGGAACATCAAACAGACCCACTTCAAACTTGCAGTAAATGTTGCAGTCTAATACTCCACACTCTGCGTATTTTGGAAAGGAAGTGAAAATGGAAAGGCTGATGGACTAACCCTGTTTATCTATATCCGTACTACTCCAGACTGACCATACCTTGACAAGAGATAATGAAACATTATAACTAAAAACTACTTCTGAAAATCAACACAGACTATAGCTGGACTAAGACTATGTACCTTAAATCCTTCTAAAATTTAATTAAACGTTTGGTGTTTTACCATTTCTTTCACTAAATATTAACCTAAGGCTGTCTTAGCTTAACAAAGAAATGCTTTCAATAAAAAGAGCCCCAAAACCTTTATTGTAGGAAAGGGAACAATCCACTAGGCTTCAGTGCAGCTAAAAAGGAAAGACAAAAGTGACAACCTGTAGTAACAAACATAAAATTTGCTTTACCACCAGGCAGTACCTGGTATAGTCACCTACTCACACACTGGAACAGCGCAGTACTATCAAATCTGAACTCTCCATTCATATTGGTTGTATTTTACTTCTAGTTTGCACAGGAAAACTACCTGCTAGGAAATAAAAAGCTAGGTATGAGAAATCAAACCTCCACAGAGTCAAATACAAGCATGGACCTCTGCAAAGCACTGCAAACACATCTGGATGAGTGCTCCAGAAGATACCTAAGCTGACATAGGGTGTGATGGGGGTTATGTCACTGTTCTGACAGAATTTCAAACACATTTGCTCTCATATGTAAATAAAAAAAATTAGTTGTTATCTTTAAAGCAGAAATTTTCAAACAAAACCAGAGCAAACCAAAGTTCCCTTGGGACCACCAATTGCACGCATTGTTACCTCAACACAGACACTGCTATTGGAGAGGTGTCCTTTAGCCTGTGCTGCCTTCTGTAGTCATGGTCACCAGGGCTGAGAGCCCTGTGATTCCAGGAAACCAGGAAACTCATAGTTAAACACAGATTCCACCCATCAGGTGAGAGAAAAATGCCCTCAAACCTTTCTTTATTATCCTCATACACTGGCTTCTAAATAGAGGATATGCCACTTTTATACAAAGTCTGTTCACGGGTGAGTTTTAGAAAGGGAAATAATATTAATTCTTCTTTTGTGAGTGTTCATTTGGGCTTTGTGTTGGGTAGCTGAGTATCGCCCCTAAATGACTTTATGATGATCTTATGCTCAGTATAAATATGGCTCATGGACTTATTTTAATTAGTTTTCTAGGGGTGTCCTTTCTGGAATCACACTGGTTTGCTTGAAAAACAAAGGAGAATTAGGAGACTCAGTAATGACAGTGTAGGAGGTTAGCTATGTGACTTTCTTTCCTCCTGTGAAAAAACTTTAGGAAGTGGGGGCCAGTGCAAGAATCATATCTTACTTCACCCATCAGAGTGAACTCTTGTCCCAACTGAAATAAATGGTCTTACTTCCTCCTTTGTAGCCTGAATTTAACTTTCAGGAGCACATCCTAGTAGCGCGTCTGCCCTTTGCCTTCCTCCTGCAGAGAATTCAATTTCACCCCAAATGCACAGCCATCTAGTAGAGAGGTATGGAAACAAAACCTTATCTCCCAATATATTTTAGTTACATTACAGGTTAATTTATGGAGCAAAGGCACACCAAGGATGACAGCCCCTTTTTCCACCTTGAGTCAGACTGTAAGGACACCAAGCATCCAGGGCTGCACAACGGGGAGCGTGGCCAGCAGGTCAAGAGCCCTCTGCTCTCCTCTCATGAGACTCAGTACTGCAACCAGCTCTGGAACCCTCTGCACAGGAAAGATCTGCCTGAGTGAGACCAGAGGAGGACCAAGAAAATGATCAGAGGGATGGAGAACTTCTTATGACCAGCTGAGAGAACTGGTGTTGTTCAGCCTGGAAAAGAGGAGATTCCAGGAAGACCTTACTGAAGCCTTTCAGTATTTAGAGGCGGCTTTTGAGAATGATGGGGACAGACTTTTTAGCAGGGCCTGCATCTCAGAACAATGGTTTCCAACTGGAAAGGGTAGCTTTAGATTGGACACAAGGAAGAAATTCTTTACTGTGAGGGTGGTGAAGCACTGGAACAGATTGTCCAGAGAAATTGTGGATGTCCCATCTCTTCAAGGAACTGGTCAAGGCCAGGCTGGAGAGGGCTTTGAGCAGCTTGGTTTAATGGAAGGCATCCATGTCCGTGGCAGCGAGCTGGACTAGATGATCTCTAAAATACTTTCCATCCAAACCGTTCTATGACTTTATGATACATGTAATAGAAGAAAAGCACAATACCTAATTTAAAGTCTTTTGTAACACATTAAGTTCAGATGAATTGTGATTTTTTCACAGTATCGGCAGAATATTTGCTAAACAATTAGGTCTTGCCTCTTATGCTACTAAAACAGTAATTTGTCATTTAATTTTTCAAAAGAGATGTTAAGATCAGAACACTAATTCAAAGGCAAACAAATCACTTACATGAAGAGCACATGCATTTACCTAAACAATGACTTTGCCCATGGCACTAAAACAACATAATTAAGTAACTTTATCTTCAGCCACAGGGAAAATAGAGTATACAATATATTCTACTACAGACATAGTGATTTTTAAGGTCGTCAATTACAATCTTTTAAATAAACACCACACTCTTTCTTTGTCCTCTGTTGTAGGGCTGAACTTTGCTTTTATAGGTGCTTCCTTGCAGCCTCTGGCCCCAGAAGACTTACTGCTGCCTGGGGACTTCCAGGCTTCCCATGGTGATGGGGTGTCTTTTGCGCACCCCTGCCTGACCAAGCAATTCTCACTACACTTGTTGGACAGACTGTACAGTTGGTCTTGACTGCACTTTAAGCTACACTTTGCACACACATAAACCCAAAGGTCAATTAGTGAGGTAAGAGGATCTTGTCTCCTCTACCCACTGATCATGAGGGTTCTTCCAATCCTCGGCAAAAAAGTTCTGTGAGAAACCACTGCTTTTACACAACTACATTTTTGTATCTTGAGTGCACACACCTTTGTTCCAAAAGCTTTATCAATACTGATTAAGTAAGATGGTATAGACCCCAGAAGAGGGGGTTTTCAGTTTAGTGGCATGATGGTACCTTCACACGGCTTGCACTGGATATCATTAACAGAATGAGGAATAATGGCAAGTATGAGATAAACACGCAAGGGCCCAAAGTTTGGGAAGCTACTATGATATTCACAACCAAAGGGCAGCAGGAACCTTACTCAATTTCATCAGCAAAGTTTGTACTTACATAGCTACTATTTAAATTGCACAGAAGGAGCAGTATCCAAAGCAAAGAAAATTAGATTTTTTTCAAGATCAGTGACAGTGTATGAGTGAAAAAACACAAACTTAGAATCCAAGTATGAATCCAGCTGAACTATTGTTATTAGCAGAGTCAGTATCTCTGGACATGCATGACTTAGTAAAGAAGTCTGAGTAGATACTGTTTTGTTAAAAGAGCAACATCTGATTAATATCACATTAAAATTAATGTAAGTTTTGCTCTTGAACTCTGTGGAAGCAGAATTGAATTCACTAATCTGGAACTCTTCGACTCAAGCCTAAAAAAGTATCTATTTAGTTTTATTAGATCGTTAGAACTTTTCTATTACATTCTCTTGCATAATTTTTTCCTTTTCTCGTATTATTTTTCTAACTGCAGACCATCTGAACAAACATGATATCATATGAGAGAACGTTATCTCACATTTTCCCAGAGACATAAGGGTGTTTTCTGTGTTACCTCATAAGTTTTGTTCTGGCAGGACACAATAGGCTACTGCTCTCTATCTTACTGGGTCAAATCAGCATACACAGCCCATGAGTAGACATAACTGATATTGCTTTCAGTTCTTCTGAAAAACAAATCTGGAACACAACTGTCATCCTAGAGAATAGTCTTTCACAACACAAAATAAACTCAACAGCAAAAATAAAGGCAGATGTGAGCAAATCCAATAGGCCCCCCTTCTTTCATACGTGTGTGGACTACAGTTCAGACTTGCAGAGGGACGTCCACTGTACAAATCTGAGTCTCAGACTTGATACTTCCCCCACCATCTGCAGTCTCAGATGACTTGTTCATATGGAGCAAGTTACTGCTGTCTGACCAAGCAGTGGGGGTTCAAAGGGCTTCTGCTAGCAATCTTGCACTATGTAAAGGAACACACATGAAGGGGGGCATGACCTTGCCTGCACCCAAGGTTGTCTTTAGGCCTACTGAGGTTTGAATCTGTACATCTCAAACAGTATGAAAGCATATATTTAAGCATGCACTCTTGTGAGCTGCTGTAGGATTGCCTTTTTATTAGCTTAGTTCTCTACAGAGGAAGTGATCACAAAGCTTTTGCATTCCACAGAGGATCCTCAAAGGTGACCTTGAAACCTGTCCTTCAGTTTCTATGAAGAGCAAGTTTTCATGTACCCTGTATATATGGTTTCTCCAGGATACCTCCAGAAGACCACCCACAACATGAGGTCCTTATTCACTGCGGTTGAAGATCTTGAGCTATATAACTATTTTTTTAAAAACTGAGGTAGACTGAAAAAGTTTCAACTATAATTAAGAAAAATCTCCAGACTCCATTTGCAAGCAGTTATTCTTCTAGGTGATTTAATTTTACCTCATAATGAAAACAAGTATTAAGGATTGGAAGTCAATCCCAAAGCAGCATGCAAACCAAGAGCCTGATTCTGGCATGTTCAAACTGGTTAAATACAGCCAACAATTCTCACCAACATCACAAGCTACAGACTGCCAGGTCAGTCCTGTACACTAAAGCACTAATGATTTCCCATGGATTTTCAGTATGGAGCTTCAAGGGACATTAAAAGTAGTCATGCACTGGCAGCTACACTCATCAAGCCTATAATCCGCACAGCAAAACAATGTTTACACAGGCACTAGTGGTCCAAAAGGTGTCGTAACAGTTTACTGGATCAGTAATTTTCAAGGCTCACCAAAACTTGACCTTCTGAGACTGGTGGTGATGGGCACTCAAACCAGGCTTTTTAAACTGTTACCAGTTTATGCAAGATGTTGGCCCTCAGCAGAAACAGACATCAGTGATTTCCACTGTCACAATACGGCAAAGCACACTGCATGGGGCTCCATATATAGTATCAGTCTCCATGAAAGCATCAGCCTCTCCCTGGCAGGCCACTTAACACTCACGCTGTAGATGCCTGAAGTAACATTAGGACAATGCTTGACATCTGCCAGGGTCCAGCTCAGGACCTCTCCAGGATCCACCTCAAGTATTATCCTGCTCTGTCACCCACACCAGCTCTCACCTGCTGCCAGGCAATGGAGACCTCGTCACGCTACTGCTGCCTGCAGGTCAGTGACCAGGGGCTGCTCGCGAAGGGGTGTGGCTGGGGACCCCTCCCCACCACTCGCCTGCCAGCCAAGCCAAGAGGCAGCAGCTGACCCCGTTAGGGAGGGGCCAGGACGGCGACAACACTGTCCTGCCCGCCAAAGCAACACCACTGTCCTGCCCGCCGCGACAAGGGGCAGTGGCCGCCTCCTGAGCACAAGTGGCTCTTAGGTAGTGGTCGCTGCCGCCCTGCCGCTGTCGCCACCCGCCAAGGCGAGGGCTGGCTGACATCTCTCAGCACCAGTGGTCTCGTTTAGCAGCCACTGGGACAAGACCCTGCCCGTCCTGCCGCCCTTACCGGCAAAGTTCTTGGTGAAGACGAGGGTGACGAGGAGGATGGGGATGAGGACGGTCCCGATGGTGACCACGCGGTCGAAGGGCAGCTCCAGCTTCAGCTGGAGGAGCAGAGCCGCCAGCGCGCCCGCCTTGTCATCCTGCTGCCCCGGCAGGATGAGCTCCTTCAGCTTCTCGCCCGCCAGCAGCGCCGTGGCCATGTCGGGGTGGTTATCGATGATGTGTTGCATAAGCAGCGGCGGCGGGCGGCCTCACGCCGCCGGGCTTCCCCGGGGACGGGCGGCGCCCGCCCGGCCTGCGGGGACAACACCGACAGCGGTGACGGCGGGGCCGCGGCCGGGCTG
>WEKY01061398.1:6987-68239 GCA_013390045.1 Picathartes gymnocephalus | reverse complement strand
ACCGCGCATGCGCCAGGCGGCCCGGGCAGCAGGGCGGGCAGCGCCGGCCCTGGAAAGGTGTCGGGGACGGCCCGGGGGGACCCCGCAGGCACCGGCACGAGTGGTCCCGGCAGGACGGGGCGCGGGCTCCCTCCCCTCTCCTTCCCGCAGGCCGCACAGGGGAGCTCAGGCCCGGGTACGCGGGGGCTCCCGCGGCTTAGGGATAGAGCGGGTAGTGGTGAGGGAAGGGAAACCCTCACCCAAGCAGGCCCTGAAGGTCTTGGATCTGCGGGCACGTCAGGATTTAAGTGCTGACAATAAAAAGTCCCTCCAGATACTGTCTTTTTAAAGCGCATGTGGGGTCGGCCACACCTGGTAAAACAGCCTACGAGCAGAGTACTTGCCAAACATGCAGAGGCCAGCTGTCACCCCCAGCCTCTGATGTTGTCCAGACCTGTGGCTTCACAGCGAGGGCCACACCTTGCTGTCCTTCTCTGGAACAGGCTGGGGATGGAGCACGCATTAACACTCTGGGAAAAAGCTGGACCACACGGCATCAAAGGAGGCCATATGTGGTGCATCATAGCCTGCAGCAATGATGTTCAGACAAAAGCTCCAGGTCACAGATCCTGCTTCTTAACTTGTTTATGGATTTTCTATTTAGCAGTACTTAGATGAAAACCAGAGATAAACTTACACAAATATTGCAGATATTTCTCTGAAAGATTTGCAGTTGTCATCTGCAACTCATATGAGTAAGGCTGGGACTTTTATCTTCGCCTTGAAATTTTCATTTCCCTGGTCACTGTGAACAATATGATGGTTGTGTTTATTAGTCAAGTTTAAATATTGGGTGCAAGCTTTAAATAATACTTCTTGGCAGGGGTCCTTCCATCCAGGCAGGGACATAATGAGCAAGGCAAGAGGGATGTCCTGATGGTGGTGACTGAGGAAGGATCCCAGGCAGCAGACACAAAGCTGTCAGTGCCACATGCTCCTGAAGAGTGCTGAAGATCAGAAGGCAATAGAACCTAAACCTGAACCTGTCACCATCACTTGTTTCATTTTCCCTGCTTCTAATCCTCCATGGGTTCTGCCCCTGTTGGTCTTCTGTAAGGACTGACACACAGTATCTGCCTCATAGGTAGAAGGCAGGGAAGAGAGGTACCCTTTTCTTACCCCTTGTCCAGGTACAGTGGGTACTTGTGATGTAATGCAGCAGAGAGTTCTTGGTCACCTGCTGTGCCCGAGGCAGGGCAAGGTAGGAGGCAGAGCAGTGAGGATCCTGGTGTGGTGAACTTGGGAACAGAGTACAGCTTGTGTTGTTCTCACACCTGAGGAAAAGTGGGGACACTTTCTGGGTCAGGCTTCAAGCCTCAATAATCCTAGTTATCTGTGATGAGGGATAGGTGCATCAATTTCTTTTGCTTTAGCTGTATTTGGACTACATGTGTATTTTATCAGCCTCTAATATACAAGCTTTCCATTCCCACAACAAAGAACCAAAATACCTTATGCACTTGTCACTGCTGCTGCCAGAGGAATGATACTGAGCATGGTAGACTGACAGCCTGAGGCAATGTGCACAGCTGATGTGCAAAACTTCTGCCCAGACGTCCAACATTGTAATTGTTTCACTGTGATTTGTCTGCTGTT
This sequence comes from Picathartes gymnocephalus, assembly GCA_013390045.1. Classification (NCBI taxonomy): domain Eukaryota; kingdom Metazoa; phylum Chordata; class Aves; order Passeriformes; family Picathartidae; genus Picathartes; species Picathartes gymnocephalus. Next base: position 66,604 of record WEKY01061398.1, on the reverse strand, counting down.
GACAATCTTGTCCTGCTCCTTGAGACTGTAGCTAAAAGACCACTTTTCTAATTCTCACTACATCATCTCCTTTTTGAATCCTCTTTCACCCATCCAGTTACTTAATTCAAAACAATCATCCTGCTTTTTGGTTTCAGAAACTGCCTGCGGTAATTGTCCTATCTTCCCCTACCTAAGCCCTCAGCATTCGTCTACTATCTAGATGCTGACTCTAGATGCTTCCTCATGTTTTCCCATGAAGAAATAATGCCAGCTCTAGTAACCATTTCTGAGGAACCTTGGTGTAACCATCTATAAATTTTAAGAACTTAGGAGCAGCCATCTAGTCCCTTCCCTCTCCAAATGTGGAGATGGTCAATTAAGGAAGTGTTAAAATGAGATAGCGCGTGTTAATGCCTTTCCTTAACTGTCCCAGCTTCCAACAATGTTGAGAGAATTTCCTGAGCTTGTGGTGGTTTGATAACCCCCAAAAGATCTCAGGATATTTTTTCTGGTCTCCTGTTGGGACTGTGTAAATTTCTGGTATCCACAACCTCTTTATTAAGGAATTCCAAAGGCCTACAACCTGTTGTATCAAACATACCTTATTCTGTTTGCTTCAAATGTAATCAAATTACCAAATCAGATAGGCCTCTATGGGAAGGTATCTCGATCAATCCCTACCCATTTTTTCCATATACTTCTGTAGACATCTATTATATCTTCCCCTTAAGTTATATGTAGCTCCACATTTAATATGCAAGGCATAGAAGAATAACCATAAACCAGACACTCTGCTTTTAAAATAAATATGACATCCACGAGTGATTAAAATATCTCTTATGAAGCTTGCTTAATTATAATACCATTATTTGATTTAATCATATTGATTTTGTAATCCTGCTTTGCAAGATTATGTCTGTACAGCAAGCCAAAGAGACAGGCAAGATGGAATGGTACTGTCAGACCAGAACATGGGTAAAGAAAACAGAAACCTATAGTAAGGCAGAGAGTGGGACATGGAAAATTACTGTCACAGTTTACAGATAAACACCATAGCCAAGTTTCTCAGCAGTAACATGCTGGCATGTATGCTGCTGGGTGATCTAGACAATAATCAGGCTGTGATAATATTCCTGTGCTAATAAATATTTCACAAGTTGCTGGTAGGGTCAGAAATTGATTTACAGATCAAAGTGGAAAGTCATATGAAGGAATTCTAATTAATTCCAACAAAAGATCAAAAAAAGGAGTATTATTTTTTAGTTAGAACAAATCACTTGTTATGACATAGAAAATACTGATTATTGAAGGTAAAGCGTGTTTCTTTTTAAACTCTTGTTTTCTCCAGTTCTGAAAGTTCAGAAATTCAAAAGCAAATGAGAAAAAGTGAGACTGATTTCAAGTTCTGACAGGGACACTTGTAGCACCTAGAATTTACCTTCTAAGTAGAGGGTATACTACCTCTAGCTGTGGTGTGAGATTTACCTATTCAAACATGAAGGCACCTGAGCAAGATATTGCAGAGCACTATTCCTGAATCACGTAGGAGGAGAAATAGCTAAATGTAACGGTGCAGTTCATGTAACCAAATGTAGATGTTCTCTTCCAAATGAGATGAATCATTTACACATTGTAGGTGTCCAGAGTTTACACATGAATCCCACTCACTGTCTCTTATATTACAGCTTGTCTTAGCTTAGCCATTTCCCCAAGGGTGACTGTGTGCTCTCCTTGTCCTTATCAGTTCCCAGTCAATTGAGAATTGCTGCCTTTTAATCTGAAGGTTTTAAAATCGGTCATGCTACCATTAATCCTCCATGGAGTTCCTTAGGCTGAATTTATGGAAAGGATGCAGCTTCTCTGTTAACATTGTCAAGGAGCAGAAGGACTGGGAAGCACTTGTGGAGCATTTCTTACCTTCAGCCAGGGCTGTGACTCAAATCCACGTAGTCTATACCCCATCAGCCCACCTTGGGAATCACATCACTCAGCCTGGGGGTGGTGTGGCCCTGCACAGACCAGCTACTCCCGTGGTGGCAGGGATGCTCTCACTAGTGCGGGTTTGCAGTCAGTGCTGCCATGGCTGTGCAGGTGCTGCTGCAGGTGCTGTCTGCGTGAGCAGTCACACCTTTGGTGAGTGCAGCCGTGACTCTACAGAATGCTCCCAGTGAGACAAGACTGTGTAGGGTTGGAAATGGCAACTGGCAGATGGCAGGGAGCTGTGACAGTGGGTCTTAGCTCAGAGGTGATGGTTTTGGTGGTAAAGTCAAGTGAGGTGCCAGATGATAGTGAAAGTAGCAACTGGCAGTGCAACCTGGCATTTCGGCAGTTACAGGAGGCTGTGTGCTCCATGGTAAGAAAAAGTGACTCTTAACAGCAAGATGTGATATGGTTGCTGACACTGATGAGTATTTTTTGCTGCAATGCACATCTCCTTGCTAGTGGGTCTCTTCTGGGGTTGTTTAGAGTAGAATAGACCATTTCAGAGTCAATGAACATCTAGTCCAACTGCCTGACCACTTTAGGGCTGACCAAAAATTAAAACACATTGTTAAAGGCATTGTCAAAACACTCCTAAAACACTGACAGGCTTGGGGCATCCACCACCTCTCTAGGAAGCCTGCGCCAGGCTTTATCATCCTCTCAGTAAAGAAATGCTTCCTAATGTCCAGTCAAAACCTCCCCTGGTGCAGCTCTGAACCATTCCCATGGGACCTATCAGTAGATACCATGGAGAAGGGATCAGTGTCTCCGTCTCCACCTACCCTCCTCAGTAGCAATGAGGTCACCTTTCAGCTTTTTCTCCAAACTAGAAAGGCCTGAAGTACTCAGCTGCTCCTCAAAGGACATTTCTTGCACCCTTACTGTGAGCCAGAGACTCAAACACTGGGCTTCAAAACCAGCTAACACCACCATGGGAACCTGGAGGGTAACTGAAGCTGTTCAAGGGCAAAGAGATTGCATAAGCACAAAATGGGTTATTCTGTTGCTCTGCATAAATCAAGAAACTGCTTGGCTTAAATAGCTAGTACGGAAGTCAAGGCTAAAGTAAGATAACATATTTCTGTTCAAAAAGCATATGGTATAGAGGAAATGTAACCAGCTTGAATGAAAGGGTCTGAAGGGAGTCTTGGGACTATCTGGATAACAGCATGAGCAATACCACGTTGTATCAAAACTGCTTGGATAACAGTCTTAGAAATACCAAATTTGGGTGTGGATATACCAGAATGGGGACCAGTGAGGAAAAAATAATTAGAAGCATGTCATTAAATAGGACCCATTTGTCTGGGAGGACCTTAGGCAGAGAAAGAGAGGTGCAAGGTTGGTGAAAAGGTAGGTTCAGGAAAATAACCAGTAGGAATTAAAATAATTAAATAGGAAAGAAAGCCCAGGAAACAATTTTAAAAACAGACATTAGGTATATTCCTGTGGAGAACGAAGAAGGATGAGATATTCTTGCTATAGAAGTGTGAATACCTCCACCGATAAAGCTAATCTGTGACCCCAGGTTCCCCAGGATGGTGGACAACATCCCTGAGACAACCTGCTGCACTCTCACCAGGTCTGTGACCAAAAGACTTGGTGTGCAAGGGTGGAATGAGAAGGGAGAGGCTTGTGCCCTAATAGTAAGTGGAAAAGGGAAGGGAATTGGGGCATGATAAAGCCTGCATGGGAATGATACAATTTCTTCCTAGCAATTGTGAATTAGTAGTACCAGTAACAGGCAACGTAACTGTAACTCAAAACTGTTGTGCTTGTAGTGATACAGTTGTGAGTGGGTCTGCTCATATTATACATTTGTTCATTAGCCAGTTAAGGTGGTATCCGTCTCTTACAGGTGTGTAGATTAATCAATAGACATTGTAAGTGTTAGTTATGTTATCAGGTCTCCAGTCTAAAGGAGCAGAGTCAGACACATAAGATATCACAATCATTATTTTAAAAGCTATTTTATACGCAGAAAGCTAAGACCATTTCATTTTCCCAAGACTTTCTGATTATCCACAACGGAGAAAATGAAATGGGGAGTACTTTTTGTCCTGTGATGTGGGGCTTTTCCAGCATTGGCTCAGTACTTTCTTTCTACTGTCATTATCACATTGATGATTATGGAACCAAGAGAGCTTGCAGTGGTGCAGGCCCAAAGTTTTGAGGGGGATCAATACGGTCGCTGAAGACAGACACAGGGCTGAAACACTTCAGTAGCAGAGACTGCAGCTGCATACGGATTGCTCATGGCCAGAAATGTGTACAGTGTTAGAAGGGCTGGCATGGTAGTGCATGGGACCTGGAGATGGAATCTCCAATGGGAGACTGAAGAGACATTCCAACAGAGCCCACTGAAAGTACAGAAATTAATAGCAAGGGAAAAAAAAAACCCAAGAAAACAGCATCTTAAAAATGTATTTGAATTTAATTTTGGCAATTTGTATTACTTCAGAGGAGACTAAAGACATAAATATATTGTGTATTTGTACTGGTTTTGGCTGGGATAGAGTGAACTATCTTTACAGTAGCTTGTATGGTGCTCTGGTTTGGATCTGTGCTGAAAACAATGTTGATAACATTGGGATGTTTTAGCTGTTGCTGAGCAGTGCTTACACAGAGTCAAGGCCTTTTCCCCTTCTCTTACTGCCCCACCAACGAGGAGGCTGGGGGTGCACAAGGAGTTGGGAGGGGACACAGCTGGGGCAGCTGACCCCAACTGACCCAAGGGATATAGCAGACCATATGGCATCATGCTCAGTATATAAAACTGGGGGAAGAAGGAGGAAGGGGAGGTAATTTGGAGTGATGGTGTTTATCTTCCCAAGTCACTATTACACGTGATGGGGCCCTGCTCTTCTGGGGATGCCTGAACACCAGGCTGCCCATGGGAAGTGGTGAATGAATTCCTTGCTTTGCTTTGCTTGCGTGCACGGCTTTTCCTTTACCTTTTAAACTGTCTTTATCTCAACCCATGAGTTTTCTCACTGTGATTCTTCCACCTGTCTCCCTCATCCCACTGGGGGAGTGAGTGAGGCTGCAGGGGGATTGGCTGCCAGCTGGGGTTAAACCATGACAATATTGACTGAAGGGTGTCTTTATACTTGTATCTTTCTGTTGACAGAGGACGGCTTGTTTCTTGTTTTAGTCTCTTGCTTCAGAATTTTACATTCTGGCAAAAGAAAGCAAAGCACACACTGAACGCTTTGCTCTCAGTACAGACTGCAATCAGCAACATTCTTTCAAATTCCACTCTGAAGCTTGCAAAGGAAAGGCTTCTTTCTGCCAGGCGGTGGTATTAAGTATCACATGGAAGGCAGTCATAATTCCAGTTCACTGTGGCAAGGAGCATTTAAAGTTGAAGTAAACTTGTAATGCAAGTGAACAAGGAAGCACAGATGAGATGATGATGGTTCTTTTTGTTAAGCCTTAAGTGAAGGGATAAGAGCCCTGATATCTGCTCCAACTCCTGCTTGTTTGAGCATCACAAGCTAAAATACACAAATGTAATTTGGAGCCAAGGAACAAAACTCTCCAGAACTTAATAAAATGTTGGGAGTCCTCATCTTGCTACACACAGGTCCCCTATAGCTTGTCACCTCTCCTTGGACCCATTAATCTTGCACTGTGCTGCACTCTGGCTCTGCTTCTACAAGGCAGACAGAGAACACCATTGCTGTAGCCTATTTCATAGCATGATTAGGCATTTTATTGAGAACTACATATTCATATTCTTCAGGCTGAAGAGGGTTCAGATTTTTCACTTCCAGGGAGTGCTGTGACCCCTAGGGTATCACACTGTCTCCTCTGCTACTGGATTTCAGAATTTTCAATGAAAAATAAAGAAAAATGCTAATGTAATTTTATAGTTGCTCAGAGCATTCTGTTATGCTCAATTATTGTCTTGCTGTTTCTGTTCTTTGATGTTCAAATAAATGGTATATTAAGAGGAGGGAAGGTTTTAACCCTACATCTTGGCATAAAGAAGTATTAGTGGAGAGATTCCTTCTCTTTCATGTTTATAAAGGAATTCCAGCATAGTAGGTTCTGGAGGGAGCTTTCAGATCTGCAAGATGAGCTGTGCTGCCAGAAGGCTGAGCATCCTGCTGCTACCCAAGAGTGGGTTTAAGAAGAGAGCTATGGAACATTCTGCCACAGAGGCAAAAGAGAGGCTATGTTCCAGGGAGAAAAGCAGAACAAGCAGGAACAGAAAACTGTACACAGGTTTGTGGAATAAGGAGAGTTTTCTTGTGGGTCTGTGATCCTGTACAGAGTTAGGAGTACACAGCTCCCCTCTTCCTGCTGTGAGGGTCTGACCTCTCAGTCTTATTCTGGAGAGAGGCAGGTGCTTTTCACTGCAAACATTCCTTTGCAGATGCTTAACAGGGAGTTAATCTGGCCTTTACATTTTGCTACTGCAGTATGAAGGCAATTCCAGGGAGGACAGCTCAAGCAAATGAAGGGGAGAAACAAGTCTCATCCAGGTAGCCTCTAGCCATCCCTGCATCACATGTCCAGCTAAAGATGTAAAAGGGAAAGGAAATGAGAAGGGATGAGGAAGTAAGTGAAACTTCTGCATTTTTTATCACTTTTGCTCACGTAGGCAGCAGTCTTTTTGATAGGGACTGTTAAATGTTATTATCAATCAGCTGATCTAACTACACAACTATGTTAACCCCGTTGCATACACTGACAAAATGCATACAAGCCATTACTTGTTTTTAACACTTGATATTGTTCATTTAATTGTAAGGAATTAAGAAGGAGCAGCTGTGCCAACACATTATTATTAATGTACTTGAAAACAGTGAGTAATCTACACAGTTCAATTATAGGGATCCCCATGTCCCAAAGAAAGCAATTATAAAGATTTACATTTTAACTGATATCTTACTCTGTAAAGAAAAATAAAAGCCCTCAGCTACCTAAGTCCTTCCAATTAATTAGATACAAAAACTCCATAAACATTAACAGTGCCCTCATCCCAGGAGTGCTCAAATAAAAGAACACTAAAGGCAGAAGAACGTTAAAATCTGTAAGTCATCAGTATAACACATCTAGTTTTGCAGTTACAGGCTGTGACAAAACCAAGTTATGGCTGTATGTAGTCTTGGCACCCAGGTGATTTTCAAGCTAGTGCCATTTTGCTTTGCGTTCCACATGCACAGGCCAGCCCTACTCTGAATCTTCTAAATGTACTGGATTGCAAAGTACAATAGCTGAGAGCCTGTTTCAGTACTTGAATGGACTTTGTCAGTCATGTTCCATGGCCCCGAAAGGCTGGAGTACCTCCCTTACAGCCACACCATCCTCCAGACACTCTGGAGCCATTACTGGTCATCCCATGGCAGCAAGGCAGTACTGTCCCACCTACCATGCTGTGTCTTGTTCTGCTGTTCCTGAAGCGTTGATAGATGAGAATGCAGCATTCGCCTTGTTTGCCAGATTTATCGTATGCTGTGTTCAGTCTCCATACTCAATGCCTTCACATAATGATGAACTGTCCCTCTGATCCACTGTCCCAAACCACAGCTGCCAGTAAACACAACCAGTGTGCAGGCCCTGCAAAGCCATATGCCTTGGCAGCCCGACAAACTTCTGCCCTTGAGTCTGCTACAAGAAACCAAGTCTCACAATGCACCACAGGGACGTGTCCTCCTGGGAGCAGTTCTGCATTCCCATGGAGGAGGGTGGATTTGCTCCTAGCAACTCCCACAAGATTGTCAGGCACAGCATGACCACCGAGAGCTGCTAACTGGAGCCTGTTAGGCATGACAGGTGTGGTGCTGAGGCAATTTACTTGTCTCAAGCTTGGCATCCACATGTGCAGATGTGTGGATGCTTGCTAACATCTACCTGCCCTATAAGGTCAATTATTTTTTGTATATTGAGTTGTGGGGGTCAGGCAGCCTTTGTCACATTTTCTGGCAGATGCTGCCTGCATATGAATTTAGGCATTGGCCTACCCACAAGACATGTTCCAGTGTAAACTGAACATGATATTGGAAAGACTTAGTGTCCAGTAACTTCAGCTGGTGACATTCTTCATTTTATATCCCAGAAAAGGTACTGCAGAACCAAAATACAATCTTCAGTGGCTTCTGCTGTCTAATGTTTGCAAATGGGCATGTACAAATGGAAATTTCCTGGCATTAATTTCCAGATGTAGGCCTATTTTCTCATGAATGCCAAAATACATATGTCCAACAAGCCTGGACAAAAACTCCTAATAAAACCAGTGCTTTACCAAGTTTATAATACAGCCATTTTTAATAATAATATAGCAACAAAGAGAAAGAGTTAAAGTATCTGGTTTTACTATTCAAGAACTCATAATCATCTTTACCCTTTAACTATAGCTTACAAAAGAGTATTTTGGCTTAGTTTCAGCTCAGATTTAGAAGTGACTGAAGTAGAGAACTGAGAAAGGAAAAGTTCTTGCAACGTTCCTCAAAAAAATTAGAACTCAGATGTGAGAAAGTAAATCCTTAACAGCAATGAGCAATATGGGAGCCACAGATATTCCCTTATGTAGCACAGTGGAAATGTGTTTTTGCCCATTAGAACTGGTAGCAACAGAAGGCAGCCTCTACACTGCATCCTGTGGTAAGATTGCTCTGACAGAAATGCACAAAATCTGCCACAGGTGAGGCTCTTCACAACTTCTACATGCATGCTGCACCTATTACCTGCCCAGCCATGTATGGCCTGACCAGGTCAGGTTTGCTGTGCACTAACAGGCTCTCTGCTACAGCAGTGTTTGCTTCTGCAAACTCAGCATACCCAGAACCAGATCTTTGTCCCCTGGTCGCCTGTACCTTTTTCTTCAGGATCCCTGTATTTGGCACTGGTGAGGTTGCACCTCAAGTCCTGTGTTCAGTTACAAGAAAGACATTGAGGTGCTGGAGTGTGTCCAGACAAGGGCAGCAAAGCCGAGGGCGAAGAGTCTGGAGCACAAGTCAAGACTGATGAGGAGCGGCTGAGGGAGCTGGGGTTGTTTAGCCTGGAGGAAAGGAGTCTTGGGGAGACACTGTCACCCTCTACAAGTACCTGAAAGAAGGTGGTAGCCAGGTGGGAGTCAGTTTCTTCTCCCAGGTAGCAAATGACATGACAAGAAGAAATGGCCTCAAGTTGTGCCAGAGGAGGTTGATTGGACATCAGGAAAATTTTTTTTCACAGAAAGGGTTGTCAAGCATTGGAATTGACTTCCCAGGGAAGTATTTGAGTCATCATCCCTGGAGGTATATAAAAAACCTGAAGATGTGTCACTTAGGGACACGCTTTAGTGCGGACTTTAGCAGTGCTGAGTTAATGGCTGGACTCATTGATCTTTATCTTTCCAATGTAAATGATTCTATGAGTCAATGTCCAGCAGCTGGGTCTGAACCACTGCTGCAACCAAAGGGCCCAGTGTTCAGAAGTAAGTGACAAATTGTGAGTTCCTTCTAGTCCATCCAGTAGCCTTATCCTTGCTCTTGACAAGGCTTAGTAGCTCAGGTGTAGTATGGGCCAAAGGCAAGAAACCTGTCTGGTCTCAGAAGGAGGAAACAGGTACCAGTTCTCAGGAATCTGGAGTGTTGGGCAATGTCACATAAGGTCATTAAGTGTGACTGTCATTTTTGCTGCCAGCATCTGTGTTATCTAGGACTATTTTAGGACCCTCTCAGAGCATCCTAGCCTCCTGTGACTTTGAACTAAGTAAAATTACAGCTCAAAACCAGAATAATAAACATATTTTTTGTAATTTACATCCTTTTGAATAGTCAACTGATTTTAGGTTAAAATGGTAAGTAAATTTGATGCTTAAAATTATCACAAGGCAAACTAAACTGATAAATAATATGCTATCTTGCCAGAGACAGTAATTATCAGCCCTTCTATAGGCCAAAATTGCAAACATATTCTCCCAGATTTGTTTCAAGGAATTTCTGCTTGCTGAAGAAAGTTTAGACAAGATTAACTTTTTAAAATTCACTTGGTCTTATTTCAGATTATTGGAGAAACATTTTTCTCTTCATCTGCTTTTGAGGACACATTTGTACAGCAGAAATTCAAATTAGGGATAATAAAAATTACCATAATTGTGGTCAAACACTGGAAGATGTTGCCCAGAGAAACTGTGGACTCTGGATTCTTAGAACTACTTAAAATCTAACTGTACATGGCCCTGAGCAACCAGATCCTGTTGGACAGACTCAGAACAGGGGGGATGGACTATGTGATCTCCAGAGGTCTCTTCCACACTTAAACCTCTTCTATGGCCTTATGTTACACGGGTAGCATTTCATGTCTGTCTTACATGTGGAAAGATGCCCAAACCCAGAAACAAAATATGCCTTGGGGATGCAGTGTGGTTAAGTGCTGTACAGTAGCTGCAAACCATGTCCCTCCATTCCTGGCAAACACTGAGCTTTGTAAGGGATGTTCCCCCTAAGAGATATTAGGGTGAGATTACATGCAACACATCTAGTGAAGGGCTGGATTCTCATCCATCAACATAGTATGTTTTTCTTGTAATCCTAGGAATGTAGCCTTGGGTAACATTTTTTAAATTCACGTGGTGTTTTGTTAGTTTTGGCAAACCTGCAGGTGGTAATGGTTACCTCCTTCCTTCTATAACCCAACCCACACAGCTAGCCACACTTAAAAAAGTGGAAATACTCTCATTAGTAAAGCTAAACTACTGCACATGTGCATGTAAATGGTCTGCATTTGTGCATGGCTTAGCAAGTGGGTTCTTGCTGGGTGCTCTGTAATCTAGGTGTAGTAATATGCAGGTCTGCATGATTATCCTGGTTGCACTGAACTACTTACCTTTGACTAGCAAATCTGTGGTTACATCATTTCTCATTATGCTGAATTTATACGATGAAATACTAATTTTGACACAAGCCCCTACTGCTAGAGTGGAGCATGCCTGAAGCTATAAGCTGAAGTTACGGATCAAACCCATTTTGTTTGTCCAGACAGACACAAGGGGCACAGTTCCTTATACCAACTTGGAACAGATGCAACCCTGAGAGCTGAACAGAGCAGACAGTGGGCAGGGATGGTAAAGTTGTCTGTCATAATGCAGAAAATAAAGTTACACTAAATTAGCATTTTCTTTGGAAAGTAGCAAGAAGATCAAATCCATGTATTGCATTAAGGGGAGATACTTGATATTCCATCATTATCTACTAGAGCCTATTAAAAAACAGTTATGTGAAAACCCCCACCAAATTAAAGGAAACAGCTAGTCTGCAAACTGTTTATAAAGGAGTTAATTGAAAAGTAATCTGAACATTTTTCAACTTAACCGCTTGAACCCTGAAGTTCTATCTAAAACGGAAACCTGCCCCCCTCCCCCACCCCTGCCATTTTACATGGGGAACTATGGACCATGTAGTCTGCCCTGAAGAGAAACTGTAGAGATCACATTGTGTAAATGTCACAGCTAATGCCAACCAACAAGGTAAGGGCAGACACCCTCCTGGTATGAAGGCTGTGGAATGGATGTGCCTTCTTCCTAACCCTGCTAGTGTCAGATCATGTCATGTTTTCTGCTGGCAAGAACTGAAAGCTTTCCAGCTCTTCACCATGCTGTAATGTCTTTGTAGCTTCTTGTAACTGATATTTTCTGCTGAGAAACCAGAGGGAAGAGCAGGAGTTACACCAGGAACCCAGAAAGCCACATCTGAAGCCACCTGTATCAAATACACTTGGACAAAATGACAAATTTGGTTGATATACTCAGAAATAATTACTTTATTCTTCTGAAGGCTTTTCTAAGATATTAAATATGTATTTGTTAGCTTTTTGATACAGAAAATTACAGCATAACTTTCATGCTGATTCACAAACTGCTAGATATATGACAATAACAGCAGAGATATTTGACGGAGAAAGGTTAGAGGCATATATTATTAAATAAAGCTTCTGATGGAGCAGAATTAATTTAGGATATAATGACATTTTCACATAAGAAGAAAAAGCAAAGTAAAAAAATAACAGTCAAGTCAAGCAAGACAGGTTAATATCTGCAGAAAATATAATACTGCCCCTGGGCATTCAGCTGTTTGTGGGCTGTAGCTGTTCATTATGATTCTAAAGCCACAAAAGGAAAATTAGTCCGTATGATATTAGATCACAGTGCATTTTCTTATGTTAATGTAAGACAAATACACATTTTTGATTAGTAAAAGAAATGAAACTAGGAAATAGTGTTAAAGGAATGTCAACTAGTAAAACCTGCAAAAACCTATTTTCTGAAGAAAGAAACAAGGTGCCATATAAACCTTGCTCTGCACCACACAATGGAAAGAAGGAGTGACTTTACCAAAATCTGAAATACGTGGCATGGAACTGCTGGCAGCAAGTGCTGGATCAGGCTACATGGTTTCTCTGTGGCTCTGCAGAGGGTGTGCAGTAATTCCTTGCTCTGCCAGGGACAGGGAGTGTGTGCCTCCCCAGGCGCTGCTGATGCAGGAGATGTCAGTGAGGTGGAATAATTGCTGAGGTAGCTGTCTCATTCTATCTGTGCTAATGGAATCACTCAGGTGTTAATGAATCAAGACACTGCATACATGTACCACAAAATAGGGAGCAGCTGCTCAAAAATGCACACTGAAACTGTAATATCCTGGTAAAAGAGGAGAAACAGCTTCAATGTGTACCTGACCAAAAGTCATAATTTAAAGGTTTTCAGCCCCGTGCATGCAAATACACACTGATGAAGAGACAGTGCACTTCCTGAACATAAAAAGGAAAAAAAAAAAAAAAAAAAAAAAAAAAAAAAAAAAAAAAAAAAAAAAAAAAAAGAAAAAAAACCAAACCACCCAANAAAACAAACAAACCAACCCCAACATATTGCTTCCTGGGCTTTTAATGTGATTTTTAGCTTTGCAGTCAGTGGAGAATAGAGAATGTCCTCACACAGAGCCTGTATCTGCACTGCATAAAGCAGCTGCATTTCAAAGTATCAAAAATAGTCAGTAAGAAAGAAGTTAATTTTCCAAATGCAAACAGTACACAGGTATTTTTTAGAAGCTAATGTTTGGGATAACCTTTAACTAGAAACTGTGATGGTTTCATTCCTCATGTTCTTAACCATTTCTGCACTTCCCAGTCTTGAAAATGAGGTAAGTAAATCCACAGCTCCACAGGCCTGGCTGCATGGAAACTGTGGGTTTATTCACATTTTTAACATACCATTAATTGTCTACACTTACATACAGGCACTCGGGGTACTGCATTAAGCTCCTCCTCACACACTGCGAGACTTTCTGCATACATACCTACCTATTGCATGAAACGGTGTGGGGGGCAGGGGGGAAGAGTTGAAACTCTTGAACAGATCTACAGTTTCAAAGACTGTGAAGTCCACAAGGTTAGTCAGAAATTTAAATTACACTCCTCTTTGGGCATGGAGTACTCAGCCCTGTCTAGGAAAATGTCGGAATTTCAATAGCATTGCTGAGATGACTGAATTTACTTCTTTTTATTTAGGCCCTAGCTTCAGACTACATGAGGTAAGTTCCTGAAGAGTTGTTTTATCATCCAGCAGAAGGCTTGCCGATACAAATTTTATCGGAAGTTTTGTTTCAATACAAATTTCTGCAACCTCAGGCTTGTGAATTGCAAGGTCTGATGTGCTATGGGTTTCCAGCCACAAGTGCAGGGCAGAAACTCCCATCATAAAAAAACAATAAATGGCAAATTCATTTTACAGTAAGAGCACAAAGAATTACTAGAACAGACATTTTCGGAACACAGGTTGCTTGTTGGGGACAGAGAGAAAATGCAAAGATTTAGCTTTGGGTTATTAGCAAGTAGAAAATGCTTTAAAGTGCCTTAAAACATATAATAGCTGTATTAGTCAGTAGCAAAGTGTCCTTTTATCCAGTTTAAAGTTCAGTGGCATAGCTCTCCATAACACTGATCACCCTTCAGACATAATATAAACATAGCACAGTGTAGTAGATAGAAGGATGGAACAATAAACTATATACGTAGGCTTTTATGCAAGAAATACGCACATATGTTTTTAGCAGGGATAGGTGAAAAAATATTGCCGTAGAAATTGTGTTTGTAGCTGATTGTATTATTGAAGAATATAATGCATTGTATTGGAACTGCTGTTAGAAAGCAGCAAACAATGCCAGGAGATGCTTACGTAGAATGCTGCTTATGGGAAAGGCTTAGATTGTTACCCGTACTGCTTCTGCCTTTGCTTTGCTTGGGACACTGGGATTTCACCAAATGGCATGGACTGTTATTTCTCACCCCTGTGAGACTGACTGTGCCCATGCAATAAACACCTTCTGCAACAAGTGAGGACTCTCTCATCTCTCTCTGACCTGAATAGCCCATAATCAACCTCGGCAGTTGCTCCTGGACCTCAAATATAATTTTGTTTTGTAGGAAATAATGAGGAATTTGATGCACTGGGGACAAAGGGAAATAAAGAGAGAATGCCATTTTAAAGCACTTCACTGTATTCAAGAGATTTTTTTAAAATATACCTACAGTGTTGTAAGAGTTGATTTCTACATGGTTCACTGGAACGTCTACTCTTAAAACTTTCTGAAACATCATTTATAGAAGGAACATGTTTGAGACCACATTAACATGCACTTTGAACCACTGTCACCAGACTTGCGTTACCATTTCTGCAGGTATGGTATAGGAAAGGCTGATTCTTACCAAGTGTCACTGCTTAGTGAGCTATGACTGAAGGGAGCACTCTGCTCTTGCCTGGATGTACAAAGAGTGACACAAACACTAGGACATGAGAAACAGAGGGAAACTATGTTGAACTGTTCACATTTCTCATGGTGAGGAAACAACGGTAACTTAGTTTAGGGTAGCCTGCAGGCAGCAGGACAATACAGATTGGCTTTCAAGTCCAGACCAAATCTTGTTACCTTCAATCCCAGGCAGATATGCAGTTTAATCTGGATAAAGATTACATAGCAATATAAAACAGTAGCATGAATCTGCTTGTAATGAATTTATTTCTATTTCTACTACTGATAAATTTAGTAAAAATTAATTCTGCCTTTTTTTTTTGTTACATATTTCTTTCCATGTGTATCTGCTGTGAGTCACTTTTTTTTTTTAAAATTACAATCTCTTATTGAAGTTTCATCTTGCTAGATTTTTCTGTGGTGGTAGCAATGACTCCATACACAAATGAAGTTCATGTACCATAGAGGGCACTACCATAGAAGGCACACATGCTTGCAGCATACAATCATTTTTAAGACTTAATATAATAAAGTAAAAAGGGATCATATTACTGTTACCATTTTCAGTGCAAACACGACAGAATGTATCTGGGATGACTTATTGCCTGGCTAGCAGGACCTAATATAACACCCTTAAAAAACCCCTTGATTATATTATTCAGATGAAGAAATCTGACAGAAGACTGGCAAACAAGTTCTTTTCAAAAATGGGTGATGACTTAAGTAAAATGAATGAACAGCCTGAGAAAGTTAATTGCAGCTATTTTCTAGCCTATTACCAGCAAGTCCTTGGGTCTACAGTTAAAAATCGCCACATCTGACAAATGTCAAGTCTTAAAAGAGGCAACTCCAGGACAATGTCAAGGCCACAGCAATTTGGACAGAAGGAATTATATCACCTGCCAGCAAAACGGCAGTACAGCACGTGTTGAACTTGACTGGCTCTGCCCATGCCAGCATCTGCCCTTTCTGTACAGGCTATTGGGCTGGAGGCAGAGGTAGGGAGCTTATGAAAACCAGCATGCTATTTTAAGGGTGTAAATACACATCTGGAGGGCTACACGCACAGTTCTTTTCCACAGCAAGACCTGAACAATCTGCAGAAAGCTCTTCCCAAAACAGAAATTATGCAAGGTAAAAATGCCTTTTGGTCACTGCTCTGTTCCACACAAAGAATGTCTTCATTTTAGGCAGTCTAAATGGAATGTTTATGTTGGATTTCTTCTTCTGCCTCACTTATCCCATCTGGGCAGTTTGCTCATTAATTTAAGGGAAGGAGACTTTCACTTCCCTTCTGCTCTCACTACCTCATCCTCTTCTTTGCCCCAGGGCACAGCTCTTAGAATGGAAACGACCAAAGGCCCTTGACTTCCCAAAAGCTGTTTTCAGCAAATTGCTAAGAGCTGACAATATGCATATTTTCATGCTTTTGCCCTCCCTGCTCCCACAGCTGTGTATGGGTTTGGCTCAGCTCTCTGTCCCAGCTGGCCGGGCCACCTGCTCTGTGCCAAGGGCGGGCCTTCCAGTACAGCAGGAACTGCACCTTGCTCCAGCTGGACTGCTCTGCCAGGTCATGCTGCAGACCCTGTCACCCTCCCTTGCTCCAGGGCCACTCTGCTGTCAAGGACCAATTGAAATAACAAATTTGCAGCATTAGCACTTGTCCTCTGAAGCACAATTTTGTCTTTTTGTCAACATGTTGCTGCTTAAAAAGTCCCACTATGAGGCACAACACTGCCTCCCCTTTCCCCTTAAAGTAGCTTTACTGCTCCTTTGGTTACTATGTGCCCTCTAAACATACACAAATATTGTGATAGTCATCACCTTCCAGGTTGTCAGTGACTGAGATAATTTCTCTGGTACTCATACAGGGACACGTTTTGTTGCTTGACAGAGCATTACAGAATTACTGAATAGCCTGGGTTGGAAAGGACCTTAAAGATCATGTAGTTCTCCACCCCCTTCTGTGGACGGGAACACTTTCCACTAGACCAGCTTGCTCAGAGCTCCATCCAGCCTGGCCTTGAACACTTCCAGAGATGAGGAAGTGTTATATTGTCCTCTTATGAAAACACACACTTCTGCTAAGCTTCACTGTACTAAAAGGCACATTAACAGAGAGCTCTCTGTTCATGAAAAAGCACCAAGTACCCCAGCTTTTACTGAAGTAAAATAATTTTGGGGGCCCTAGCTTTACTGTGTGCTAATGAAGACATTCCCAAACATGTTAGGACCTGACACAGGGTATGTTTCATGGATCTCCCTCCTGCATTATCACCTGTGTGGTTCTATGAAAGAACTGAGAAGCCACAAAGCACCACCCAGCTCCCTCAGCCAGCAGCTGGAACAGCACCTTTAGGCACCCACGTGCAGATTCAATACTACTATGTTTCCTTAAGAAGAGTGCACATGGAATATTTCTCCATTATTCATCTATACAATCATTCCTACTCTGAATTTCCACCACTTCTCACCTTCCTTTAATTTTAATATTGTTTAGACACACATTTTTTACCAACATGGTATGAACCATGAACCACATTGACATACTTCTACCTTTTACACTGTGCTTACTCCAATGTGTAAAAACAAAAGCAGTATTTTCCTTGAAGATGGTAACTGCATTCTATTATATTAAAGTGTACAAAAAGCAAGTGCAAAAGGACCCAAGTTCTGTCCAGGACTTGTCTATATGTGAATGTTATTGTGTACTTGCTCTTTAACTAACAGCTCTTCTAAAAAAACCCAATGCCATGTATGACAATAGGCATTTGTCATCTGACTTTTGCTGAGTAATAAATGCACAACACTCAAAAATAAATCAAGTAGTTTATCTTTGTAGAAACTGACTACGACATGCAAACTATTACAATTAAAAGCTACAATTTAATGACCTTTTAAGTATCACAATCAGTCCTCTGCTACTTTCCTATGCAGAGGTCATAGAAATACTAGTCAAAAGTTCTGGATGGTATCTTGCAATACAGTAAGCATCATATTATGATCTCTTCGCTGTATTCTCAAGAGAGCATGAGCACGCTAACAAAACCCAAGGTTGGAAGAAGTGGTTTGTGAGATGTGGTACATCTTAACACAATCCTGAAGCCAGAGGTCTTTTGGAAGGCAACTAGAAGAGATCTTAGTCAAACAACTTATTGAGTTGAATGTAGAATACTGACATGGCATCAATGCTGGTATTTTCAGCAGCATACTGCAACAACACAAACCATCTTTTCTGGCCTGTCATGAATGAAAGCAATTTAAGCAGCATCATACGACACCAAAGAGATTGGGCTGAACAGTCTGAAGTGCTGCTCAAATGCAGCTGTGACTCGCCCTGGATCCACTCCCACAGTGTGGCCTGGGTGAGAGGCAGTTCTGGGCACTCTGGGCACTCCACCCTGTGTCACAGTAAGTGCAGGTGCCCAACATCCTGCCTGGCTTTGACGTTTTATCACACTTGCCATCTCATAGGTTGCAGTATCTGCATTCTGTGCGTTGCAAGGGAAAGAAGCACAGTGCATACCAGGAATGGAAGTAACATGAGAGGACTGTAAACAAGGCAAACAAAAGCTGCCTATCTTTTTTCCCTCCTTCATTTGGTTCTCTGTGGCCTATAGTCCTATCTAACACACTTCTGTTTGTTACAGAAAGCCATCTTCTTGTACTGGCAATTTTTAAACACCGTATCTAGTTCTCCAGCTACTCCTTAAGTGCTGTGTAGCAAGACTTAATCAAAAAGGAGAGGGCAAGGAAGAGACAAAAAATACTGTTTAATGGGAAAGCACAGTGCCAAATTAAGCCAAGAGAAGAAATACTGCTAACCTATCATTTTGTTTTAATTTTGCCAAAATAAAATACAATACTTTATTCTAAAGCACATTTACAGAAAGGCAAAACAGTTTTAATTTTCTGTTTTTTCTTTAACCTGCCACTTAAGGCATTGCTCTGACATACACCACAGCAGGTGGCTAGACTACAGTGGAAACTGTGTGATCACCCTGTGTGATCTCAGCTGTATATACAAAGGCCTTAAAAACTGGAAATAGGGTTTTAGTGTAAGGTACTTTTGGTGTAAGGTATCTCAGTGGAGATATTTAACGTATCATTCCAGTTCACATCATAGATATACTACTGTAACAGTCCCACAACAACGACACACACATCTATGTTCTTGAAACAGTCCAGTTTTAGGTGGCACTACACAAGTCTGAGAAAACTGAGAAGCTGAAACAATTACAGAATAAGGAAAAGCTTACACAGGAGTCCTTCAATACTTTTCTCCTGAAGCCGGGGGAATTCAGGCATACTGCTCTTTGCAGAGGCACAGTAATATACATTTTAAACAGAAAAGATACTAAGTTGCCACTACTGTCTTATACTATTAATTTCAACTTTTTCACTTCTTAAAAAAAACAACAACAAAAAAATCTTGTTTGCAGGAACTTCTATCCATTTTGGAACATGTGCCTCTCCCTGAGAACAAAAGGTGCTTGATCTGCTCAGGACTGAATTTCTCTTAAGTGTTGTGACTTTCAAAACAGATGAATACCAAACTCTTGAATGCATCTTGAATACCAAAAAACTAGTCACACCTGTCAATTAAAGGAAGTAACATAAAAATCTTGCTTACTTTCCCATAAACAACAGTTTTGATAAAAAAAAGTTGTATAAGCTAGCATGTAACACCCATTTAACACTGTATTTATTACATGTTATCAGAAGGGGCATATGTAAATCAAATTTCAAGCACTTTATTGTTAACTACAGTGAAATCACCTTAAATATTTCTGCTATACCCTCCCCCACCTTATGATCATCAAATATGCCATCATCATTTGGGGATACATAAGATACTAAAGTCAACAACAGCTCTTATCTAATAATTAATGCTCAGACTCTCTTAAGGGGTGGGAGAAAACAGGGTTACATTACATGCCATTATGTTTACACAATGTTTACTTAGGAATGCAAAATCCAATCCTACTATGATAACACAGGTTTGCTGTACTGATCAATTTTTCAAATGACACTAGCTCTAAAAATACTGTAAAGTGATTGATACCTAGCAAGGTTGAAATAGAGACCAGACACTTACTTCTGCAGGTGCTCCAGCTCTGCGGGCAGGTCACAACCTATATAAACTCTGTTCACTAAACTGTATTCTAACAGTGCACAAAAACAGGGATCCTACAAGAAGATTAATATACAACTGTAATCATGGTGCTCTGTGAAGTGAATTTTCAAACAAATTAACATGGCACACGAATGTGATTTAATAGGACCTCTTCCAGAAACAGAACTCTACAAATGGTGCAAGTGTGGTGTAACATGTGAGGAAGGTACCTACAGCTGCTCTAAATTACATACATATACACCTAACGTGTAATATTGCATACTACATGTTAGGTGTGGGGGAACTAAATTTTCATTCAGACCACTTCTGGAATACTGTTTTCCTTGTTGTTCGTGAAGTCAGACATAAAATGAAGTATTAAGACAAGCTCAACTTAATTCTGTGAAAGGACCATGGACAAGCTCAAAAGGAGTCCTCCTCCCCAAAACTTGTCGCATTAATTGGGAGCAATCACTTCTGCCACCCTCCATTTAAAAAGTGACACAACTAAATTTTTTGGAGAACCTGATTGTGTGAGGTTATTCAGAATATGCTTACTGGACTTGCAGGCTGCTGGAGAACTTTTGAGGAGGTCAGAGCCTCCATGCTGGAGATAAAAAGGAGCTAGGAGTCTGTATGCACAGAGCACCACTTCCTTTGTGCTAGGAAATCTGTTGTGTAGCATACCTAACTGTCCATTCGTATGGGAACCCACGGAGTTCAGATATCCCCAAATATCCCAGATTGAGGACAATGTACAAATTCCTAACATATTCTGATGCTCCCTCACATCAGATTAAATCACAAAATCATTCAACTGCTGTGGCAAATAATGCACTCAATTCAAAGACATAAACCCCAAACTTACTTTCACAAGAATGTGAGGATTTCCCACGACAATCAGTAAAGCTTTTGCTCTAGTAATTGCTACGTTAAATCTCTTTGGGTTACAGAGAAAGCCCAAACAGTGCTTTTCATCATCAATAACGACTTTCTGAGATCGCACCTAAAATTAATTATGGATAGTTTGAGAAATAAAATGATGAGAACACAACATCCCACAGTGTAACTTTAACATAGTATTTCCTTACTGCAACAATCCACTCAATTGAATGACAATTCACAACGTGTCTTTCAGTGTGCCTTTTTCAGTAGCCTCATCAGTGTGCTCTGACTTAGCATAGGAAAAACAGCCAAAGCAGTGTGCTAAAACCATGACTCAATAGAGTTTCTCACCCGTATTTCATCTATATTTGAACCTATCTTTGAAAAAAGAAACTTTTCATGACCTAGATAATGAGTTCTTATAAATAAGAGCGTAGTACATACCTAGAACTACTTTAAGAGAGATCCAATGGTGGATTGAAAAGCTATGGTATGACATGTAACAGTGTAGGTAAGCATAGTACCACAGCCCTCAGGAGAAAAAAAACCAAGTGAGAAAATCCTGGACTCTTCCTCCAAGCTATAAATGTACTACTACCATAATTTAAACAGAAAGCAACAGATTTTTAATAATCCAGATTTTAAAGAGAGGAATAATTCTACATGCATGCACTTAATAAGTTCTGCTTTCAAATACTGTGACAGACTGACAAAAATATAGCTTCTAAGTTCTTTTTAAAGGCCTACATAAAAAATGAAACACAGAATTAGACACATGGAAAAATTCTCAATAGGACCACAAATTTACGTACTGTTGATAAGATGATAACCATGTACTCCTGCCCTTGAAACTCTTCTACTGTGCCAACCTTTATGTCTTCCAAATCAATACTTCTCAGAAGAATTCTAATTTTTTCCACCTAGGAAAAAAGAAAAAGAAAAAGAAAAAGAAAAAGAAAAAGAAAAAGAAAAAGAAAAAGAAAAAGAAAGAAAGAGTTTGAGGGAACTTAGTTTTACATTTGAGAGTGGACTGCTTTAAAATCAAAACCATACCATATATACATGTATGTGCTTTAACATGGCAATGTCAAAAGGAATGACTACACCAAGCTTAGCCATCATTCACTAGTAAGATTTTAAAATAAAATAGTAACTTTTCCTACAAGAAAGTATCACAGTTAATACACAACTTAGAAGGTGAAGGAGTACTCTCTACCATAAATGGAATAGTAGGCAAGAGATTTTTAGTAGACCACATTTTAAAGAGAAGAATAACTCAGATTCTTAAACCCTCTTTTTCCAATGTGCATCCTATCCAAAACCATGCATACCACAGATGTTCCAGGGCAAGCAGCTTCCCTTGGCCCTTCAAGAAGACTACAAAGATTCCACCTTTGCTTGCCAGGTGCATCATGCAGAGTGAAAGGCAGAGGTGAGGTGTGATCTCGAGTACCCACCAAAAGAGAAAGGGAACAAAGAGTCTCAGGCATTGGGATCTCAGTACATGTGGGACTGCTGTACTGCCATCTGCTAAAAGCTGTTCAGAGATTGTAACTGAAGTCCTCCAAAAGATTTAAGAAGAAATCCTGCCTGACTAAGCTTAGGGTCAAAGATTATGGTCAAAGACTACTTTCTAATCAGTGTTCCTCCTGACTTTCTCAATGTGGACATTATCACATGCCTTGTCTCACAGGCAAATGAAGGACAAAATCACATTAAATCATGTGAAATCATTGCTTATGGAGTGGAAGAAATTCAGGCACATCAATAGTATGGAATACATATTTGAAAAAACAAATAATAACTGTAATCGCTGGCAGGTGCATGCACCTGACTAGTTGGATAGGTAAAAACAAAGCTTTAATTTTCAAGTGAGATTTCTTCACAAGGGCTTGGTCTTTTCCACGCACCTTGCAGTTTCACCCAAGCCACACATGCAAGGTTATGAATACTGAGATGTAGACACCAAGAAGAGTAATGTGCACTGTCCTCTGTAACTGAAAGGGGATTAAGTTTATTTTTAAAATGAAAGTAAACATCACATACTTAACACACCGGGATATAAATAAATTTAAAAATAAAGCACAGCATTTGAGGTTAATGTTCAACATTCTCTAGAGGTTTAAATAGCAGTACAAACTCCAAGTCTGACTACAGGACAGCTAAGAAGTCACAGTAATTGTTTCCTCTAGTCTCCTCAACATTACAACAAGGTGTCATGCCATCTACTTCACAATAATTCCCTTTAGTTCCAGTCTTCAGTGCAGACAGTGACAGAACAAGACTGCTGTTCCAGCTGTTGGAGAATAAATTCTTGATTAGCATTCTTTACTGCCAACAACTGAAAAATCTGCTTCTGTTTCCAAACTGGTCTCCTTAATTGCTTGATTTTTAAAACTAAAAAAACAGTAGAATGCCATTATTGCTGTCTTTCTCTAGGCTTAGATTTCAATGGGAGAATCATAACGATTGGTAATACACTGTATATCAGGATACACAATAGTGAAATTTTAACATGTCTCCCTGCTTCAACAAACCACAGCCACCGTATCAATACATGAGATGAAATATAACAACTTTGAAGCTCTTAAGACATCAGACCTGTTAAACATTATACCTGTTTACGATATGGTGCAATCACTCCAATATCTGTCACTGATACTGCAGAGTATTCACTTCTAGCCAGCTGGCAACAGTACATCATCACTTGAACTGCTTCAGCGGGATTAAACCATGAAGGACTGCGACCTTCACGTGTTTCACTGCCCTGTATTGGGGGAAAGGAAATAAGATGATGGAGATAAGGTGCAGAAATGACTATGTATTTATTAATACATTATTCTTACACCTCCTGAACGCAAAAAAAGTGATGGAATGTTATATATAATTTCTCTTCCTCTCACCTTTCTGAAAGAACAAGTATCACCTCACATTTTATATTGTTTTTTTTATACATTTATAAATATAATTGATACAGTATTTTAAGTATGCAACAAAGGAATTATATCTCAACTCAGAATAATGTATGTTAATAAGCTGGTATCTCGCTTTTTTCAAGGTGGAAGAGTTCAAAACCAAGCCTCTTCAAGAAGCAGATATTACCACTTCTTACCAACTTCTTAGAACACTAAAGAAAAATTTTTTTTTCCAAGGTACTACTTTT
Source organism: Picathartes gymnocephalus (assembly GCA_013390045.1). NCBI lineage: Eukaryota > Metazoa > Chordata > Aves > Passeriformes > Picathartidae > Picathartes > Picathartes gymnocephalus. The sequence goes on along the minus strand of WEKY01061398.1, from coordinate 42,741 downwards.
TCCCCTGCCAAGTTAAGCTCTAACGATCCTTTAGTTTTAGAGGCTTGAATTCATCTTAATGTAGGAAACTCTCATCAAAAGCAATCTAGAGCAGCTGATGGTAACTCCAGCCTGGTCATCTGCTATCAATTTAAACCTGTATGAAAATGTCTCCACAATGCACTTCAAGAGGCAGCTGTTCAAGTTCTCAGCAAACATTTGACTTCAGCAGTTGTTTTTAAAACCAGATGGTCAGGAAGTCACATTAATTGTGAAAGGCAGTTTAATCTTTTTTTCATATCCTTTCCAGAATTTATTCTAAAGAAATCAGCAAACTGCTAGCAAGCCTATACAGTTCACTGTAGGAACATTCTACATACCTTTATTCCATGAAAAATTAATGGAAATCCCTTCCTGGGCAATTTCCCCCAATTCAACAAAGAAGTTACTACTGAAGTATCTGCACAGACTTCTAGCTCCTTATGATAAAACAATTTAGATGGCAAAGCAAGCAATGCAGAATGGGACCTGTAGTTCTTTGTAAGTTTAGTGATCTGCAAAGACAAAACCCAAAATCTGTAACTGAAACAGGTAAAGAAATAAGAACAGTTTCTCTTCTTCCCTTTGTGAAACATGATGTTTGCAAAATTAATCTTCAGAGAGACTCTGTCTTTTTATGTTAAAAGCAGAAATTGTACTTTTTCAACTGTGGAAAATGAAGTTATGGTAAATCTGGACAATAAAGATGAAAGGGAATTTTAAGCTATTATTTACAACTGTGCTTTGTGCACCATATTTGACTAATGCTAATTAATAATAGAGGATCCCTTCAAAGGAAAGTTTTAACATGCTGGAGGGCTCAACATCTTTGCTATTCAGACTACATATGCAAACTAATCAAGCTTTTCTAGAGAACTAATGCTCAAGCTAGACTTATCACTAAGCATCAGGGAGCAAAATTATGGTAAGAAACCACAAGTTCTCCTTTTCTGACGGAGCTGAAAAAGGTTAAGGGAAAGTTTAACTCACCAACAAAGGATTATATGCTCCACAGGCACCAAAAGCATCCTCATCTCTCAGATATAGCTCTCTTGATGACAGTCTTTCCAGCAAGGACACACTTAATCCAAAAGTCTGTGCAAGTTTAGATTTTATTGCTGGTCCTAACTGCTTTGGATCTCCAACGAGAATTATCTGTATATGAAATTTTAAAACATCCATCTTAGATTAAAACAACTGCTATTGAAACTTCATTTTATAATGACATACACATTTCAGAATGCAGAGATCAATTCATATTAAGTATTCTGCTTTCCTTCAAACATTTGTTTGCAAAGGACAGAAGCATGTTGTTGTCTTAAACAGAACATATCTTCCACACACTGACCCAGTCCTACCAACATAGACTTGTTCCAGATGTAAAGAAATTTGTTTAAGTGTTGAGAATTGATATTATGCATTGATAATCTCTATTACAAAACTCATTATCAGAAAATGGTTGCTTGCATTCTACATAATTCACAAGATATGAAAATAATATGCAGACTTTCTTCTTTTCAGTAAATGATGTTAAGAGAACTACCTGTCCATCAGCTTCTGAAATCAACCCAACAGGAATCAGACTCTCTGGTTCACTTGCTTGACCTGCCTCATCCAGAATCACATGAGTGAAATGTCCAAGCCTGTAATTAAGTAAGGTTAACCTGAAACAGGGCTGTTTTCAGATTAGTTCATTCTGCCACCCTGTGGTTGACCTCAGCAATTCTGTTAACATCCTTGTCCAGTGTGCCAGGCAATCCCACAGATCCAGAGCAAAGATGGGTATTTCCAGAAGGAAATACAGAAAAAACAACCCTGTAACTTTAATTTTTCATCTTTGATTGCACTTACATACTCTGATATACACAACCTTTAATTAAAGCATTGTTTGTACCAAGGTTAAGATACTTAGAAAAGCTTTCCTTATTCTCAGTTTCCTTAAGGTATTGAATTAAAACAATGCACTTGGTGTAGCAAAAGACAATCCCCAAGCTTTGTTTCTGCCAAACAACTCAACATAGTAAGACTTCGGAGTGTCCTTTTCCAAAGTTAAAATCCAAGTCAGAGACAACTTGAGTTAATAAATAGTACTTAATATGCTAGTTCACAGTCAGTAAAGGTGACTTGATAAAAGCGAAATTCAATATAATTTTACTGTGGCAATCATTTTGAGCCAAAGTGATTATCAAGATCAATGTAATTCCCACTGGTGGCAGAGGAGAAGCTATTGTTTCAAAAATCTTAAACATTAATCAAGATAATTCTTAAATTTACCATGGATCAAGTTTCTGCTGAAACATTACTAAAACCAAATGCTCTGCTCTCCTGCACAACACAGGTGCATACAATGAACTACTAGAACAGCCCAAGTTGCAGTTCAGACAGCCTTTAAAAGCTCTGGGGTTTGTGTCATCCAGTGATACTCCTATCTGCGATACTGTACCGTGTATCTGTTTGATAAAACAATCCTGCACTGTTGCATGTTGTAATTACAATCCTGGACCACAATGCCTTCTGAATATCATCACCATCTTTGCAGTAAGGTTTCACGATGTCATCAATTTGCTGCAGAAACAAAAGGTAAAACAAAATGCCAGCCTAAAACAGAACTTTAAAACTTGGATAGAAAAGCTCTCTGAGAACTATTTTAAAAGCTAAGCAAAACACAGATTTAGATCCATTCACACACCAAAATGAATTAAATAATTTGCCTAAGCAACGTAGTATATATGCAAGACATCTGTACTTTATTGTAAGGATCAAAGTGGAATATTTGGGTATTTCATACATGTATCTATATATAGACACATACACACATGTATATACACACTTGTGTATATATATATACAAATATGTATATCTCTCTATATTTATACACACACATACATATAAATATATATACATATGTATAAGTATATATGTAATGAACCCACAGTGCGTGTGTCCTGCATAGAGATGACAATCCTACTTGCTTACTTTCTGTGTAGTCTTAACCAGACTGGTAACAAAAAAATCAAATCAAATAAAAAATCCCCATCAATGCCTATTTGCTGTTCGCAGAGTTAAGCCCAGCAAGAAAGAGGTGAAGATCCTATGCTCATACAATCAGATTAAGGATTATGATCAACATTTTCCAGTTAATCTTCTGGAAAAGCTGAAGCAATGTAATATCTGGATGCTAAGCAAACCTAAGCAGACTAATAGCCACTGACAGTTAAAATACTAAATCAGTATTTTAAGGTAAAAATATTAAAATGGGAATCTCAAGTGGCAGGTATCTAATATTTACCTCTGCTGACCTGAAGGCAGCATTAACTCGGACCATAGTTCCTGGTTTTAAGAGATTGCTTTGATGCAGCCGCAAGCAAATCAGATCTGTTGCAGCGTTTGATGGTGCACATACCAAAATCCGACTGTCTGGGAGAGTAAAATGTATCTACATTAAAGAAGACAGATATTAAAAAAACAGTTATTTAAGAAGCAGCAAACATTCCCATTTTATTTCACTGAATACAAAACTCAGAAGAGTTTGCACACGTGTGATATCCATTCTTTTGCAGTTCAGTAGCACTCCTGCCAACAGTCATGACTAAGTACTCTCAAAATTAGTGTACCCACAACAGAACTAATTCACAGTTATCATATTAATGTATACCTGTGCTTCATGAATACATTAGGCAGTACTGCAATCAAAAGGCAGACACTGCTCACTGAAGTTTTAAAGACAAAAATGCTTGAAAATAAGCCATTCAGAATTCTGTTATATCCATACGGAGATGAATTTTCCTCCTTTTATGGAGCTATAGAAAATGATTTTAAAAAGAGTATTTTGAAAACTCCTTGGGAAAAAATTATGATGGTACTTACAGAAATACTACACATGTTCCAACATGGAAAAGACTAGAGATGACTGATTTGTCATTCATCACTACCTGTAAAATAGCTTCAATTACTGTTACTGTTTTTCCCGTTCCTGGTGGTCCAAAGAGAAGATAAGGTGTTGGGCGACATTCACCACTCAGTATCCTTTTCACTGCCAGTTTCTGTTGCACATTCAGCATAGGATTGAAAAATTCACCATCTCTCTGTTTAAGTGGCACAGTTTCACCAACTATAAATAATCAAGACAAGCAGGTCTCAGAACTTCACATATATATTCTTAATATATGTAGATTAAAGCAATTCCAATTCACAATATGCTTCAGCAAATTTTTGTTTTCCTTTCGTGGTAAAAACCAATGAATTTCTCAAAAATTCAGTTTTCATAGACTAAGTAGAAAATAAGCCATTAAGATTTCCAAAGTGTACTGGCTCTTTATTGAAAGGCAGAAAAGGACCATGATTACATAACCAACCAATCAATAAAAACTCTGTTCAATAATTTTAGAACCAAGCTCACTTTCTTGTCCTAGAACAACAAAACTTGAGAAACTTCCATTAACTGGGACTTTGGGAATGGTACCAGTACTACATGATCAGACCTCTGTTACAACTGCTGGAATTTTTTTCTTAATACTATCTGAATTAGTCTAGCTTTAGCTTTCCACAGCAGATTCTTACTAACCCTTGGACAGAAGTACATTCTAGGTAATAACTCAGTAATTCTTTAGGATACTTTTGATAAAAAATGACAGGTTCACTCTCCTTTTAGGCATTTCACTACAGTGATACTTAAAGTCACACTTTCCAAAAAAAGCATAGGAATAATCTTGGATACTTGAAAAAGTTTTAGCATCTCTAGCAAAGCTTTCTCAAAGATGAGAGACAGCATCCCAGTAACAAACTGAAAACTCTGAACATGACCAAAAGGTTTTGAGTAAATTACTGGGAAATAACTATTCCTTACAAAATATATCATCAGATGCTTGCTCCCCCTTCCCCCGAAGTGTTCAAGGCCAGCCTGGATGGAACTCTGAGCAACCAGGTCTACTGGAAGGTGTTCCTGACCTTGTTAGATGGGTTGGAACTAGATGATCTTTAAGGTCCTTTCCGAACCAAAGCATTCTACATTTTGTGAATCAGAGATGTTTAGGAAATGCACCAAAAGCCTCCATAGAAACTTCCCGCTAGTAGTTCTAGAATTTGTCTTTAAAAGACAGAGCATGAGGACATCTTAAAGGTATCTTACTCAGCCCTTATTTACTGATGTGATATTTATCATTTAAGCACAGAAAATATACATTAGCTTGCTTGCAGAATTACTCTCATCACATCTCTTATGTTCACCTCCCTAGATGTCATACCTTTTGTCTGTTTGTTCTGCTTTTTTTTGACCTGAAAAAAGCAAGTGAAGATAAATGAATTTTTAACCTTAAGAAGACGGGCAACTACCTTCCCCAATACTTCTGAAGTTGCCAAGCTTTAATTTTTCCCATTAAATAGAATATCTACCATTAAGATAGAAAGGTAAGGTAGTAGAAGAAGGTGCCAGGAATTCCCATGTTAAGTTTAAGATTTCTAATAGTTTGGCTCTGTTGACATTAAACACTTATTTCACAAATAGTCTGCACGCTCACATGAGGATTTTGAAGCCATGACTATGTAACTTATTTGCTTCCACAAAAGCAAAAAGTCACATTCCAGACCTCTATGCAAGATGCATGGATACACACATCTTTCTTATTGGACATATCCTTTCAGACTGTAGCATGGGAGAAAACTGCTTGTAGGGAATGTGGTGTTGGCAAGGTTCTGGACATCATGCCTCAATCATCTTAAAACTACTGATTTCAAATCAGATTGATTGATTAATCCTTGTTATAAAGGACAAATTGCAGGTGAAATAACTAGGTAATTAGAAAAAAATCTTGAGTGTAAAGGTTGTGAAGCACAGGTTATGCAGATGCTGAGAAAACTCTAGACAAAAGTAAAGAAATGCTGCCACAGGCCCTCAAGTTGACTTGATTCAATATTGGTGAGAGCCCTGCTTCAAAAAGTAAAGAAAATTAGGCAGCTTCCTAAAGTCCCTTCTAAGAAAGATTTCCACGTTTTTTTAATGTAAGTGGCAGTTAAGCCTGGGTAAATCTACTCAGAACAGGATGATTACCTTCTATCACAAAATTATTTCCTGCCACAGTGACTGGACTTATGTATCTACTCAACAGTAGCCATGAAAACTAGTCTAAGGCAAACTTGACAATTCTCATCACAATCACACACTTTTTTAAAGAGCACTTTCCATTTTGTTAGCTTTATAGTATCAGTTATCATAAAATCCCCCATCTCCAGGCAGCAAACAAAAGCTTCTGTCATCAGAATGCAGCACAATACAACTTGGATTCTTTCATACTCCACTATGCACTTCCTTTCCAGCAATAGCTGTACAGTAAGTACCAATCTGAATGGAGGTTAACATTTTAAGGAACATTTACAGAATAGATACCTTACTTTCCTGCTGTGAAGATTGTTTAAGGCCATCATCAACAGCACAGTACTCTGTAGTATTCTGGGTCTTGACAGCTTGTGGTGATTGTAACACAAGCCTTTCTGGAAATAACACTTCAAATTTAGCAGAGAAAAAAAAAAAAGTAGAGAAATTTCAAAGTCACACAACACTTTGCATGTTTCACTAATGAATGTTACTGTTGATATATCAGCTTAGCCTGAGCTGCCAAAACTGGTTTATCAGAACTAATGTGGTAAAGATCTGTGTGAAGTTCATATTCATCATTCAACTCAACCACAGAACAGGAAATCAATGTTTTTTAATAAATTCTGAGGGGACAGAAAACATGGCCATTTCACTGGCTATTACTTTAGCAGTATGTATGATTCCTACATTTCTCGTTGGCTCTAACAGTTCACAAAGTTTGCTTTCACTCCTCCTGCCTGTGATGGTCACCAGATGAATTGATATTGACAAAACCTTCTCTACATTCAGCACTGTTTTTTCTTCTTAAAAACCAAAGCAAACCAAATCAAAAAGCCTTTAACAGCACATGGAAAACTCCTGTAAGAACAAATGACAATGCATTCTTCTCAGTATGCCCTGATGTGAAAGCAGGAAAACCCACAAGACTATGCACAAAAAAACTCCTCTAGACAGCTTAACAGTCAAATCAAATGTACCTTTCTCACCCAGGCAGTGAGCTTGCTGAATGGCCAACTGGCATCGCCTGCTAGGAATCCTGGAACCAGAATACAGATTTGTAGATTAAAGTAAAAGCTTACGTTTCCATATACTATGACAACACACACCTACCAGAGGTATCTGGTACTTTGTACTATGCATAAAAAAACCAAAGAGTTTTATATAAAAATGTGTATTTTTTTAAAATATCTATTGAAAAATATGCTGCAGAAGCATAAACAAGTTTGCTGTGAATAATATTGACACACATTCTCTAGCTTTCAGTGATACAAAGACAGCCTGGTGTTCCACACTTTCAAGGAACTTCTTTGCAAGGCTGAATTTACAGAGAAGATTACATAACTCCAAACAGGTAAGAACATCTCATGAATAAAACAAAAGTATAAAAGAATGGGTGATTATCACCAGCTACTTTTACTTCCTACATAGTCTGCAAACAAACAAAAACCAAAAAAACACAAAACAAACCCAAAAACCAAAAAAACACCTGCCAAACAAACAAAACCAAAAAACCAACCACAAAGAAAAAAAAAACTAAGAAAAATACCCCCAAACACCCCACCTTATTCCCCCTCATTTTACTGTCTGACATCAGTGCGGCTATCTAGAAATGATTAAGATAATAGCTCTTTGAATATTTGTACAGTTAGAATCTTTTAACCATGAATATGGTGGCAAAGGTGTATTGCGGAAAAGAAGTGAAAAAATTAGTAAGATCTTAATTATGACCTTCTCTGAGTCCACCAAATTAAACAGTTCATGGTCATATTTTAGAAGTCACTTTATTAGAGGAATCATTAAATGCAGCTTTCTGGAAGCTTATAAAAACACCTGCAATGAACAAATTCCACATCCATGGGTTCCAAGTTGTAAGCCCGTTCAAAGTCTGCATTAACCTTAAGAGTAACATCTTCCTCACATATCTGTTACCAAAAAAAAAAAAAAAAAAAGTCAGGATACTGATGAAGATTTAGTACTTTAAACATAAAGAAGCACCTCTGAAAGCACTGAACCCCTCACCAACTCCAAAAAGTACATCAACATTTACCTACTATCAACATATTACATATCTAGATTATGTTAAAAGTGCTTTCAGAGCAGGCAAAGGTTATTATCTCAAAAGAACAGGGAAGCCAGAGTCCTCAAAAATACAACAAAAATACAAAATCACCATTCAAAATATAGGTAAAATAAACCTATCTTCTCAGAAGTCAAGTTAGTCTGTAACTCTGTGAATTGCAAGCTTCCCTCATAAAACCTGTGGACCTTTCAAGAGGAGAGATACTTTGCTTACCTCAGCAACATAGGCAATGTACTCTATTATGTGCTCCGAGTAGACCTGACTTTTCAGTATCACCTTATCACCTAATTGTAAAAAAAGTTAAAAGGCAACATACTGTTACAAGGAATAGTAACATTTTCAGTGCAGCATGTAATTTCTTCTTTTCTCCACATTTAAACTAGGAATTTGCAAGAGGCTAACTTCAGCAAAGTTGCTGTATCCATCAGTTCAGCTTTGAAATGCTGTATTGTAGTTGTGTATTTTAAAAGGCATCTAGTACTGATGCCATCAGACAACACTTCTTGAAAACATTATTTTGTATATGATATTACTTGAAATTCTGAATTTAATTTTAGCTGCTTTCCCAGCTTTTTTGCTACACCTATTACTTTTTAAGCTCTTACTACATTGCAGTTTATTTTTGCTGAAAGTCCCACTGATTATTGTAAAAGCAAAATCCTAAAGTAGTGAAACATCTGTAAGAACAGACACATGCAACACTGCTTCAGATAGCAGCCACTGTAAGACTGAGACACTAACATAATGTCCTTGTGTCCCCTGTCTAGTAGCCTAAATGAGTAACTTTGTGCTCAAATACGTGAAAGACTTCTTTAAACAAATGAATAAACAATACAGTTTCCATTGTAGTGAAAATATGGATCAACATGCCATTTGACTTTATCTCATATTCATTCCTACCTGGAACCAGGCGAGGTCTACCCTCTTCAACTCCTGGCACTTCCAACACTAACAAATTCCCATACCTTTTTAAAGTAACCCCACTCATGTAGTAATTTTTTAATTCCATTTCTGCTTGGATCTCTTCAAGCCATAAAAGAGTAGAAAAGTTTGCTTTATAATTATCTAGATTAAGACGCTGAAAAACAAAACAGTATACATTATTGGTGTACACTAAGATATGGAACCCACTATTGCTAATGTTCAACAGAACAACTCTTAAGACAGACAGAACAGCAACTGGGTTGCCAAATAAGACACCTAAATACATGCATCCATACACTAGATAGTATGTTAAATTCCCTTAACAGCCAAAGCAAGATAAGTATAGTCCTTGGAGATCAAATACAACAGCCCCTCAGCTAAAGAGTTAACCAAGTCTCTCCCTACTACAGTGGCAGTTTCACCATCTGAATGCAGGGGCAGTCTACAAACTGAGTTCTATGCTCACTTTATGCCCAGAAAGCATAAAGTCTAAATACATGGACAGAGATAGCTGAAAAGAGAGTCATGTCAGTCTTGGTGCTGGCTGATGATCATACAACTTATGGTGAGCTGAAAGAACCTGAATTTTCTCCCTCAGAGCTTCATGAATCTCACTGCAGAAGTATTCTCCAACAGTACCAAGTTCTATCTAAGGTTAGGGTTAGGGCTAAGGTATGGTTAAAAAAAGTAACCATTAATGGCAGGCTTTCAGTGTAAAATTGTTTTGAACACTACACAGCTTTATCTTCTTTTTGAGAAAGGATCTCTAACCTAGTAGCTTAATGCTGTGATCTCAAGTTTAATGTGAGCTGTTTAGCCAGCAGACAACGCAGCCTTTTACATTTTAAAAAAATGTCAGCCCCAGTTTATAAGTATTTAAAAATTTACCATTAAAAGAAAAAAAAAGTGAGTTGCAGCAATGTTCTTAACAGAAATCAGGGCAAAGTTTTGGAGAAGGAATCATTGTAATATTCCTGTTAAGACTTCATAGCTTTTTTTGGGAGTGTTTTATATGTATTCTGAAACTGCTATACTTGTGGAAGAATTTGAACAGCCACAGTGAATTAAATCTGAAGGTGTTTAAGAAAACAATTTTGAACAACCAGAAAAGATTCCTCTGTTATTCCAATAATTTAAGAGATTGTGCTTTCATTTTCTATGAAATAACAACTGTTCTGACACCGCAAAAGACCCTTTCCAGTGATATATAAAAAGCAAGAATGCAAAGAAATCTTTGTTCTGCTTCTGTGATGCCCTCTCCCAATGTACTTCTACTCTCTTTTCAGATTCTCCCATTTATGCTTTTGTGGTTTTGTAAGCTTGGATTCTGTAACATACTGAAACCCATGGAAGTTATGGGATCCAGACTGAAGTCTAAGTTTACCTGACAACAGTGTTATGTCATCTTCTCTTACACTAAGGACTACACATTTTTCCTAAGTTAAGGAAGCTTGAACAAAAACACTACATAAGAAAATATTTTTTATATAAAACCTATACTTACATACCTCTGCTAGGAGGGGCTGAAAGGCCAGTATGTCTAACTGCTGTTCCACACATTTTCTTAACTCATCCGGTATGGTATAATGTGGGAGAAAGTTTGAACACCACCTTCTCTTATTTCTAGAACAAAAATGTATGATGTATCATTTAGCTTTCTTAAGTAATGTATGTGGAAAACAGCTAATTATCATGCCACATCAACAAGACTATAAACCCAAAACACGTACACACGACAGACTAATGGGGACAACTGAGAAGTTTGTTATATTGGGAAGAAAGGTAAGAGATCCTCTACAAAGATGTTCCTTGACACTGTAGGGAAAAAATTCATGTGGCCAAAGCTCAATTGAAAGCGAAGTTGTCCAGTAGCATGGGGGACAACAAAAAGGTTTTAAAAATATGCCAGTAGCAAAAAGCACTGCAGAAACAACATTGGCCCATTACAGAATGAGGATGGCCACCTCAGGCACTGGGACACAGACAAGGCAGAGATGTTTAATGCTTTCTTTGCCTCTGTCTTCAACACCAATGAGGGGCTAAGGGGGTGCCAGTGCCCTCAGCTGGAGGGCCATGACTGAGAATGATAAACTCCAAGTTGAACCTGAAATTCTGCAGGATTTGCTGCTCCTGCTGGATCATTATAAGTCTATGGGACCTGACAGTATTCATCTGAACACTCAGAAAGCTGGCTGATGTCATCACAAGACGGTAAAGCTTTAGATACTGTCTCTCAGAGGATCCTTCAGGACAAAATATTGGGCAAAAAGGGTTACAGTGAAGGGGGTGACCTGTTCCTAGTGGGGTTTTGCAGGGCTCCATCTTAGGGCCAATTTTCTTCAACATCTTCTCAAATGACTTGGATGCAGGATTTGAAGGTATACTGAGTAAGTTTGGGGATGATACTAAATTGGAAGGAGCTGATGACTCCCTCAAATGCAGAGAGGTACTAAAGAGAGACTTACACAAATGAGAAAGATGGATAATCACCAACTGTATGACACTGAACACAGACAAGTGCCAGATTCTGCACCTGGATCACCTGGATGTATAGAGAGAATGGGAGATAAGACAGCTAAAAGCAGCACTGCAGGAAAGGGACATGGGGCTCCTGGTGGATGGCAAGTTGAACACGAGTCGAGCAGTGCCCTGGCAGCCAGGAGGACCAACCATGTCCTGGGGTGCATCGGGCACAGCTGGGCAAGTGAGGGGATTGTCCTGCCACAAGGATGGTGAAAGGCCTGGAGTGGAAGCCTTATGAGAAGCAGCTGAGGTCACTTGCTCTTTTCAGCCCGGAGAAGAGGAGAATGAGGGAAGACCTCATTGCAGTCTACAACTTCCTCATGAAGGGAAGCGGAGGGTCAGGCACTGACCTAGTGACCAGCGCACAGGACCTCAGGGAATGGCATGAAGCTGTGCCAGGAGAGACTGAAGTTGGGTATTAGGAACGATTCTTCACCCAGAGTGTGGCTGAGCACTGGAACAGGGAAGTGGTCACAGCCCCAAGCCTAAAACAGTTCAGGAAGTGTTTGGCCAAAGCTCTCAGACACATGGTATGATTCTTGGGATGATTCTGTGCAGGGTCAACAGCTGGACTTGATGATCCTTATGGGTTCCTTCCAACTCTGGCTATTCTATAATAAGTGTTCTACCTACAGATTATTTGAAAACACTGTTTCTGCTTTTTCAGCTTAGGTATATTTTTATAACTAAGCAAATACTCAAAGTAAAATGGAAGACTGTTTGCAAAACGAAAGTTTTGAATAAAAGATGGGAGACATTAGTCAGATGTAGACATTAAAGTTGTGTAAAGAATTAAGAAGGTTATTATCTTAGAAATCTATTATCAGTTTCCCACCTTTTTTCTTAGTAACACAACTGTTACTAAGTAGGTAACTAAGGAACAGTGTTTTATCTTATTACCACACTAGAGTCTGTTTGAAAAATCTACAAAGAAATCAAGCAGTTAATTACTAAAACAACCTCTTCTATCAGCAATGTCCACAATCGTCCTGTTTACAACATATATATATATTATATATAAACACGTACAGAGTCTCCCAGTTTCACATTTTCTTTCTCAGCATTACAGAACAAGATACAGCAATACCAAATAAAGCAGTGTTAGGTAACTATTATTTTATGCTCTAAGTGACAGTACCTTTTGTGTTTAGGGCCAGCCACTGTTGTCTTCGTTGGCTGAGAATCTGGGATAATTTTAGGCTTTCTTGGAGAATAAGGTTGTACAGGTGCTATAAGCAATTCTTCTTCATTTGTTACAGTGGCTTCAATACAGCGGCCAACAGTAAAATCAGAAAAGCCAAGCAACAGGAGCTCTTTACTGTGTCCATGAATCCTTCAAGTAAACAGAAGTTATCTTCTTAAAACCAACACAGTCACACTTCATTTTCCCCAGCCATAAGATAGATTCTCATTTCAGTTGCATATGAGAATTGCTAATTTAGGGTAATTCCTCACACTCCCCACCTTGAGTTCAATCCAGGTATCATAAATAATTAAAAAACCCATCCACCCACACAACCAAAAAACCCCAACCCAAAACCACAGCAAAAATCTCAACCCTACAATTTCATCAAAACCTTGGGTAAAATGCAAAATTCCTCCACTCAACATATTAGGGTATAGAATTAATACTTCTGTTATAAGGAACATCTTGGAATTACTGCTACTGAAAAAGAAGAGCCAAACAGCTCTATCAGAGGAACCTGAAGCAAATCCTTTGGCTGTCTGCAGTTATTGCTTTGCAGCACTTTGTGAAAGGCTACTCAGAACTGAACCCTACCTGTAAACACATGAAGTGGAGAAAGTAGGAAAAATCCTTTAATTCTGGAAAATATACTTTATACATGCAAGTGTTGCTTTGGGGATGACAGACAGGGAAAAACTATGAGGGAAAGGTTTGTTCAGATTGGTTATTAAGAAACTTAGGCACTACTACAGTGCAATTCTCTAACTACACGGTCCAACACTGCTACAATGTACCTGAAACAAATGCATCCCAGAAGAATTCCAGCTTACCTTCTCTTTGGCAGAAGAACCAACTTTTAAACTTCTGGCAGCTAATACTACCCACTCAGGTTAAAATTATAGCCTGGTTTCCTCTGATATAAAAGCTCAAAACAGATACCGAACCGTCCAAATTTATGGTCTAAGTTTGCAGTCTCTGTGGTCTCTTAAGTGGCCAGCAAACACTTCAGTTAATGTCATGCTGCAGCCTCCCATGAAGCTTTGTGTGGATTATTCTGTATTACAAGGAGATTCCTAGACTCTGTGGCTCTTATGGATTTACAGAAAGAACGACTTATATTTCACTACATACTTATCTCCACAAAGGCAAGCCATGCCTGAAGCTCTATCTTTCAAACTAGAGCTAAATCATCCTCCTAAGAAATTTTTTACCCCTTGCTTCATTATTTAAAACAGTAAGAGAAGTAGTGTGAATATTATTGCAGCATTACTTCAATAAATGAAACCTTGTTTTCCTCTGTCCAACTTTTCCTTTACCATCCCAGGAATCAATGGCTGTGGAACACAAAATCTGCAGAGCTACAGCTGGAAGCAAGTGGAAGGTACACAAATGTAAGCTTTGCCACATAAGGTTCCTACTCCTGCTAGAAAGCAAGAGCTCCCACAAAGCCACTTGCCATTTTTAACAAAATTAATAAAATATTTTGTACAGCTGAGTATTTTTTTGGTTTTTGAGGATTTTCTAAGACTTGCAAACCACTTCCTCTGTGAATTACACCTTCAGTGAAGAAAGCTTTTTCTTTCCTATTTCGGCATACACAACTTGAATTTCCCATCACAGAACAGGAAAACTTGAGATCAGGGCATGTAGCAATACAAGATACTGAAGACTAGAATAAAAGCATCAGACATAACACAGCAATTCCCAGGAAATCTCCATTAGCTCTAATCCTCACAGAGCAATGGATTTACTACAAACAATATACCCATCTGCAGGCATTATCTTCACCTCACTGTGTCATTTTAGAGATGTTACCTACTCCCACTCATATTGCTTCATTAACTACTACAATTTTCTTTCAGTAAAAATTCAGAATCAAGCATTAAAACGGTAACTACTTTCGAAGTCTAACACAGCTTTCCAGATGATTTGCTAATATGTATAGGCTTACTTTACACTAAACCATGTGCTGGTTTTGACCTAATTAATTTTCTTCATAGTAGCTAGAATGGTGCTCCGGTTTGGATCTGTGATGAAAAGAGTGTTGATAACATAGGGATGTTTTTACTGTGTTGAAAAGGGCTTACACAGAGTCAACGCCTTTTCCCCTTCTCATACTATCGCACCATCGAGGAGGCTGGGGATGCACAAGGAGTTGGGAGGGGACACAGCCAAAAGAGCTGACCCCAACTGCCCCAAGGGATATTTCACATCACAGGGCATCATGCTCAGTACATAAACACAGAAGAAGGAAGAAGGGAAGACACTGAGTGATGGCATTTGTCTTCCCAAGTCACCATCATGTGTGACAGAGCCCTGCTGTCCTGGGGATGGCTGAACACCTGTCTGCCCATGGGAAGGGGTGAACTAATCCCTTGTTTTATTTTGCTTGTGTTAGTGGCTTTTGCTTTACCTTTTAAACTGTCTTTATGTCAACCTGTGAGTTTTATCACTTTTACTCTTTCCATTGTCCTCGCCATTCCACTGGAAGGAGTGAGCGAACAGCTGAATGGGGATTAGTTGCCAGCTGGGGTTAAAGTACAATGTACCAAGAAGAGAACTAATAAAGGAATTGTTAAGTCTATTTTCATTACTTGTTGCCATTGTATTAGTTAGAAATAACAGAAGGAAATACTTACACAGCTGTGCATATAATCACTACGAATATTTTTTCACCTGGTGGTATCACAATTTCTGCAGTAATATTGCTGTGCTTAATTGATTGCTCCACATAGTCCTTTTGCCCACTTTCTCCATTTTGCAGATTTTCATCTTTCACCAAGGAATTGTTTTCCTTTGTCTTTGATAAATTTGTAACTTGAAAATTAATTCCTTCTGCAGTAAATGTATAACAATAAATTGTGTTATCACCATTTCTACTGCTAACACAGTCAAGTCTTCTCAAACAAACCTACCAGCCATCAGAGGAGCTAACATTCAGCATTCAAATATTATCATTTCACTGTACCTGGAATGACTCCATTCTTCATATTGGATGTATGGTTCCATGACTCACATGTTGTTTCTCCACTGTTGTTAAATGAATTAACTGCAGCTTTTGAGAGGTTTTCTTGATTTACTGGAAAAGATGGCAGGTATGCTTCTGGACTCTTCTCACATTTTTGAGGAATCTCAACACTAAATTGTTTGTCTTTCACCCATCCAGCTAATCTGCAGCTGATTAAGGACTGTGGTACAGTCCCTTTATTCCTAGAAGTAGTTATGTGATTAGTTACATAATTAAGTGCATGGTGAATGTTCTTGAGAAGTTTATTTCTACCTGAAGTCAAATACAATTGTCTGCAGCAGGATTGTTCCCCTTATTTTGTAACTGCTATCAGAAAGAAATTGCACTGCTGCTCCTAACTAACGAGGACAAGAACCTCTGCTTTATGTTTATATCTCTAGGTCACATCAACTACCATATAAAGCATATAAAAATACCGTGTATAATAAAAACCAATGGGAGCTTAAAATTGGCTAACAGCTCTTAGGAAAGAGCATAGAGCAACAAATAATGGGTATTCAGGTGTGTCTTCATTGAAGCCTTTATGCCCAGATGTGAAAAAGAAAGAACACACAAATAAACCCCATCACCAAAACAAAACCCTCCTAAGGATAGACCAACATAGTTCTTCAGCATCCAATTAAAACAAAACAAAACAAAAAAACAACAAAAAACCACAACAACAACAACAAAACCCAAAAAAACCCAAACCAAACCAAACCAAACCAACCGCAGAAAAAAAATT
Organism: Picathartes gymnocephalus; assembly: GCA_013390045.1. Taxonomy (NCBI): domain Eukaryota; kingdom Metazoa; phylum Chordata; class Aves; order Passeriformes; family Picathartidae; genus Picathartes; species Picathartes gymnocephalus. The sequence continues at coordinate 26,167 of WEKY01061398.1, read as the reverse complement.
CTGGTCTGCTTTTAATACATGAGTATGCAACAGTCCTCTTGTTCTAAGATTTTGAAGATGGCAGAGTATCTGCAGTTTAAGTTAAACACATAAGTAAAAGCTTTTTCAATCCTCATTCTAGGAAAGATTTTACTAGGATTGAAAAGAGATATAGGACTGGGGAGTCCCAAGGCACTATCTGCAAGATAAACGCTCAATATCAAAAAGCCTATCCTACAAACATTAAAGTCAGGGTGAAATTCTCTTTAATTCCACAGTATCTACAGGCTACTTGAAGAGGCTTCTGTATATAAAACAGTTTAACAGATTGCAGAGTGACTGAAATAAAGAAATCTTCAATCTGAAAAGCTTACTTTATCCAAACAATCATTCTTTTAGATTCCCCCTGCTTCAGAGTTCCAAAGTCAGTCATTCTTGATACTTTCAACTCTCCTTTGTCTCTCATTATGTCTTCATAAGGCTCATCCATGTTACCTCCATCAGAGTGAGATTGTCTGTAAAAATAATTTTAGGTAGCAGTTTTAAAACACTAATAGGCTCAGCAAACATCTTTGATTCAGCACAAGTTTAAGAAACACTATACCAAGGCACAGTCACAATATTTAGAAAGAAGCAGGTGAGACAGTTCATTTTGTTCTCCACCGTTTATATTTCCAAGACAATTAGATTAACCAATTTAAGCAGCAACAAGTCTTTTGTCAGCAGCACAATAAACCAGCATAAAACTTCGGATGCAAGACTAAAATGATTGAGAAGTTAACTAATCCCTGCTGAAGAGCTGAATCAAATGGTGAGTGAAGTCATTATGGCTCTCTTTGGGAGCTGAACAAAGACACAGCAAAGAGCAGCTCCTTAGTGAGAGTCATGATTAGCACTGTACCTAAGAGATAAAATGACTAGACTGCAAGTGTTTCAACCGATGCACTTGTGTCTTTTGCTTTCTGTTCCAATCTGAAATCAGCAAGCTGAGGACAAAATTAAAAAACAGTTGAAAACCAAAAAGTAGCCTTGAAAACTTGTATCACATACAACCGATGAAAAATGCCTATAAAACCAGGCACATGCTCTTTCCTGTCTGAAACACTGAGCACAGGTCTAAACTCTTAGTGTATTCTACCTGTAGACACAATTTTTACATGGTTTCTATTCTGTAATTAAGAAACTATGTATTTAGATAAAGTGGCATGGAAAGAAGTTAAAAATATTTTAATAATCTCACTAATATATACACACCCTTAGTTTTCCTGAGTTATCTCACACACTGAAGTAGAAAATGAGTGCAGCTCCTTTTCATTAGCTACATCAATTTACTAGCCAAGCCCACTAGATGTCTCCCACTGCAGCTTAAGCTGCAGTTTTTGATATGGTAGGATGTACACTTAAAATGAGAAACAAACCCTAAAGTCTACTTTTGTAATTTGGCTCTAGTAATGATTTTCTGTATAAAATTCATCACTAAAAATAGGTGCAACTGAAAAAAAGATATGAACAATTTGTACTGTTTTGCAAAATTATGTAAACACTTCAAGTTTCATCTAGATACCATTTATTATATTTGTTATCTCTAGAGAAAACATATCATTCTTTGTAGACATATATATTGCCCTTGGCTAAACTTCCCAGAGATCTCCCAAAGATGATGTCTGAAAGATATCAGAATGTCCTTTTGCTCCCCTTTGGACTTTCTAATTTTGTATTTTACAAAAATGTATTTTTGGCCTGCAGAGTTAGGCTATCTAATCCCACCAAGACCTCAGCATAGAAAATGATAGATTTTAAAGTTAACAGATCTATTTATTCAGGTGGTATTTGTGTGTTTCACAGGACAGACACTTAAACTCACAAGTCAAATTCCTGATCTTTGCTGGGTCCCTTATTGACTAGTTGCCCATTTTATATTTGTGCAGTTGGTTATGTCACTAAGTTTTGCTTCTTCTCCATACTGAACATAATCTACTTTTTCAACCTCTTCTCCTTCTGATACCACGTGTAACATCTAAAGTGCCTGCAGAACCTCTCAGTTCAATACTTGCAAGCCTAATGAATCTCTGTAATTTAGACCATTAAACTTTCTCTTTTAGGACAGATAGCTGAACAATCACTGTAACTTAAACAAAATGGATTAAAGAAACATGAATTTTATGAGTTTTGCTCTGAATTGTTTTCAAACGGTGACATCACTACTAGAGAAGCACAATTTAGAAGAAGCACATGAACTTGGCATTTTTCTGATATGCATGCAAAACTCCTTCCCTGCCTAGCCATATCCCTGAGCTCAGCTGCTACTAGTTCTGCTTCTCTTGCAAGCACTCATGTTCCCACCTTCTAAAAGGAGAAAAAAACCCAAACAACAAGGGCCAAATCACATCATGCTCTGGTTTTTCCAATGGCCTATTATGTCTTCTAGTCAACTAGGGAAGTATTCACAGTATTCCTTGCTTAACAGATGCAATGAAATGTAGCTGCATAACTACACCATGGCTCTAACTGTTAAAAAGAGAACAAAATAACGTTACCCATCCTGGCTGACTGGCACCAAGCAGAGAGCTCTCCAAATGTAACAGGACTGACTGCTCTCCACCACAATCGCGTTCACTAGATCATGTCTACGAGGTGAGTAACCATCAGGAAGTCTCAGTGAATCCAAAGTGAAAAATATACTGTCATCTACTGTCCCAGTTCTTCCACAGATGCTGGAAATGCGAACCTGTAATAGTTTGTATTCGCTATTACTTGATATTATCTTTTTAAGCTGACAGACACACCAATATTGCCTATTTTCCCCCCCTGAAACAGCCCTTCTAGCACTAATAAAAATACATTCTGGAATATCAGCTATTCACAGGAGGTAAACACAGAGCTCTAACCCAGAATCACTGTGCTTCTCTTCAGATTTAGAAGGATAAAGAAACACAAGTACTTCAAATAAGCATTAAGTTCCACTGAAGTGCATACCACAATACGTACACTAGACTTAATCATAATACCTTTCTTGTGACATAGCAATTTATCTAATTTATACTTACATAATAGCAGTAGTGAGAAGAATTATTTTCCTATGTTTGATATGCAAGTATTCAATATACAGGGTTAAGACAAAGACAATAAACCATAAACCTAGCACAGCATATGCATTACTAAAACAAATAAATACTTCCATTAAAATAAAAAAAGGGACTGTGGTTGTTTTGAAGCTGAAACACCTGGATAAATTAAATGTAATAAATTCCCCAGTCATGACAGATCCTCATTATAACTAATAGTAAGAATTCAAATCACCAATTCATAATAGACCAGTTAGTTACTCTTTCTGTTCAACCCAAAATGTGTACGCATTTTCGAAAGACCTTATTATTTTAGGAACATCCTTTAAATGGATGAATTGATACATTTTATCTTTTCATTAAAGATGTGTTATAGAAGAGCTACCAGTACTTGTAACTGAAACCAATTCCAAACCTACTTCACCCAGGATTCCTCTTGCCAGAAACAATGGGCAGAACATTTACCTTGTTTACTTGTTTATACCTCAAAGGCCTTACAGCAACTGCTTCACTCTTCCATGTTGTTGAGTTAATATAATATTTTGCTTGAACCCAGTCACCTTCATAAGGTTTGAAATCTATACAAAACAACATTTCTCAAGGTTAATTACTATTGATACCATTTACATTAGTCCCCTACAGAATTAGTGTAAGTTAAATAAAAGCCAGAACAATGCATTATTCAGACCCATTGAGTCCAAAGTTCTCTTTGCAGTCCTTTGCAGGTTATGGCAAACTACATAGGAGATCGTAGTGGAAAAATATACCTGCTTACATGTAATTTATGCTTAAATGCAGGTCATGCTCAGTGAGAATGAACAGGCAGCTTTCTTCATCCATGTCTGGCTGCTTCACTATGTTGCACTGCATATTCTATAAGAACTTATTTGGGATGACAACTGCAAGTTCATCAGAAGATATTTCTATTGTATACACAAAAATGTTAAGAAAGAGGAAACAAGAAGTCCCTACACACCTTCCCAGACGTCTTGCATTGCAAAATATGTATTCTGATTAATATAGCCACAATCCACAGAGAGAGAGGTAATACTGCCAATTAAGGTTTTCTTATTTAGTTCAGAGGCATCACAAATAGGACTGGAGTCTTCTTGTGTATTCTGGATGGTTTCTATCTATTAATACAAAAATAACCCGAACACTTCAACAGTTAATACTCAGAATTAAATATATATTCCTACAACAAATGTACAATATTTCAATTGCTTATGGAGGCAAAGCTTTTTATTAGACAATTACTGTAGCTCTTACTTTTTGTACACACACACAAAAAAGTAATAAACAACTTCTCTTTTAAAAAGTGCTGTATGCTGCAGTGTTGACAACTGCTATAATTACATTTGAAAGATTTTTTCCATCTTTCTCACACATCCCTTACTTTAGGTCTACTAAGGATTTTTTTCATTTAACAGGAACACCACATCCAACAATGTGACTGTACACAACTGGAACTAGAAAATGACTATTTCTGAAAGCAAAAAAGATGTTTTCAAGATAGTATTTATAAACACTACATGTATTTCAGACCGACCCTGTAACTTTTTAGTAATTTGATTAAGAAAACCCCTTGAGCTGCTTCTTACAGACTCTTCATATCACTACCTTAGATGTAAGTTTACTGAAGTCTGATCCAATCTGAAGTATACTATCATACTAAATTTTATATGATTTATTTTGTAGAACATAATGCTTACTGTTTACGATAGCAATAAATAGCCTATGTCTACCTATTAGAGTACCTTTTGGATCACTTAAAAACCAAAGTTAAGTGGTAATACCCCAGTTATTTGGAAGGAGACAGTACTAGTATTACAAGCATCATTTCATATAGTAGTTAATAATTATGCTTGTCAGAAAGCTAAATTTTCTCCTCTAACTAGGGGTTTAAAAAGGAACTTAGTTCTTCACCATGCAAAATAACTACAATTCCAATACTGTTGTCTGTTCTTATCAAATGTTCAGAGTATCTCAAGTTTGTGCCACTATATGGAAAGTAAGGCAATACATCACAAAGTACAGAACAGTTTAGGAGTTTTTTAATGGTCGTAGAGAAGACTTTGAAGAAATGAGCTTTTTCTTCTTGCTTATTGAAACAAGACTGGCCTTGGAATTTGACTTTCTATGGAGTATAGTTAGCTTTTGACTTGAACTTGTCTCAAAGCTTTTCACCCAGCCACAAACAACGTTGCCAACAGTCCAAGATGCCTGCAGGATTATGGCTTACAAACAGGAATAAGGAAAATAATCATGCTTTTGAAAAAAAGCACTTCTGAAAATGCCATTATCTAGAACATATAGCAAAACATGCCACAACTGCTAGAATATTCTAGTTGCTTTGTTGATTCATATGCAGTTTCTCAGTTACCAGGTTTATGTATTTTGCAGCAATGACAATATTTCAACAGTATGGTGAGAGCTGCCAGTCAGAAGAAAAAGGAAGAAAAAGCAGTATTTAAACTACTCCATTTTCTGTCTGCGACTACTATTTCACCAAACAGCATTAATATTGCTTGCTGGACAAATGATATTTAGTTTTTATGCAAGAAAGTAATTTAAATTTAAAAAGGACAAACAAAAGGAAATCAGAAGAGACATATGGTTATCTTAGAAGACACTAGATTTTTGATAGCACTAGAGCTGGTAATACTTTAGAAACAAGACTTCCTGTTTACTTTCCTTCTATGTTTAATTTTGGGTCACAGAATAATACTGTCTCCCCATTAAGTCTTCCTTTGGTTTTATTTAATCAATGAAACTACATTTGGTTTCAACATGAAATGGATTTGCTAAGAGAAACTCCCCTCAAAATTTGTGACAAGGTATAATCAAGCTTGAAATAGGTTTGCAAATGAAGTGTTAAGCAAGAAAGGTAGCAAAATCTCCATTTTTGTAATTGTCTATAACATTGTTACCAATTTTTACAACAAGAAGCTTTGAAATTTCTGTTCTTATTCACAAGAACATAAACTACTTCTGTGCAAAAAGAGCAAACTTTGCACCAGATCAAACTGCTTTGATCTTCTTATCCATTCATATACCAGCAACACAAAATTGACTGTGAAACTTGGAAAAGTTATACAGATCTGGAATAGCTATGACTAAAATTCTGATGTGATTATCTCAACTAATAGCTTCTTATTCACTACATCCACACCTATATTCAAAGAATCAGTATTAAACATAATTTGAAAATAGATGGAATGAAACAATAAAATGACCCACAAAACCCAACTTACGCCCACTAGGTGAAGGGCTTGCAATTTCTCCTGTTTTGTAGAATTTGTGAGGCTTAAACTATAGCAACTTCCAAAACAAAGCCTCAAGGTACTTATGGAGAAAGTGAGACTACCTCTTACCCTGGCAGCCTTCAGGCCACCTGATATTTTATCCTCTTCCACAGTGGCAATAACTTCTTGTCCAACAGCCAGCAGCATGTTTTTTGTAACAACTTCCTTTGTGAAGACTATCATATCATCTACCATCCCATAATCGTGGCAAAGTCTTGTCACTACTCCTTGTACCCTTTTCAATTCTTTAACACCTGCATCAAAAGGAAAAGTGCTGACATAAACTCAAATCACGTGTTTATAGAACATCGCAAAAAGTTATGAATGCTACTAAAAGGGACATCCATTCTATCAAAAGGCCAACTGGAAATAGTAATAGCTGCCAACTAATTATTTTCACAATTAAGTCTTGAAGTCTTATGGCAATTTATAGTTTCAACCAATTAATAAAGCTAGTTAAATACAAACTACATCTTAAAACCAACATGCTTTAAGCTCTATCTAAAAAAAAAAAAATAAAAACCACAGAATACTTCACACTGAAAGAGACTCATAAGGATCATAGGGTCTAACTCCCTGCTCCTTACAGGACTACCTAAAACTAAACAATATAATTCCGTGTATGAACTCAGACAAACTTGGTGCCTTCCCTGGGAAGCTGTTCTAGTGACTAACCACCCTCCCAGTGAAGAGCCTTTTCCCACTGTCCAATCTGATCTTCCCCTGATGCAGCTTCCTTCCATGTCCTTGTGTCCTGTCACTGGTCCTCAGGGAGACAAGATCACACCACACCCCATGACCAAGGTGTTGACTGCGATGACACCTCAGCCTTTTCTCCAAGCTGAACAAGCCAAGTGACCTCAGCTGCGCCTCCTAAGTCACACCTTCGAGACCTTTCACCGTCTTGCTCAGCCTCCACTAGACCCACTATACTGGTTTGATGTAGTTCTTACATTTGAGGCATCTGAAACTGCACACAGGACCTGAAGTGAGGCTGCCCCAGTGCAGAGCAGAGTGGGACAATCCTCTCCCTCACCCAGGCAACGACACTGTGCCTGATGCACCTCAGGACATGGCTGGCCCTCCTGGCTGCTAGGGCACTGCTCCTACACCTCACTGTATACTCTCAGCAGCAAAAGGAACCTGTCCTACCCAGAAAACGGCAAAAAAGTCCTTCTGAAGAAACTTCCACATGCCCTGTAGCCAAAATGATGCCTTATAATCTCAATCTTCTCCTTGCATCCTTTCTTAAGGAAATAAGTCTGCACTCAGCTCCAGTCACGCGGGGGACGAGCACGCCTCACGGCTAAGAAGCTGCACCACAAACCCACAACCGGCCCGGAATTCCTACCTGAGGTCGCCCATGTCTCATCTTCGTCACCTGCGCGTCTCCAGAAGTAGGAGAGTGCCTTTGAAAAGAGAGAGAGCATTCCGGAGCGCCCTAGCGAGGAGCCGGAGCCCCTCGGACCGCCTTGAAGAGGCGTCGAAACCCACCGGGCGCTCGAAGTTGAAGCGCAAAACGTCCCTCACGGCCGCCTGGGGCCCGCGCTGCCGCGGCCAATGGCGCTGCTCGCTCCGGGTCACGGGGCAGCNAGGGGAGGGGAGGGGTGTCACGTTGCGGGGCTCAGCTGGCGGGGCTTGAGGGCACGGCGACGGTGGTGTCGCACGAGGTTACCACAGAAAAGCTTAAAGGAAAGGGGAGCCTGCTGTGTGCTGGTGGTGCTGTCCGAAAGTGTGGTCGTGGTGTATTACAGCGTTTCTGTGATGAGACGCCTGGACCAGGGAGAACCCGCGGACAGGCTGTTACCTCCCCTGGGCTGAGAGCTCTCCGTGGCCCTAGGAATAAACCAGATACGGAGTCCCTCCAGTGTGGTGAAACGGAGTGGGTTGGAAGAGCATGCACGTGCAAGTGGCATATTGATGGAAAGTGGTACTCTCAGTAGCAGCCAGTTTCAAAATGACAGGATAAACTCTAGAACATGATAAACTTGCCTAACAGGAAAAAAAAAAGATGTTTTTGGCTTAATATCATTAATGTAGAGCTGCTATAGTGCCTGAGGAAATGCAGTTTTACTGACTTGCTTAGTATCTCTGTAGTCTGTTCATATTTTTACCAGTTCTCTTCACACAGTTCAGGTATCTTGTATAAGGCCTCTTTGCATTTTGTGTAACAAATACTCTTTCACAAAGCAAAGATTTTTGAGTTGACGAGCTCAGCATCCCAGTAGTTTCAATAGGAACTGCCGTATAAAGCTGTTAGAGGAGGTTGCTTCAGGAGGTTGACCAGAGCAGTGTGCACTTTTTTGTAGAAATCACAAAATACACTAAGTTGTGTGACTAACGCACCAGTTGACTTCAGCAACTTTTTAGTTTCTACTTGTATGGTTCACTCAGCATTATATAGGCAAAGAAAGGCTAGGAATGCATTTCAGATAGTTTAACGCTTTTATAGAGTTCTGTACAGTTCCTAGAGCAGAATAAATTCTGGTTGCCAATAACTGCGCAGGTTCCAGTGTCTCATTCTGAAGTAACCGAGATGATGCCATTGCAAGGAGAAACACGTCAGTGTCTGTAGTCAGTGCTGTTTTTAGAAAAGTGCTGAGAGAGTGTTAGCCTCTTTTGGATACATTGATTTAAGTAATTTTAACTACTGTTTTCTTTCACTGAGTTTCCAGTGGAGTGCTGGCAGGGGAGTGTTAGTTGGCAAAAATATGATGGATGAAGAGATTGTGTTTCTGGAGAAGATGATTGTTTACATGAAGGATTAAATCCAAAGATGTTTGGGGGAGCAAATGTTATTATAGGGGAGCAAGTCATCAGTTTGAAGCTATTTGATCTACATTTTGATCTTGGTTCAGTACATGCCCCGAGACATGAGCTAGGAAACATGGACTGAGGAATCAGCTTCAGAGAAACAAAATACGTTAAAGAGCTGATTTCAAAAGAGGTGAGAATACTGAACAAGGAATACTGGTAATAAGCTAAAATAGTGTAATTAGATATTGTGTGAAAGAACACAAGTGTAGTGCAGCTATTAACTCATCAGAAAACTGAAGAGTTGGTCAGGATGCGAAATGTAAACTTCACTAGAGCTTCAGGTGTGGTTTTCATTTAGGTTTGGGAACGTGGGTGAACCTTTGTTCAGGGCTAGGGAACCTGGCCCAGGACAGAATGCTTTTTCATTAGTCCTTGAAAACAAAAGATGACAAGTTTATGTACCTTTTTGTCACACTGTTGCTTGGCACTTGAGTTATAATTGTTAATCTGTTTTTTTAATCTTTTGTGGTTACTGTGGGGGATGCTTGCATTGCACAGCCTGTGGCAAATGGCCAAGTATCTGCAGTAGCTGCTTCACGCAGCTGAATTTGTTCAGTGGTCAGTCCTGTGGTGGAAATAGGTAGTTACTCATAGCTGCTCACGATTTGACTTGATTGTCATCTCTTGACATCTTTTGGCCTAACTTAGAATTAAAACACTTAATTTGTAAATCCTTTTCAGAAGCTTTTCATGTTGTGTTGGAATTGTTATATTTGCTATAGCCTTTGTGTAAGATTCCTATGCATTGTTTAAGATTAGGAGGAATCTCTTTGTACAGCACATTTTTACCTTATCTAGCATCAGAAGGTCTTAGTCAGTAACTTGCATTCTGGTTACCAGATCCTGCCTTATAGTTGTGTATACACAAAAAAGAGACTTTTTCTGGAATCAGGAACATGAGATGAAGGGAACCTAAAATACGGGCCCCAGAAAATTTTTAGAGTAGAAACTGAACTTTGAAGCAAAGTGGTTTTTGTTGATGCTGATGCCAGGTGCAGAGAATACAGTAATTATGCAATGAACCTCTGTGCAAAAGGAAAATGGGAAGTACTGAGAAGTGCACAGGAAAGGGGGTAGGAGGAATTTCACTATAACCTGAGAAAACACTGTAATACCATGCTTGAGAGAGGGAACTTTCAGGTACAGTACTGGCTGAAACACTTGGAATTGTGAACAAATTGTTCTAGGGTTTGAACCCTGCTCTGGTCAGTGGTGCAAGACTTTATAAATTCTTTTTATTCCAAGATATTAGATGAAGTAAATACCTGAATATGTCACCAATTTTGTGGGAGGAAAAAAAAAAGAACAACCCAAAACACTCACAAACCTTCTCCCTAAACTGGTGAAAAGGGTTAAAATATGATTGTGTTTTGTGCCTATGGTAATTTGTGTTAATCAGTACCTAGTATTCACTGAAAAAGCTGTTTTTCCATTAAACCGTGGTCTTTGGAAAGTTACAGATAATGGAAATAGTTGTGCAGTGTTTCTTCCATGAGCAGAGGAACAGTAGACTCTTCAGACAGTTCTGCTTGACTGTACAGGCTTTTCCCCCCTCTCTTCTAGCACAGTTTACAGATATGTCTATTGCTGTGTATGATGTATTAATTCCCCTGTTTAAATCTATCAAAACAACTGTATCATTTTAATACTGTTTCAGTATTGGCTGACATTATGAAAAAAGGAAAATCTACAGTCTGTACAAACTGAGAAGTTGTGCTGTTCAAAAGTTTTTCTAGCATACTTTGAAGGTGATGCCCTTCAGAATACTGAAGATTTAATTGTGTCTTGGTTACAAGAGTGTTTAAAATTTAGACAAAAGACCCTGTCATTGCTGTAGCTGTCAAGGTGCCAACATCTTCAAGATAAAAACGTCCCTTTTTTTTCCCCTTTTCATTGCCTAATAAGCAGGAGGACTGGATCCAATGTACGCTGGCTATTGCATGTCACTGCTGCCTACTAGATTTAAAATATGTTGTTTAGTCATCTGGGTGTTCTGTTAAATACGAATGATGGCATGATTGAAGTGTACAGGGTTTATCCGAACACTCCAGAAGACTGGGGTTAGTGGAAAAAGACAAAGAAGTGTTCTACAGTGAAAGTAATAATCTTGATAGATTTCTGACCTCTAACTTTTGAGCTTCCCAACTTGTTGAGATACTGCAATACTTGAATTTTTATCTATAGTTTTTGCTAGGAGAATATTGCATAGTAAGTACATTTTATTGTTTTGAAACAAGAACTCATTTGTTAGATGTTGTGATCATTGACCGTTATGATAGCTAAAAGTGGTAAACTGTGAGGAAACTTTTATTTAAGATGCTAAGTAAGGGGTAGTACTCAAATAAGAAAGAGACATGAAACTTTTAATTTGTTGGTCTGATTTGGAAGCAGCCCTATGAGATGTAGTACAGTCATTTTCTAGTGTGTTCTGTTAATTAAAATTCAGGAGGCATTTTCCTGTTCCCTGGCTTAACTGAAGTTCTTGCTGTGCTTTTGTTCCATATCTGAATAGATGTTGTTGAAAGCCAAAGTGTAAGGGAGAACTTTTCAAAGCCGGCATGACTCACTGAACGGTGAGAATATCACAAAGTGTACAGGCAGCTGTGTTCACAGGGCTGTTTTAAACTGACACTTAACTTTTCAGTGGAAGGTAAGCACCAAGGTTTTTAACTGTTGAAAAATCTGCAGTAACTTAATTCTAATATAAGATACTCCTCAAGGTATTTTAACAGATTGGCAAGCAGTGAGGCGAACAAGAGAAATGGCTGATACTGGGTAAATTAGAAAGAGTTTGCTGTAGCTGAGTTATTGTGAGTATTTGTGTTCCTGGGACTCATAGGGAAGTCTGTCATTTTAGATAGCTGATAAAAAGTGTTGAAATCAAATGGTATTTCTATTGAAACCTATTTGATTATCTTTACTGTCCTAGAGTTGAAAAAGAAAAAAGCTTTTGTTACAGAGGTATGCACTAACTAAACACCTCTAAAACTGGTTCTTAGGTCCTGAAATAAAAATCTATTGAATTATCATAGATACACAAAATTTCAATTTGTTGGTACTTATAATGTATTATGAGCTGTGATTGTATTATGTAATTTACATAAGGTGTGCCAGTAAGTTGTTAGAAAGCTTACATATTTGAAATGTAAATACCTCCACTAGCTAAATATTGCTTTTATTTATTTTGTCTTGAATACACAAAAAACCTAGTTGAGCACTGATCTGAGTTTGTGAAGGATCTTAATTATATTTTTTTCTCTTACTTTGTAATTTCCATTATTATTATTGAATTGCCTTTGTGAAGTGTTATGACCAGGGAAGAAGGTTACAGAGAAGAATTTAGCTATGACAGGATGCCAACTTTGGAGCGAGGAAAACAAGAGAATGGAAATTATATACCAGATATCAAATCCAGTGACCTTCAGCTGTCAAAGAGGCTGCATCCTTGCTTTAGTTACAAAACATGGATATTTTCTTTGCTGATGGGAGTAAGTACTTTGAATGATAGCAAATTTAAAAATACAGGTGAGGCCTCAATGCCCAGCAATCTGTTTGACATCATTTGCAAACTAAGAATTTCATCACTGATAGTATTTAAAATAAATATTTTTAAAAATAGAAACATATTTAGCAAATTTGGAATGTAGCAATTCATTGAATACTGATATTTTTTGAATATTTTTTTACTAATCAGAGATGGTGTATATGAAAGCTTATTTTTATAATTAATATTAATCATATATACAGAGAATAAGTGTGCAGTGGTAAATATCAGCCCATGTGTATATATAAGCAGTGCCTTTTGGTAGAGTATATAAAGTATGCTGACCATATGCATTCTTTTAAAAATATTTCTAACTAATATATTGTGGTTGCCATGATAGCATTTTGGCATTAAAAATATACGTGGTACTCCATTGCCACATTCATCTATCAGGGTTCAATAGCCACATAATTATTTGATATAATTGTTATGTAGTGAGGTATATACTTGTGTTTCTTACATGAACAACCCAGTGATTTTAATTTTTGTGTCACTGCTAGAATCACAGGATACTCATCTTGCATGTACATCATATGCTTCTCCATGTTCTGAGCCAAGTTAATTAAACTTCATTATAGCAATTAGAATTTGATCTTTCCTTTTTCTGTCAGCTTGTGTGTTTTGAAGCGTAATATTTATTAAGAACTAAGATTGTCTCACTATTAATATGGTAATTGCTTGTTTTTGCACAGTGAATAAAAGTATTGCCTTATTTTTGTGGAAACAGCTGAGCATTTTTTCCTTTCTGACAAACTGCAGGGCTTGGATTTCCTTTCAGATGTATTGTCACATGAAAAGAGAGCAAAAGAAGTGCTGGCTTCCTTTGCATTAAATTTTCTCAAACTTAATTGTCTGAAAGGACAACTGTCTGTAATTTACTGAGTTTTTGTAAATTTTTGGAGACGATAATGTTTAATGATCATTTGCTGAAGTCATATTATCAAGAAGAATGAATACCAAGGAAAAATGAAAATGCAGTTTTATTAATAAACTCTTACATTAAATTCCAATTAGATTTTTCTTCCAAGTGTTTAGTCTCTATCAACCCTTCTGAAAGCCAGTGTCCAGAAAAGGAAGTCTGTATGCTGTGCAATGTAAGTCACAGTGAACAGAACAGTCTATTTCAGGGAGCAGTTGCAAACTGTAGAGTGACATCAGAGTGGCTGATGGGCTGGTTTTGTGCAGAAACAGTTTGATGAGCTTCAAGCACAATTTCAGCTTGTGATCCCATAGACTGTTCTTCCAGTCTGCCAAAATTCTCTCCATGTGTGTTTATACGTGCACATACGCTATCCTTATTTTCTGTCTTTTTTTGACAGGGACTTTTTAAAGACCCCCAGTAATTTTTTGACATGAAAAAAAATGCCCAGATAAAACAAAAGAGCCATTCTGTCTCTTACCTTCCCCCGCCCCTTCAAAGGCATGCCTACTCAAAAGGAATGACAAGGAAAAACAAAATAAAGTTAGTAGAAGACCCTAATCACTTATTGCAGAGTGTGTAACTGTGGTAGTTATGAAATAAACAGAAGACTTGTTAAGGGAGGAGGAGCAGTTGAACATTTTCGGATGTGCCGCTGAATGAAAGCAGGAAGATAATTTGGAGGGATGCAGGAATATAGTGGAAGAAACTTTATTAATGTATCCCAATACTATTTTTGCTGCTGTGTTCTAGTTGACAATTGCCCAGCTGTCCATATGCATAATGAATGTTGGTGGAGTCAAGCAGAGAATGCAAAGTAGAGACAGAGCTGAGGTTTCTGAAGCATTTTTACCACTAAACACTGCAGTTAACTTTTGAGTATTTTATTGAGGTATTAGCCAGGTCAGGACAAAATGCTTGATTGAAACATGAACATTGTTCATTAGTAGGTCTTGGTAACCAGCAAAACATACTTGGAAGTCAGCAGATTTTGATGTTTTTCTTCAAATTTATTCAGACAAAAACTGCATTTTTAAAAGTCCATCAGTAGCTCAATTTGAAAGGGATTGATTACTGATTTATATCTGACTAGTTGTTTTTAAAAAAACTGTTTTATTCATAAAAATTTATTGTATTTGTTGCTTTGCAGATTTGCCTCCTTATTACTTCTGGATTTTCACTATATCTGGGAAATATTTTTCCATCTGAAATGGATTATTTACGTTGTGCAGCAGGTTCAGTAAGCATTCTTTATTATTTGCTGTGGCTGTTTGACAGCAAATGCAATAGTAAACAATTTCTGTGGATTTATATCTTTTATTCTGTCTTTCTCTACCACTAATTTTCTTCATGGAAAATTTAATTCTGTTTAACGGTTCATTAAACAGATTTTTGTTGCATGGTTAAAGGAATAACATTTGTCATAAAGACAACTGGGTTTGTGTTACCATTTTTGTTAATCAGCTCACCACTGGCATGCGATATTAATCTGCTGAGCATTTTTTCTGTGCTCGATTTTAAGAAAAATTTTGGTTTTGGTATTTGAGAAGTTTTCTGGCTATATGCTATCAAAATATATTTCAGATTGTATTTTGCCATAATATCCAAGTACTGAAGCAGACTAAAGTTCTCTTGAATATTATTATTTTATTAGTGAAGCATGCATTAAAGATGGCTGACATTTTCCAGAGTCTAGTATTTTTTACTGTATTTTTAGGAGTGCATATATATGTTAACTGTATTATATATGCTTAATTTATGCTTTAGATATCCATGAGTCTCCTGTACTTGCTTTGTTTATGGCAGTATTCTGTTCTGTCATAGTTATTTTCTCAACTTAACTTATATATTTTTTTTAAGTTAGATCCAAGACTAATGCTTTACTTGAAACAAACAAGTCCCAGGAGTTGCTCTGTGAATGAGTTATCTCTTGGGTTTCCACTAAAGGTGTTAAAGTTGGGGGAGTTTCTGAAGTCAGTATCCCCACAGATACCTTATTCCCTTATTAGTGTTAGTTACTGAGATGTCTCTTTCTCTATTTCTGATCTTGACTCTTTGAACTTCATGTTTAAAAATTTCCAAAGGCCTGGTAGATCTTTGGATGCAGAAGGTTATCACATTGGGTTTGAAGAAGTGTATGTTTGGTGTCTCTTTGTAAGGCAAGTGTTAGAGCTCCTACTGCATATGATGGTGTCGGTGCAGTTGGAAGAGCCTAGAGAGATGTGGAGCCAGCTGGCCACCAAGTGTCTCCTTTAGCCTGAAGCTGAATTGCTCTCTAGACTTTCACCATCTGGACTAGTAGTAGGATTCAGTTGCCTAAACATAGTCCGGTATAGTTCTAGAGACGCCTTTGTATCCAGGACATAAAAGGATGTTTTAATTATGTTCAGTAAAGGTCATTTAGATGTTAAGTAAGTGCTGCCAAGAATTCTACATATCAGTATTAATCTCTTTATAGTGTTCCATTGTTAAGCCATCAGCGTTCAGATGTGTGGGAAGAGAATTAGAAATGCGGCATTTATTGCATGATTCATTACTTAAAATAAGAACCTTTTAATTATAATTTTAGTAGTCATTTGCGTAAAATAGAGTTGGATCTGTAATGGAGCCATGTCTGTTGTGGTGAGGAACAGCTAAGGGATAAATTACTTTGTGAGACTTTTCATTTGTGCATGACTTTTCCATTTATCTTTGCAAGTATGGACACATAGTTCCCAGTGAACAGAGTAGAAATCCCAGGCACAATTCTCCAAGTGTATCTTGACCCAGCAGATTTTCACAAGGTTCTTCAGAACTGTTTTGAGATTGGGAAAATTTTAGTTTACTCAAGATGTCTGTTTAAAGAATGTGCAGGTGTAGTTTGAGAGTAGCACTGATTTCTCCTGCTCAAGGATCTCAGGCCTTCTAGAGTTAATTTAAACTAACAAAGGCATGAAATATGTCATGAAAGACTTCCTTTCTTTTACTCATCACATTATGCTGGGTAGTTAGTCAAAACTGAGGGATATGGAAGGTATATTTAAACTTCTTGTAATGCTCAGACACTGACTATGATTAATGAGTTCAGTCAAGTGATACATTTTCTTCAGAGTTTCTGATCTTCTGTTTGTCTGAGTGTACTGAAATATGAATTCAGACACATAAAATACATCTATAGAATTATATATAAAATTCATTGTGCAGAATATCCCACTAGTCTTCTCTTTTAATTTTCCCAGTGTATTCCTTCAGCAGTTGTGAGCTTTGCTATAGCAAGGAATAAAATTAATGTGGTAAGTATGAAACTTTATAGTCAATTTTATCTATCTCTATCTATTTATCTATCTCTCTGTCTCTCTATCTCTCTATCTCTATCTATATATCTATCTCTGTTTATATGTGTGTATGTGTGTTCATATTCCCTCAATGTTTAAAATGAGAAACCCATTCTGAAACTGTTTTTCAGATACCAAATTTTCAGATTCTATTTGTCTCTACATTTGCTGTTACAACAACATGTTTAATTTGGTTTGGATGCAAACTTGTCCTCAATCCATCAGCTATAAATGTAAGTTACTAAAGCAAATACTAATTCTGATACATTTGTCTTTGTTAAAAAATAAGGCGGGGAGGACCTTAAGGGGCTGGAGATGACGTCATTACTTTGCTGCCAATATCCCAGTGTTTGTGCTTAGTCTGTGAGAAGATATCATATAGCAGTAACTTTATATTTCTCTTTACCCAATGTTAGTTACCTGCAATAATATTCACAAGAATCTAATTTATTTACTGTTTTTCAACTTTGTTATTTACTTCTTGTATCTAGGACTAAGTGAGATGGTCCATCAGTTTAGTTACAGTGCTTCTGGACTCAAACTTGTGCATCTACTTGGCACTGCACTGCCAAGTGTGATGTGTGGCCTTGCCAGATCACATCAGTATTAGCGCTGTGTCAAAACAGGTCTAAATCATCAGAATTTATAATCTGGATTAAATTGTTCTGTGGGCCACACATTTGAAACCTCTTCTTTTGCCTAACAATTCCTGTATTCTTCATTGTAGCACATTTTCTAGAAGTTTACCACAATGACATTTATTGCTGTTTGCAGAGTTAGTACAACTGTAAAGTCTGTTGGGTACAGCAAGGCATATAGTTCCAATTATCATTTCCTAAGAAAAAGTGAATTTCAGTGTCCAAAAAAGCCTCCTAAATCTGCCACTTACTACTTTTTTCAAAAAACATGTATTTCAAGATATGCGTCAGAGAAAGACTGAGATTTCATCATCAGCAAAACAGGTCTGACATGAGGAAACAATATAATTCTGTTCTAAGTTGTTGAACAATGGTTTGTTATAATTGTATAGGTTTGGAATGGAGTCAGTTCTCCCTAGACTTTTGGTACTTTGCCCCAATGGCCTGACTGACTACCAGATGTTTTCTTGGGCTGCCGGTGGAAAAACATGGTGCTTTTGAAGACAAAGGGAGATCCACTCTGCCTAACTTGTGTGCCTCTAGGAAATGATTCAGACCATGTAGTGTAGGTATCTACCTCTTTTCGTGAGAATAATAAGGAACAAAAGAACAATGCTAAGTATTGCATTCACTTATTTGTCTCTTGAATATGAGCAATGGCAGCATCCATGTTTTTGCACAACAGTGTAGTCTGTGAGAGTCATGAAACCATGAAGAGTGTCTGTGAATGCTTTACCAGCACTAAGCAGGCCACAGAACTGGGATCCTCGGTGCGGTTCTTTGGTTTGTATTTTCATTCAGCATCCAATATGGTAGCGCACCATTTGGGATTGCAACCTAGGAATTGCAACCTGTGGCCCTCCTTCCCCTGAGAGTCTTCCACTGGTTGCTGCAGTGTTCTGGTTTCACGTGGAAGGGCCTGCAAAAAGCAAATGTACCCAGCAAACGCTCCCTTATTGTGAGCTCCTCTTCTGGAAGACAGCGATAAAATCTTCAGACAGAATATTTCTATAAATGAAGTAAATGTTTCTTTTTTAGGTTAGGCATTCTGAGTATTATGTTGTTCTTGAAGTTTGTCAAGAGCCAAGAAAATAGTTAACAAATTATGTAATGGGTAGATATGTTTAAATCTGACAGAAACTAGACAACCTGCCTAATCATGCTAGACTCAGCCCCTTCCTTTATTTTTCATATGGAATACATAACTCATTTATGTCTGGGATTTTACTGACAGATAAATTTCAACTTGATTCTACTCATTCTGCTGGAAATCTTCATGGCAACTACTGTGATCATTTCAGCTAGGTCTACTGAAGACTGCTGTACAAGAAAGAAAGTAGGTACCCTTAAGGATTGTGCATGTTAAAACCTTGGTTTCAGGATTTGGGGCTATTGATAAAATTTTCTTTATCCACAAGTGCTTTCCCAAACCCCACCCTCATTTTTCTACAAGAGTACTTCTTTTAGGTAAGAATGAAGCAAACATGCTATACCATTGTAAATAGATTGATAAAGTTGTGTAGTGTCCTGTCCTCCTTTGACTCCTGCTGATCCACATCTGTAAAATCTGAAGGCTCAGGAAGAAAGTATATTCTTTGA
>WEKY01061397.1:53059-104844 GCA_013390045.1 Picathartes gymnocephalus | reverse complement strand
TCCTGGGCCTCCTTGCAGCTGACATTCAAGGGNAATCAAGAAAGGAAGACAGTGATTCCTCTTGGTGTTCTGAGGTACCTTCTCTGAGGGAGGCAGTGGGGTCCCTCTGTCTCACCTGCTTCTGGGCTGATTCTACTTTGATGCTGCATCTGCCACACCCTCCTTACTTGGACCTTAACCAGCTGCTGCTTCAGCTAATCTGTTCAGTTAGGACTGGGACAAAGTGAGGTCCAGCTAATGTCTGGAGCCTCCTTGCAACTGATCCCCAAGCTGGATTTCTAGGACAAAGGAGTAACACTTCCCTCTGGTTACAGTCCTCTGAAGTCCTAGAAGGCTGGTATTGTGACAACTGATTTTTAACTCCTCACAAATCTCTTTTGTGAATTTTCAATGTCAAATGGTTGTGTATGACCCACAGTTTAGATCTTTATTTCTTCTGACTAGGTTCTCTCAAGCTTGGGCAGGTGGACTTTGTCTCATTTTAAAAATGCTGCTCAACAACAATGCTGAATGCACTGGCTGTGTTTCCCTTTTTTGTTCATCACCTTATCCATCTCCTTAGGCTTGCTGGCTGAAGCAGAAGCTTTGAGCGTGGAAGCGGGTGCAGAAGCCACCTGTGCCACCTCTTATGTGTGTATTTTAAATCACGCAGCCTTTTTCTGAAATTGTTGAAGAAGTGTTTGCAGGTATGCGGCATCCTGCTGCAGGTTGCAAAGGAGTGAGCCTGCGCTCTGCTGCAGTGAAGTGCAGCAAAGGTAATTTCAAAGGGACTACATGGTTACCTTTGTAAGCCTCAGTGAAGTGAATCAGATTTGGAAAAGGAGAGTGACACAAGTACACAGAGCTGTGACAATTATCTGTTCTTAGGGGTCTTGAAACCAGTTGGAGGATCAGGAGAAGATGATGATTCTCCTTGGGATTCTGAGGTACCTTTTCTGAGGGAGACAGTGAGGTCCCTCTTACTCTCTGGCTTCTGGGCTCATTTTCCTTTGATGCTTCTTCTGCCACACACTCAGACCTTGACATTCTGCTGCTGTAGACATGCTCTTCAGATGGGACTGGGACAAAGTGAAGTCAGGGTAATGTCGTGGCCTTCCTTGCTGCTGATGTCCAAGCTATTTTTGCAGTAAGGATAATTTCGTAAAGCTCCATGTTGGTTACAGTCCTGTGAAAACTGTGCAAGGCTGGCATTCTGAGGATTCGTTTTTCCATCAAATAGCTCTCTTCTGTACATGCAGTTAACGTCAACTGAGTTCCCATATGACCTACAGTCTACAGATTTGTTTCTTTTGCCTACATTCTCTATGGCATGGCCAGGTGTACTTGGTCCCATTTTGAAAACCCTGCTCAAGAGAGAGGCCAAACATGCTGGTTGTGTTTGCCCTTTTTGTTCTTTCCATCACCTGATCCCTCTTGTTAAGCCTCTTGGCTGAAGCAGAAGCTTTGAGTGTGTAAGTGGGTGGAGAAGCAGCCTGTGCCAGTTCTCATGTATGTCTTCTACATTATGCAGACTGATTCTGAAGGTGAAGGGAAAGTGTCGCCTGCTGTCCAGCTTCCTGTTGCAGACTGCAAGAGATTGAATGCGCAGTCTGCTGCAGTGGGGCACGGCAAAGGTAATTTCAGAGGGACTAAATGGTTACCTTTGTCAGCCTCTCTGGAGTGAATCAGATGCAGAAAAGCAGACTAAAATAAGCACTCATAGCTATTATGTGCTTTTCTTAGGGGTCTTGAAAGAAGCATGGACAGAAGCAAAAAAGGAAGATGGTGTCTTGCAGCCAGCAGGGGGAGAAGCAGAAGAGGAAGCCAATGATTTTCCATGGGATTCTGAGGTACCTTCTCTGAGGAAGACAGTGGGGGTCCCTCTGACTCACCTGCATCTGGGCTTATTTTCCTTTGCTGCTGCTTCTGCCACATGTTTGTAATTTGGACCTTGACATGCTGCTGCTTCAGACAAGCTGTTCCATGGGGACTGGGACAAAGTGAGGTCCAGCTAATGTCCTGGGCCTCCTTGCAGCTGACATTCAAGGGGGATTTCTAGGACAAAGAAGTAAAACTTTCTTCTGGTTACAGTCCTCTGAAGTCCTAGAAGGCTAACATTGTGAGAATTGATTTTTCCCACCTCAGAGATCTTTTCTGTGAATCCAGACAATGTCAAATGGTTGCAGATGACCCACAATTTAGAGACCTATTTCTTCTGCCTAGATTCTGTCTAGCTTGGGCAGGAGGACTTTGTCCTGTTTTGAAAGATCTGCTCAAGAGAGGGGCCAAACGTGCTGGTTGTGTTTGCCCTTTTTGTTCTTTCCATCACCTGATCCCTCTTGTTAAGCCTCTTGGCTGAAGCAGAAGCTTTGAGTGTGGAAGAGGGTGTGGAAGCAGCCTGTGTCAGTTCTCACATATGTCTTTTAAATTATGCAGACTGATTCTAAAGGTCGAAGGAAAGTGTCGGCCCCTGTGCAGCTTCCTGCTGCAGACCAAAACAGAGTGGGCATGAGCTCTGCTGCAGTGGAGCACAGCAAAGGTAATTTCAGAGGGACTAGATGCTTACCTTTGTAAACCTCTCTGAAGTGAAGCAGTTTTGGAAAAGCAAAGTGAAGGAAGCACTCACAGCAGCAGCATTGTTATCTTATTTTTTTATCTCTATTTTCAGCTGCAAGAGCAGAACAGAAGGAACATTTTATCTCCTCTTCTGAGAATAAGGTATTTAGCTCTCTTCCTGAGCTCTTACATTACCCTTGGCGGAAGTCACATTTCTTCATGCTCTCTGCTTGAAGGCAGTGTGATGCTACAGTCCTGCTGAGGATTCCTTTCCCAACCGTTTCTCTTTTTCCTTGCTTGCTTAGCTTCATACACTACAGGGAGAAGATCTTCAGCGAAAGGTTGATTCTTCAACTCAAACAGATTCTGAGCAGGATGAACAGGTGACTTTTAGAGACAGATGCAGATATCCCTAAATAGAACTTATCAGTGTAAGCACATGTGTTCGTGCTAGTAAGTTCATTTTGAAATAGTGCTGAGAGGAGGTAATAAATCTGGACCTGAGATGTATTTTGGACCTAATTTCATATGTATTTGAAGCAGAAGGACTGCAAAAAGAGGCTGCTTGAAGTTCCATTCAGCTTCATTTTGAACACGTCCAGGGATGAGCACAACTCCTCTGGACAACCTGGTCCAGGGTTCCATCACAATACTTGCAAAATTTTTCTCTTTATATCTAATCTAAATCTTCTGTCTTTTCATTTTAAACCATTGCTCCTTGATCTGTCATTACAATCGTTGGTAAAAATAT
Organism: Picathartes gymnocephalus; assembly: GCA_013390045.1. NCBI lineage: Eukaryota > Metazoa > Chordata > Aves > Passeriformes > Picathartidae > Picathartes > Picathartes gymnocephalus. The sequence continues at coordinate 101,558 of WEKY01061397.1, read as the reverse complement.
CTCTCCTTCTTTTTGTGTTAAAAGGCTGCTATAAGATCTGCTCAGAGCCTGCTTTTCCCCAGACTGAAAAATCCTAAGTCCCTCAACCTTTTCCCATGGGAGAGAAAATTCCAGCCCTATGAGCATCTTTGTGGCCCTCCTCTGGCCTCTTTTCATCAGGTCCTTGTCTGCCTTGTGCTGGGGGCCTCAGAGGGTGACACAGTACTCTAGGTAGGGTCTCACAAGACCAGAGTAGAAAGGGTGACTTGCTTCCCTCAACCTCCTGGCCAACCTCTCCGTCAACCTGTAGGCCAATTTAATGATGTAATTTCATCAGTAAAAACATCACTTTTGTTGTCATGTTCTCACTGATTTTGCCATGCCTATGAAACACCATTTCCTTAGCCATTGGCCAGGCAGAAACTTGACAAAATTCTCAAAAAGAACTCCCTGGAAGGAGCTCCACTTGGAACTGTGAAGACCAACAGCAGGAAGGGACAGAAACTGCTGTTGGAGGAACTGGAGACGTGTAAAACTAGGGTATGGAAAATGCCTATTTCTTGGCAGGGTCCCGAGCCTTCTTTGTAGTAAACAGAGCAGAGAGCTGATTGTTCCTTAGGATTTTTGTGTAACATGGGGTGGTTCAGTGTGCAGCTAGCTGTGATGGGAAGAAACAACACTGCTGCCTTTGATGTTTGCCTGTTGACACCACTTGAAATAACAGTGGAAGGCTGCACTAAGGTAGTTTTAGTACACTACACTAAACATTGCAACAGGAGTAATTTGAGTGGCACATAACTGACTCGACATTTTGTAAGCCTAGTGACTACAATTTAAAAAATCACTAATTGTGATGTCACTTTGTCCTTAATTGGAGAAGAACATGTGTATTCCTTTCAAAAATCTGCTTCCCAATCTTCATGGAGCACATAGTATTTACTTCTTTTCCAGGGTTTGGCAAAGCAGACTGTGTGTTGACAGAGAAAGAGTAGGCCTATTGGAGAGTTGTGCTGATGTTTTATAGCATTTCTTCACCACATCATCATTTTTATGGAGTTGTAAAGTCGCTTTAGGAAGAGGAGGAGTTTCTAACCATGTTGGAATAGTCAACTGTCCTGGTTCTGGCCAGGACAGCGTTAATTTTTGCAGTGGCCAGGGCGGGGCATGGCTAGGACCCTGAGGTTATTCTATACCATGTCAGTCATCGAGGGAGGATGGAGGAAGGGGAAGCGGAAAGGAAAGGGTGTCTATTCCCTTGTGGCTGAATAAGTGTGGCAGAGGGAGTGGTTGGGTAACAGCAGTTCTGAGCATTTTGCACTTGAATCTCTTACTCTCTCTTGAACACTTTTCTTATGAATATTGTTGCTGTTACTGTTTGTTTTCTTATCTCATTTCTGTTTCCAGTAAATTGTTCTTAACTGAAGCTATGACCTTTACCTTTTGTGTCTTCAGTTCTCCTCTCCTTCCTGTCTCAGGGGCAGGGAGAAGGGAAGGAGGGAGCAAGGGAGCAACAGTGTGGTTTGGAGAGTCTCAGTGGGAGCACGAAACTGGGGAGTACCATTCCTGAACCAGAACAGGCTACAGAGTGTGTTCAGAGTCCTTGAGAGAGGAGAGAAGTGTTGTCCCAATATTTAGGAAACACTCTAGGAAATCAGTGTAGGAGAGGACCCACTATAAACGATGAAGAAATAAATAGATTTTGAAAGTTAACATCTGAGTCAAAGCGCTCCACTTTTTAAATATATAAAAGCTTTCTACTGGGGATTGTTCTTGTGGTTTGACAGGTCAAGGACCTGAAAGAACCTCTTAAGAAGAATGATTATTATGCTGAGTCAGGGAAGAATACCCTAAGGGAGAAGAAAGTAATAAGAATTTTGAGGAACATGCAAGGCCGTCTGGTTGATTCTTTTGATTCTTCAGCTGCAGCTATCCCCCAGCTGGAAGAATGCATTCAACAGTAAGAGAGTGGAGCAAGGCTTCACTTTGTGTGATTATGTGAAAACAACAGAACTCTCGTCTTGCATCCCAGTGAGATACTAATACATGATTTTCAAAGATGCTTTTGTTTTTGATGAGGTTCTTCCATGCTATTCCTTTGGGATTTGTTCTCTTGTGGACTTCTGTGATAAATGTACTTCTTTTTCAGGCTCCAAATTAAAAAGGCCAGGCTGGAAGCCACAATACAGCAACAAGCCAAGACTATTGAAGTCTTTGAGAGTATCCAGCAAACCTCTTGCCTCAGTGAGCTACTCAGAGCCTTCCCTGTTGATGACCCACAGAGCCTAGTTCTGTATTCGTGTGGGAAAATTTTAAGATCAGGTTTTCCTAGAGAGAGTCTAGGAGAGATCAGACCATATAACTAAGTAACCTGAAAGACCCAGTCATATTCTAGAAGAATGGGTGTGGGGGTACATGCTGAGGGGAAGACATGTAATGGGTGGTTTGGGAAGTTTGTACATTCCTAGTACCTCAGCCAATGGGGAAAGGAGGAGGGCAAGATGCACTTGGGAGTTTAGGATAAAAGGAGGCTGAATCCTCCAAGAACTCAAGAGACCCCACAGAGCTATGGCCCACTAGACTCTCCCTTTATTCAAATAAAGTTGATTTTTGCAGGACTCTTCTGTGGACACCGGTCTTTGGCACTGTGATTTTCCGCGCACTATCAAAAACTGTTTTGGACTGAAGTTTGCAAAGTGAGCCAATCCCTGAGGCTGGGTCACCCTGTGAGTGTTTCCACCATTTTGGGTGTCTCTTTGTTCCCAGGAGATTTATGAAATTTAACAATTTTGTATCTCGTGATCACTATCTAGTGATTACTTACTGTTATTTTTGCCTGTTGCTGTTTCACTTGTCAATAAATTGTTATCCATTCACTTATATCTACTTGTATGTGTTCCTTATTGGTGGAAAGGGACTGGATGGAACTAAGGGGAGGTAACTTACTTTAGAGTGTCCACCTCTTTAAACTGTCTTAAACCAAGACAGATTTTTTAGAACTACCCCAGGAAGATGGTTATTAATATTGTTCTTGGAAGATACCTTTTCTGAATGGCCAGCAGTCCAGTTGTGAAGAGCCTTGAGGGGAAGCCGTATGAGGAGCAGCTGAGAACACATGGTCAGTTCAGCCTGGAGGAAACTGAGGGGAAATCTTATTACAGTCTACAACTTCCTTGTGAGGGGAACAGAGAGGCAGACACTGATCTCTTCTCTGTGGTGAGCAGCGACAGGACCAGAAGCAATGGCCTGAAACTGTGTCTGGGGAGATTTAAGTTGGATATCAGGAAAAGGTTCTTCACCCAAAGGGTGGTTGGGCAATGGAACAGGCTCCCCAGGGAAATGGTCACCAGTCTGACAAGAGTTTAAGTGTTTGGACAATGCTCAGCCACATGGTGTGATTCTTTGGGGTGTCCTGTGCAGAGCCAGGAGTTGGACTCGATGATCCTTGTGGGTTCTTTCCAACTCAGCTTATTTTGTGATTCTGTGGTCTGATGGATTTGTAGCCCGCCAAGGGGAAAGGTATGAAGAAGTGGGCACAAGCTGGAACAGGGGGAATCCCATCTCAGCATAAGGAGCAACCTTTCCTCTTGTGGGGGTGGTATGCTGAAAGTGAAAGAAAGTACTTAAAGATTTTAAAACATTTATGGCCAAATGTAAGTATTTAAATTATGGTTTAAACACATAATGTTTTATCAACTTGTAAGCAGTCCTTGCATACTGTCCTACAAAGATATGCAACTCTGATTCCTTTTAAATTCCTAAAAGTGATTTTTTAATCAATATCTCCATAAATATTTTCCAAGGGCCAATTTCAATATTGCAGGATAAGAAATATAAATACTGGGGTGGGGTGGTGGACGGGGGTGGGGGGTGAATGACTTTTTTTGATACTTCTTTAGGCCAAAAAAGAGCTATTACTAATAATAAGAGATATGCATGTCTCCTTAGGTATAATTGTCTGTGGACTTTCTTGTTTCTCATTAAATATAGTTTATATGCAGATTGTAAACCACAGTAGATTAACACAAAGTCCCAAAGTACCTGTTCTAAGTAATGTCAAGTGCTAAGGCAGCACAAATTTACAGCAACACACAAACTGGTATGTTTACTTTAGGATTTAATTTTAAATATGTATGTATGTAACTCTTATAACAGATATGTCATGATCTGCTTGGATCTTTCAGACAATTTATTCTGTAAATTAAACTATTTTATGAGCTCTTTTAGAAAGGAAACAAACACATCAAACAACGACTCGTGCAATTCCCTTTGTGGAGCCTAGTCATGTGAATTCACTAATTCATCACTTAATTAATGAGGTTTCTAAATCACAAGGTCTCTAACTCATAACTTGCAAACCTTAACTGGCAACTCATATGCCTACAAACAAGACAGTCAGGAGTGCTCATTCTTCCTCCTCTCTCATGGTGTGGATGTCCCTTGTATCACACCAGGAAGCACAAAAACCTCAGCAGTCCAGCTGCTGTTACACCTGCTTAAAAAGCTTTTCAGGTAAGCTGATGTCATTATGCCTTCCAGCATAGAATTTTTGTCTATACTATTTCCACGGGTTGGTGGATTGTGAAGAACACATTCAATATGCAGGGGTGATGGCTGCAGGAGATGGTGCAATGCAGGGGCTAGTGGCTGCATAACGACCTTTGTCCTGGCCATCATGTCCTGGATGTGTGTTGCTCTTGCTTCGACCTAGTGGTGCTAGACCCAGAATAGATCAGGCCTTAGCAAGAGCAATGTGCTAGCCAAAACCTGATCAGGAGTTGTGTGAGCAGCCACACACATCGTTAGAGGCTGCCTCATTCTGAATCCTTCCCTTTTGTTGAATTAAATTTCATTCTTACATCTTCAAGACAATATATGTTTTTGGACAGGCATCCAGTTTAAGGAATATCTGCCTTTTAAGCTCTTCAGTTAAACCTACAACAGCTGTAACTGCCAAGACTTCATTAGACACTGTATTGCTCAAAAAATTATATATTCTGTTGGCCTTTATTCACAGACGGGTTGGTCTCCAATGCACGAGTCTTCTTGAATCAAGCTTTCATCTAGCTTCAAGAAAAAAATAAAATAACTAACTAAAAGTACTTAAATATTCAGTACTTCATAAAAGAATTATCTGAAAGTGGAAGAAAGTACATTTATGCCTAGTCAGTAAATTCCTACACAGGGACTTTGAAAAAGTTTGTAGCATTTAATAATACTACAGCTATTCAAATGTAGACTACTAAGATGGAAAGACTTTTATTTCATTATTTTTCTGTAGTTCCAGATTGGCAGGTGTCATAGCCACTCTTGGAGACTGTTATTACAGAAACTGTGTAAAAACATGATGAGGTCAAGGAATTAGAAATTTTTGGAGTGTTCACCTCAACTTTAAATGTTAACCTTACTTCTCCTCTCCTCCGCATGCTGCTTTGGCTGCAGGGCTGTGTCCTCCTTTTAGTTCATAAGGGGAGTAGATAAAAGCATTGCTGTCCTAACTGCGTAATGTTTTGGTAAGTCCATTGCCAAGAGACTCTAGAAGTCATTATGGTTCAGTTACTGTCTAACTGATGCCTTCTCTGTGTGTGGAGCCACTTGATCAGTCTCCATTTCCTGTCCTGTGGCAAATAGTTTTGCCAAGAGTTAAGAAAATGGAGTATTTTTGGGTTTGCTATTCCAGCAGGAATCCTCAGGTTAGGGATAGACATGTGAAGGGTTGCGACAGGGTGTCAAAAACTCAGTTATTATTATCTTTTGTTTTTTTCAAAACTGCAAAGCCAAAATCTTATTTCAAGAGCAATATTGGGACAGTTATTCTGAAAGAGAAAAGCAGCTTAAGATACCAAAATTCTCTTCCAAACCTGTATATCTCCCGTTTTTACTGTCCATTTGAAGATAGCTCCACTTTGAAATACACCTAACTGCACACTACCTGTCTTTGAGGCTTAGTCTTCCAAATCTCATCAAACTGTTTCTCCTAATGGTAAAGAACAACAACCAAATTCTTAAAGAATGAAATATCAAAAGATAGCAATTTTGTACACATTGGCAATAATTTAAAGCTGTGATTGAAATTGACTTTATGATAGAACATTTCTAAAAGTTTTAGCTGCAGTATTTCAAACAGAGCTTCAAAACTCCCCTTCCAGGCACTTCCTCCTGTGGTCTCTTTACCTCCATGCTGGTTCTTGGGTTTGTCCTTTTTGTGGAAATGCACCCTCCCCTTCCATAGCCAAAGTGCCTGATTCTCTTCAAGCCATCAAACACAGGAGATCTGTTGCTGTAGTGCTGCCATTCACTTCAAGCATGACCAGTTATTTTCCATTTCCTCAGCCGGAATTTGTCCTTGACTGAGTGATTTTTAAACTTAACTGCCTTGCTGGCTAAACATTGTATTCAAACAACAAAAAGGTGTGATCATTTAGTACCCAAATATTTATTTTGAAGTAGTGCTGATTTCTGGTCAGAGAAAGGATACATGGCTTGAAGTGACTGCCAGAGGAAGGCTGCTTTAATGAAGACAACTAACACTAATGATAGAGTTTTGATCTTACACACAATTATGCTTTGACACAGATTCTTATTTTGAGGTTTGGAGGCTACCTGTGCCTTGTTCAAATAAGTCTTACATTTGTTAATATTCATATATGCAGCACACACATTTCTCCAGTCTATATTTAACTAGTAATATTTATGTAAAGCAATTCCACATGTTAAGCCACATGTTAATTTGGTCTTTAATTGCAAAATTGCTGTAAAACAACCCGTTTCACCACTGCTTGGTTCCATTAGAGTGAGCTGTGATACTTAGAAAACAAAAGGAGAAGATTGCAGCTTCTTGCGGCTGAGCTGCCACAGTGCGAACCACCAGAGCCTGGGCGCCATCGATAAAATGTGCAGGTGAGGACCCGGTGCAATAAGGGACTGCGGGATCCTTTCTTGTGTTCTCTAATTCTTTGCTTTTCCTTACTTTTCTATCTGTCCTCCTTACTGTCTTCCTTGGTAGTAAATAAAAGTGAGTTATCATTTTGGTTACCAACATTCGACCTCGTTTGTGTCTTTATTTCGTTATGTTGTATATTCAAATTCCCTGCATGCCCTGTATTCATGGTTTAGGATGCATTCCTGGATTAGGACATGACTCTGTCTCTTGTTAGTATGTCCGTTTCAATAACTGATGTTACCACTGCTTGTGGTGTCTTTCACATAATGATCTCAAAATGTGTTAAGGTCATTAAATGACATATCTTATTCAGTGGTAATTACGTAAGGGAGCAAAATGTGTTCTCATTATTCATGCGGATTGAGTAAGGCACAGAGGGATTAAGCTATTCTGTCCATCAAAGCAACATGAGAACTAGCAATAAAACCTGGCAATCCTGTTTCTCCTCATCCCAACTGCATGTGATGCACACTTCCAGCCACTAAAACATGCACCGATGTACAGATCCCATTCTTCCTCTTACAGTTTCCAATAATGTGACAAGGTAACCTGACTTTGATGCTGTTTCTTAGGCTGGTTGAAAGATTCTGTAAGGGAAATAACCTATTACTGCTTTTAGACAGAATCACAGAATGGTTTAGTTTGGAAGGCACCTCTGGAGGGTACCTGGTTCAACCCCCCTGCTCAGGCAAGACCACCTGGAACCAATTGTCCTAGACCATGTCTAGAAATTTTTTAGTACCTCAAAGATGGAGATTCCACAACCTCCCTGGCCAATCTGTGCCAACGCTCACAAGAAAAAAATGTTTCCTGATGTTCAAAGGGAACCTTCTACAATTCAGTTTGTTCCCATTGCCTCTGGACTTGGCACTGAAAAGAGCCTGGCTCCATTTCCTTGGCACTTCCCTTCAGATATTTATAGGCATTGGTAAGATCCCCTGAAGAGTCCCAGCTCTGTCTGCCTTTCCTCATATGTTAAGTACTCTAGTCCCCTAATAATCCTTGTGCCCTTCACTGGTCTCTCTCCACTGTGTCCCTTTCTTTCCTGTACTGAGAAGCTCTGGACACAGTACTTCAGGTGTGACCTCTCCAGTGGTACATAAGGGGGAAGCATCGCCTCTGTTGACCTGCCAATACTTTGTTTAATGCAGCTCAGGGTACAATTCACTGTCTTTGCAGTTTTTTAAGAGAGGGAGAAATGAGGAAATAGCATGTAGAAGGCAAACTGGAGATAGCCATTACTGTTCTGTTGCTAGGATTAGCTGAACACATAAAATCGACTCAAGATGACCAATGGTCACTTCTCCAGAGCCTTGTAGTTCAATGGGTTACTCCTCAAAGTGAATATAGAGTTCCATCAGCTCCAAATGGTGTAAGGTATGGGAAATCCATGCAGAAATTTATGGTGAAGCTATCACTAAAATGTACTTAACTACGTGCATATCTGTTAAGGGGAAGAAGGAGAGCATGGTATTACGGGGTGCAGAAGAGGGCATGCTTGCATGAGACTGTATTTTGGATTAATTTATGAGTTGGATGACTGTGGTCCTTTAATTTTGGTGTCAAGTCAGTGCTTTGTAAGATCTGTTTGTGCAGGTGTTTTTATTGGAAGGAGCTTTGCATTAAGAACAACCATAACAATTTGCTTCAGTACATTGTGAAGTTTAATCAGAAGAGATGGTGCATATGTCCTGACCAGCTAGGAACAGTATATGGCAAAATGAGCAAAGGAATAGATTTTAATGCAGTGAACACTAAGCTCTGCTCACTTTAGTGTCCTGATCAATGACCCTGCTGAAGCTGTTGGTGTGACTTTTGGTAATAGGAGCTTCTATGACATGGAGTCCTTACTGACTTATGTTACCCAGTTGGTAGCTCTCACCAGTCCTGAATTCTGATGCTACTGGATGGTCCTTCACTTTTGCCCATTAAATAATGAGATATAGAGTGAAAAATCCATGCTGGGTAGTTATCCTTAGGAATGTTTGGTCACAGAGGTGCCTGTTGTGCAGTGGGCTGTGACTCACAGCTGAGAAACCCCTAGACTGGAAGTGAGCATAATCAGCACCGTCATGCAGTGAGTGAAGGGAAATCCTGTAAGAAACATTTACCTTGGCATCAAGTACAAAAAGTAGAGAGCAGCTTGTAATGAGGACAGAGTTAGGATCTAGCAGTTTCTGACAGTTTGTTTTCTGCTTTTTCTGAGTAAGACTGCTAATGGCAGTACTTGGGGTGGACTGAAGCTGAGGTGCAAGTTTATTTGAGCATGTACTGCAGGAGGAAAGGCACAATTTTATTGTTTGCTTTGAAGACAAATCATGTGCAAGGCGGTAACTTCACTTATTGATACAGTGAGGTGTGACAAGAGAAAACTACATGAAATGATATTTTTGCTTTGAAGAATCTAGGCTGCATGTCCTCAGGAAAAGAGAATAATAGGATGATGCTGATTATAACTCCTGGTGGCAGACTTCTAACCTGTCAGCTCCTGGAGTTGAATCAGATGCAGAGACCCAATGTTTTGGCAGCTGAAACATAGGTATTCCTTCATAATCTGTTACACAAAATACTTTTAAGGTCCATGGAAATCATTGTATTGTCTTTTTCTTTTTTCTTTGTGTGATACTTGACAGCTCGTGGAATTTTTTTTTTTAGAAACTCAAAAGCAAAATTGTGTAAATTCTGAAAGCTGAAAGACAGAAGGCTCCTAGCAGAAACAAAAAGGGCTTACAACTGCAATATTCTGAATCTCATTATTTTTAAAACTCTGTGTTTGGGAAATCTCCTTTGTGACTTTTTTTTATATGACAGATGGTTGGACAGTTCATGCTGCTGACTGCTAGTATCTGAAAACTAGACTAGAAACAAAGAGTTGCATTTTAGGATGAGCTGAGGAAATTGGATGTGTTAGCAGGTATGATAAGAAAGGCACTTCCATCATCAGGTCTGCAGGCCAGGACTTCTCGTTTGTTGGCCAAGCAGCTAAGCTATCCTTTGCTACAAAGCCAATATCTCAGATTTTATTTTTATTTTAAGTTTTATTCCCTTTTAAAAATCATCATCCTAACGTGACCTCCTCTGTCTTGGTTTGTGGGATGTCTGTTGGGACATTTTCATGGCAGTAGCTTGATTAACCTGTTGTCATGGTTTAACCCCAGCTGGTAACTGAGCTCCACACAGTTATTCTCTCAGTCACCACTTCCCTTCCCCCCATGATGAGATGGGAAAGAGAATTCAGAGGGTAGAAGCAAGAAAATCCATGGGTTGAGATAAAAACAGTTTAATATGTAAAGCAAAAGCCGCACACACAAGCAAAGCAGAAAAAAAGGAATTCATTCACTGTTTCCCATGGGTAGGGAGGTGTTCAGCCATCTCCAGGACAGGAGGGCTCCATCATACATAATGGTGACTTGAAAAGCCATACACTAGCAATCCAAATATCCTCCCATTCTTATTCTCTCCCCAGATTTATCTGTAAGCATGACACCTTATGGTATGGAATATCCATTTGGTCAGCTGGGGGCAGCTGCCCCAGCTGTGTCCTCTCCTGACTCCTCATGCACCCCCAACCTCCTCTCTGGTGGGGTGGGGTGAGGAGCAGAAAAGGCCTTGACCCCATGCGAGCACTGCTCAGCAGTGACTAAAACATCCCTCTGTTATCGATACTGTTTAGAGCACTGTCCTGGTTTGAAGGACAAGTATGTGATGAGGAAGGCAGGAGCCTCCCTTGGAATGGAGAATGTGAACCCCTTCCCTCCGAATTATTGTAATTTTCAAATTAAGGGGCTCTCAGGTGAGGATATAGGAATAGGAATAACAGTTCTTTACTAGTATTTATAATAACGTGAACAAAAAACCAAAACTTATGGTATGAACAACAAAACAGAACCAGGAACCCGGTCCCAGCCCTCTGGGCCTGCAGGCACTGTCCCCTTGGGTGCAGTGATGGTCACAGCCGGCAGGGGGCGCTGGTGGCGCTGGGTGGGCAGGGCAGGTGCGATGATTCCCCCGCGGCTGCAGGGGGCGCTGTGGCGCGAGCTCCAGCAGACACGGGGCACGGCCGGGAGGGGAAGGGCTGGAGGACAGGCCGGCTTTGCTTCAGGAACTCTGTCGATCCCGGCGCTCCAGCAGAACTCTCGGAAAACAGCAAACAGGGACAGTAGGACGTCTCGGTAGGCAGGGGGAGCGGGGCTGCAGTGCAGTGAAACCCAGAGCAGTGCCGAGGGAGCCACGGGGGGCAGGGCAGGGGCAGCAGCCTGGCTCCTAGCCCGGCAAGGAGAGGCTGGCTCAGGATCCCGGGCCCCCCGAGCAGTTGGTAAAATAGATCTCAGTTCAAAGCAGGGGTTCACTCACGGCGGAAGAAACCGCTCCACGTGAAAAAGGGTCCAGCAGCAGCAGCAGCAGCAGAGACTCTTTTCTCCCCCAGAAAAGGGAGAGCAGCTCCTCCTGTTCCCCTCTGAAGTGCATCTTCAGCTCCCCTGGTGCTGCCTTTTATCCACCCCTCTCCTCCAGGGCTTGGCCACAATCCTTCCTTTTTCTTAAGTATCCAGTATTTATGCTGCCCCCACCCCTGCCCTTTATCAGCCCTTCTCCTCCAGGGGTTGGCCACAGTCCTTTGTTTTTCTTAAGTACCCAGTACTTAATGGTCCATTAGTGGCTCAGTGGGAAAAAATTCTATACAAAAGGAAAGAAGAAAAACCTAACCCCTGACAAGCACAAATCCAAAACAGAGCCCTGCATAAATTACTGTGAAAAAAAATGAACTCTATCCCAGCCAAAGCCAGCACACGTGTGAACATTTGCAAATTAAACTGATAAAAGCATACTGAGTATAAAATGAATCAAATTACTCTGTCTTACCCCTAACACAGAAGAAATACTCTGTCAAAGATGCTCCTCTCTGCAGCTTCTCTCCTTTCTGAGCTGAACGACTGTCATCTAGGATTCCTGTCCTGAATAGGTTTCCATTGTCATCCCATTTGTCTTTCCAGACAAAGCTATCTACTTCCCTGGGTATTTGGAAAGATAAAATATTAGTTTTGGTCATATCAGAATAGCAGTCTAGTTTCACAACAAAGTGGGTTGTCAGAATTTAGCCAGACTGGAGATCTAATCTTAATCTGACATTTAAATGAAAGTTGAGGTCATTGAGGCCATATTAACTGAAATCAAATGGCAGAAAAATCATCAAGACCTCTGTGATGTGAGGCTGATAAATTTTGGTGGCTCTTCAGTGAGTTCAAGCATCTTTTAGAGGGGATTTAACTTTTCGCAATAATTGCATTTTTATGAAATAGAAATCAGTGGATGGCTTGCAGGGGAGTAACACCAATTATTTTTCATCTCATGATGTAGAAGAAAATGAACCTTTCCAAAGTGTGTTCTTTCAGTCATAGGCAAAGAGTTTAATATTGTTTTATTGTCAATTGTTGTATTTTTGTTTTTTTTTCATAATGGGTTACTTCTTTTACAGAAAGAAAAAAAATGTTGGTTTTAATGTTAAGAAATGTTGAACCATATTACTTAAAAGAAAATAAAATTATAATAGGAACCATGTTTTAGAATTTTATTTTTGTGTGACTGTGATGGTGTTGGCCAGGGTAGGGTTAATTTTCTTCACAGAGGCTACTATGGTGAAATAACTGGATGAGAACTTTTACCAGGCATGTTTGGGTATATTCCCCCTCACTCATCATGTTTGCAGCTCAGGACACGTTCCCAGATTGGGACACCAAGAGGCTCTGATTCATTTCTGAATTCTCCAGTTTTGCTGCAGGACTCAGCTGCAGCCTGGATCACTTGCCTGGTCCCCCCATGCCTGCGGATGGAACACTGGGTCTCTGGTGTCTGGCAGAGAAATGGCTCTTGAATCTGTCAGTAGCAGGTAAATGTGCTCAAAGCAGTGAGCCCAGTGTTCAGCAGGAGGCCAGGGTCACTTACCAGCTATCTTCTGCCTACAGAAAAGACATCTTGATTACTTTTACAGTTTTTAATTTACAGCCTCTGTGCTCTTGACAGGTGTCAGCATGTGGACATGGCTTTCATGTTTTACCAATCTCCCAGAATGTGAATATCCTAATGATTTCCTATTTTCTACTTTTATCAAAACTTGTTCTAGCAATTTCAGTCCTGTTTTGCTTGACTGATGCACTAGTCCTGAAGGCACCTGTTCCTATACTTTTCAAACATGATGTTAAGCATTTCCAGGCTTGAAGCCATAACCTTTTTATCTTGAACCCCTTTCTTCTTTAGACAAAACGCACACAGGTACAGAGCCCCATGGTGTTGAGTGCTCTACAAATGTGATATCAAAACAAGTTGTGCTTCCCTGCACTGAACTTATGAGGTTTGACATTCATGCTAGGGAAGAAGACAGCTGAACCTGGACTACACTGTCCAGTTTGGGGGTCGCTGGTGCATGACAGAGATCAACAAGCTGGAGAGAACACAGTGAAGGGCCACTAGCATGGAGATGTGCTCGACTGATGAGAACTGGGTATGTTTAGCTTGGAGCAAAGGAAGCTGAAGGCTGATTTAGTTGCCGTTGTTTGCTCTCATAATGAGAAATGTGAAGGAGATGAAACCATCATTTCCTTGGACGTGTGCAGTGAAAGGAGAGGAGGCAATGTTGCAAAAGTTGCAACAAGGGAAACTGATCCAGTGTAAATTAAAAATACTCAGCATGGGTGTTGTGTGGTAGTAGGATGGGTTCTGAAAGAAACCAAGGGACATCTATCACTGGAAAAATTCAAAACTCCGTTCTCAAGACTGTGGGTGACTCCAGATGCGCTCCAGAGGTCTCTTTCAATCTGGATATTTCTAGAATTCTTTGACAAATTATGTCTTTTGTAGAAATTACTGGAAAGATCACACTGCTATTACTGAAAACAATGGAAGCAACATTGTATACTCAAAGTGACCCTGGAAGTGTCACTAACAATGAGATATCTCAGAATTCTGACTGAGTTGCAAAGATAAGGATTACACCCCAGTGATCAGGGGAAAACACCCAGTGCTGGAGGGGAACCAGAACACGATACACCCAATAGTGTGTTTGGAGGACCATTGAAAATACTATTTTCTCACTGGATGCTTAAAGGTAAACACTTTTCAGACAAAAAGGGATATGTAGAGTATTACGTATATTATTAGGCCATGAAAACCCTAGTTTTCATGGATACATGTGAATACCACCAAAATGCCACAAGGGATTGACAGGTGAGTGTATTAAATCTCTGCTACACAAAATAATAAAACTACAAGTTTTGTATGACAGGTTATGAACTGCTGGTTCTTCCCTTGCCTATAGGAAGATTCCAGAGAAACCATTTCCTGTAACCATAGTCATGTCCTGAGTGACCACTATTAGTTTGCACGTCTGTTGTCAGTAATTATATTGCCTCTTTGGCAAGAACTTGGTGTAGCCAGGACCCACAAATTGGCAAGGTTGTCTGTGGGCTTCTACCATTTATAGCAAGGAGTAAAAACAAGCACATTGTAAATAGGGAGCTTTGTACCAGCAAGAATAATGTTGCTTTAAATTATGCCTTTACCTCTGATTAATTGCATAGAGATGAAAGTTTCCAAATAATGGAAATCAGATTATTTGGTTTTGTACTGCAGGCAGTCTGGTGCTCTCAATATGCGTCACTTGATGCATTAACCTTACAAAGATGTTTTTTTGACTAACAGAAATGAAGACAGAAAAGAAGCTGACTTTAAAAAATCCCTTTCATTAAGACTCTATCTTCTTGATATAACTGAATTCTCATCACAATCCACTGAAATTGTCAGGTTACCCACAGAAGTGCAGTACCTTTCTGCAGCAGAGCATGTTAACTGCATGAGAAAATTGAGCTGGAGTTGTTAATTGGAATTGGTTTTGGCTAGGAACAAAGTTAAAAGCAAAGATAATCTAGTAATGAAGTCATGATTTTAGCAGATTACAGTGATAAAGGTTTGGCTGATGAAGTAGTTATTGGGTTGTTCTATTAGAATTTAGTACACCAGACTTTTAAAATATATTATTCAATAAGTATAATTTGGAAAAAATTTGGGAGGTCGAAATATAACATGTATAAATTAATTTATAAAAGGATACGAAGGAAGAAAACTGCAAATACTGTGTTTTCTTTACTAGCTTTCTGAGCAACCTGATCTAGTGGAATATCCGCTGCCCAACAGGGATGTAGGAACTAGATGATCTTTAAGGTTCCTTCCAACACAAACCGTTCTTTGATTCTGTTTCTTTGTCTTTAGTTCCACTTTCATCTTTCAAAACTCTCCAGATTTTGCAAATCCTGCTTAATTTTAGTTTGTGAATAGAATTTTTTTTTTTTCCCAAATTGAGACATTTCAAAAATAACTTGATAGTAAAATAAAGAAGAGGAGAAAATACCTATTTATATGTCATCTGTTCCATTGCATGCTCAGGGACAGCTTGCATGACAGGTTGAAAGTGAGCTCAGCTGGGCAAACCATGCTGTCAAAGGGGCAGAATCTAGATGAGTGTATAAGTGTGTGAATAAATTTCTATAATGACTAAATTTCTCTTCTAGAAAATATCTCTTCTAGTTTCTAAGCCTCTGTCAAAATCAGCAGGTCACTGCTGTGAGGACTGTAGGGGAAAAGCTCTGCCCAGTCTCCCAGAGACTCCTAGAGATGTACTGAGGAGTACCTGGGAGGTAAAATATTACTGAAAGTTGCTGAGGTACATCCAGACTGTTGACCAAGGCATAACTCTGCTTTTTCTCATGAGCCCTCCTAGTGTTCCTATGCTGATCCAAACAGACTGTGAGATAGTGGAAGGAAAATTGAAGAACTAGGGACTCCCATCTGTTCCTCCAGTGAAGAGACAAAGCACATCCACATAAAAATGTATCCAATAGAAAAAGCCATGGCTAAGCAGATGGTGCTGTCAGGAGGGCTTTCACTGCTTCATCCAAGGATATTTCATGAGTCATTCTTTAACTGATGGCAGAGTTTAGAACCTGTGAAAGGGGAAGAGAAACTTTGAAGACTATTTTGTGAATCTGTTGAGGAGAATTTTAAACCAGGACCAAGAGTAGCAATGGACAGTGCACTACAGATGAGTAGAGACAAAGCTGACTTGCTGACTAGGACAAAGACCAAGAAACTAGAAGAGATATTTCCTTTTACAGAGTTTAGGAGTATCAAAAGGGATCATAGAATAACCTGACAAACATTTTAGGTTTCTGTATATGATAAAAACCATGGGAAATACATCTGTAAACCTGAAATTATTCATGCAGAGGGTCAGAATGTGATTTGATTTACAGAACAGACCTGGAGAGAAAATTCACATAATTGGCATATTGATTAAAGATATTAATTTAAAGGGTATAATGTGTTCATGGAAAAAAGGAAGGAAGTGTTCCTTGCATATCAAAGACGTAGGCTAGACCTGAAGTCTCCAATGTAGTAGGATGTGAGTCATGCTGAAAAACTCTTGGTAGGGATGAAAAGGAAAAAATTACATACGAAACAAATGGGTCACCAAATGAAGAGTGTGGATGAGACTTTGTGAGAAAAAAGCTGATCAACCAAAACATAAATCTCATGACAGTGGGAAAATCACAGAATAAGCTGAGTTAGGAGGTATCCAAAGGGATCATCAAGTCCAACTCCTGGCACAGGACATCCCCAAGAGCACTGTCTAAACATCCTGAACTCTGTCAGGTTTGGTGCTGTGACAGTTTCCCTGGGGAGCCTGTTCAGTGCCCAGCCACCCTCTGGGTGAAGAACCTTTTGCTGATATCCAATCTAAACCTCATCTGACATCGTTTCAGGCCATTCCCTTGGGTCTTTTTGTTGCTGTTGAGACCGACAGGCGACATACACACACACGGACAAAGTTCAAAGCAAGGAAAAGGCCAAAGGCCCACGTTATTGTGCAAGACATCTTTTATAGGGTATTTTGTACTCGTGCTATATCCCATTGGTTCTCAAGTTAACACCCCTCACATTATTGGCTGCGTGCTACCACCACCCATCCAAAACCCATTCTAAGTGAATAACAGTCTCCCCTAAAGCAGGTGTGCGTTCTTCATCTAGTGTTTATAATTCTTGCTTCTTGTTGATGCTAGCTTTCTCACGGGTACACAGCAATGTTGTCCAGGCCCATGTGAGAATTTTTTTGACCAGCACTGAGTTTCTCACGGGTAACTGCCCACAGCATGCAGACCGATGTCTGAGAAACTTTCTGACCAGGCTGTCAGCATCCGTATTCTGTCACTGATCACCAAAGGCAAGAGACTGGTACCTGTCCCTCCTCTTCCCCTCACAAAGAAGTTGCAGGCTGCAATGAGGTGTCCTGTCAGTCTCCTCCAAGCTGAACAGACCAAGTGACCTCATCCACTCCTCGTATGGTTTCCCCTCAAGACCCTTCACCCATCTTTGTTGCCCTCTTTTGGGCACTTTCTAATGGCTTAATGTCTTTCTTACATTATGATGCCCAAAACTGCACAGAATTTTCAAGATGAGGCTGCCCCGGGGCGAGGCAGAGCAGAGTGGGACAATCCCCTCCCTCGCTGAGCTGGCAATGCTATGCTTGATCCCTCCCAGAACAGGGTTGGCCCTCCTGGTTGCCAGGGCACTGCTGACTCATGTTCAACTTGTCATTGACCACGACCCCCAGGACCCTTCCCACGGCACTGCTTTCCAGCTTCTTATTCTCCTGTCTGTCTGTACATCCAGATTTGACGTAGGTGCGGAATCCGGCATTTCCCCTTGTTGAACTTCATATGGTTAGTGATTGCCCAGTCTTCTGATTTATCAAGGCCTCTCTGTAGGACCTTGTTGTTCAAGGGATTCAACAGCTCTTCACTGTAAGAAATAAAGGAACACAGAAATTATACCTCTTCTGCTAAACAGGGGTAGACAAGGACAGATCTTTGGGTTTGAAGCACAGAGAAGAATGCACACAGGTTTGCGTCCTTACTGTTGAGGACAAACCTTATTTAGAGCAGAGGGACACAGTCTGCTCTTCACAGTATGTGGTCCTGAGTCTATTCTGATTCCCTGTGACCTAAGGCACAATCATGATTTTCTATGATATCTTCCTTTGCTATTCAATGTGTGAAATAATGCAAGGGCTATGTTACAGCTCACCAGACTGGTGCTTTCATGGCATGGAATGCAGACCACATGCTGCTTACCCTAGGGATACCAAATGAAGGTAGAGTCCTTCAAAAACAGGTTAGGTAGTAATTTTTCAGGTAAAATTTTGGTTAGGTGTTTTATTTTTAATGTGCAGTCAAAATGCATAGAGCACCAGCAAGGCATTTTATTATATTTCTGTAAGTCTGAACAAACAAATGAAGTAACTAAATAAAGGAACCAAGAAGACTAGAGGGGAGTTTGGATTTAGCTACTGAGGAAAATTGAGGCATGATCAAAATCCTACGGGCTTGGGACCATTGCCCTATATAATCACGTTGGAGAGTACTATTATGCACTGTATATATACACACCTAATTCCAAAGTAAACTGTCAATCACCTTCATTTCAAACAAATGGAGATTGGCTTAGCTCCCACTAATGCTCCTTGGATCAGACTAATGCTCCCTGGACACAGGCAACATCCATTTCTGTAAGAGCATGGCTCCTACTGACCCACCTCCTTCAGGGCCATCCCTCTGCATGGCAGCTGTGTGCCAGGAGAGCTTTGGGACCACTGCCTGGGTCAGCATTCTTCTCTTACAGTCTTCAAGTATTGCTCACTCTACACTGCAGATTATGAGCACCCCAAGACCCAAGCTGTCATCACTGTAGGATCTGGAGTCTGCCTTCATTGTGGCATCTAATTTCTTACGAAATGGTTTGATCTTCAAGAAATCCTGAGCTACTTATGAGACGTCACTCACAGTTCAAGGCTCTGCAGGAGTTTCTTAGAACACAGACAGTCTTATGTCTACTCAACTCCACAGGATTTCTGAAGCCAGTATGGCCCTGTATGACTTTGTTTTGGAAAATGTGTACAGCTAACTCAGACCATGGTGCAACAGAGTTTTTCTTTCTTAACAAACTGTGTTGTGGTTTAACCTCAAGAGGCAGCTAAAACCCCCACAGCCTTTTGCTCACTCTCCCCACATTGGGATGTGGGAGAGAATTGGAAGAGTAAAAGTGAGAAAACACCTGAGTTGAGATAAAGAGAGTTTAATAGGTGAAGCAAAAGCCACACGCACAAGCAAAGCAAATTGAGGAATTCATTCACCAATTCCTACGGACAGGCAGGTTTTCAGCCATCTCCAGGACAGCAGGGCTCTATCATGCACAACACTGATTTGGGAAGAAAAACACCATCACTCCAAATGTCCTCCCATTCCTTCTTCTCCCCTGCAGATTTTATTTATAACGCCATATGGTCTGGAATATCCCTATAAGTTGGAATCAGCTGTCCCAGCTGTGTCCTCACCCAACTCCTTGTGCACCCCCACCCTCCTTGCTGGTAGGGTGGGGTGAGAAGCAGAAAAGACCTTAGATTTGTGTAAGCTCTTCTCAGCAGTAACTAAAATACCCCTGAGTTATCAACAGTTTCCAGCACAAATGCAAACTTTGCTGCCTGCAAAGTTAAAAACTGTCATTGTTTGGGGGAAAGATGATGCAACAAAGGTACAGAGGAAAGTCTCCAATTCACATTTTCAAATCCCTAGAAAATTTTGTGGAAGTATATGTTTAGAAAAGATGGATTGGGACAATCAACTAACAGTGGGTTCCTGACTTTAGCTTTTTGCATGCATGATGTAATGTAATATATTGGGTAGGAAATGAAGAGAATTTCTGAACATTGAGGAAAAATTGGACCCTGCTGAATATATTGAAAAGCAAATCTCAAGCACTAGTTAAAAGATTATTCCAGAAGGTGATTATAAAAATTTTTAGACAAGTGGCCAAGATACTCCTAAATTTATCTTGGCATATCTCAAGCTCCTTCAATTATGGTACTGGTTTTGTCTCCTTACTCCACCAGTGAAGCCCTTTTTTCATGCCCTGATTCATCCCCTTCCTTCACACCTTTTTTCACTCTTAGTGGTTTATTTGTTCCAAATGATGATTCCAGGATGTTAGGCTAAATGATTCTAGCGATATAGTTCAATCTGTCAAGCAAAAGGATGCAATAATTAAGGTTTGGTCTAACTTAATTGTTCTCATGAGTTGAAGTTAAAAAGGGGATATAGGAAAGAAAATGGAAAATCACACATTGAATGAATTCTTAGTAATCTCTGGTGTATAAAAATACCCCAGAAAGAATTACTTTTTATCACATTCTGGGCTAAATGAAGCACATATTCTAATTAAAATATTAAGCAAAGTTATAATGATGAAAGGTCAAAGTAATCAAGAACTATCTTTACTCACAGCATGTGCTACCCATTCTTACACAAAGAATTGTCTCTGCCAGCCCTCCTCCCTTGCTACCTGTGATAAGGAAATTAAGCAATTGTTTTGAATGGAAGTAAGATCAAGTGACATTTTATGACTAATGAAGATATTAACACTTGCACAGGGAGGACTAAGCAGAATGCAAAGATTTTTCATTTTAGCTTTCTTCCTTGTAAAACTTTGAGTTCTTATTCACTGCACATAGACTGTGTCTGCAACCTGCAGCTTAGTGAGTTGGGCTGACAGAGTCCCAGCCTTAGTCCCTCAGGGACTGGAAGATTTTAGTTCCACAACAGAATAAAGGAGCAGGGTACAGATTCAAAATGCTGCCTCAGGAATCCTAGCACTGTTAGCCTACTTGACACCTGTAGACTGACCAGATGGTGGCAAGCACTGAAGTGTACTTAGTCACCATGCTTGGAGATATTAAAAAACTGACTTGGTGTCCTGAGCAACCTGAGAGATCCTTTCCCACCTTTGTGATTTTGTAATATGTTTATTGCCAAGAAGAGACGCAAGTCTCTGTGAGTTACATTTTCTCTGAAGAAGACAGCTAAACCATAAATATTTCTCACGATGCCTGTGGGAGACCGAAAAGATTGATGTGTTGAGACATTTTAGGGTGCATGAGTGTGGGGGAAGGGGCCTTGCCTCCGTAAGTACCCCCCAACCCCTAGAGCCTGTATCCCAGCCTGGCAGTGGCTGCCAGTCCCTGTCACACTGGAGGCAATGCTCCATACCCCACCTCTGGAGCCCCTAATCCAGTTCCTGAGTGGCCAGATGACTGGAAGTCCCACCTGGGGGAAGTTCCCGGGAGGGCAAAGGATTGTTAAGGCCAAACATGCACCTAGCATGTCTTGACCCTTCCTCCTCTTGAGAGAACTATCAGCTGAACACCACTGGAAACCAGGAGATGGTAGTTATGTGTGTCCTTTTCTATATTTTTTCTGTCTTCCTCTTTCTTCTTCTTATAATTCCATCTTCTTGGAATTTTTGTGTAACTTAAAATCAAATGGGCTTAGAGTTTGCTAAGTTGAATGGGCTGTTAACACTTTGAGAAGTGTTTTATGTTGATTGAATGCTGCTCTAAACCTTTTGCCAAAGTTCTCTGATTTTCTGAAGTTGTGAGTGAAGTTTTCTTTGTTGTTTTCACCACTTAAGAATATCTTGTATTTCACCCATGTTTCTAACTCAGAGAACATGAAAAACAGTCAGACCTTTTAAAAGTCTCATCAAGTGAGGTTTTTTTGGACCTTACAATGCCAAGCTCTGGCATGTGATATCTGCTGTTTCAGTGGATACAGTTTGTACCACCGTATCAAGTATCACAACTCTTTCATATTACTTCTTGACAAAGGACCTAACTAAATAACTGGGATTTCCTTTTCAAAGGTTAGATTCCCCTTGACAAGAGGGGATGCAACCAGCCCTCACATGGCAGCCTACAGCTTTGGAAATCCTTAACTTTCTAGTTTTGCAACAACTTTGCACGGCTTTGAACAAAAAAGCCTACTTTTTCCTGACCTCTGGTGTAAGGCCACAAAAACTGGCTTTCTCGGGCCGTTTCCCCAGGTGTAACTTCCCTGTTATCTGGCCACTCAAGGAGCTGGATTAGGGACTCCAGGGTTGGGGTGTGGAGCATTGCCTCTGGTGTACCAGGGGTTGGTGGCCACTGTGGGGCTGGGATACAGGCCCAGGAGAGTGGGGTGTGCAGAGCAGAGCATCCCCTCCCCAGAGAAAGGCCCAACCTGCCCCTTCCCTCACACACACACCCCTGACATGTTTCATGTCAGCAATGCTTCAGTCTCTTACAACTGGTTCCCCTTTTTAAAAGGGGAATTAAAATCCTGTTTTTCTTCTACCTGCTGTCAGCCTTTAGACGTGCGTTTTGCAGGTCAGGCTGTGCTGTGTATCACTCTGAGCACAACAGGGTTCCCACACAGTCAACAGCCTCTGAGCAACACGAGTTGTGAGTTAATTAAAAATGAAAGGCTGTGCAGTTCTGTAAGCGTACAACACTTGCAGTGAGGCCTTGGCTAATCTGAAAGCACCAGGGATGCTTTTTCCTATACAGAGAAATAAAAACTCCCATCTTTCTGTCTTTTATTTTATCTGACTTCCATAAACTGCTTAGTTCCCAATGCCTTGGTTTTTAAAAGTTCATATAGTGCTTTCTAATTTTGCCTTTTCAGCACAGTGTCATTACTGGAGAATAAATGTGCAAGGTACAGCAGAACAACTCTTGCTCCATAGCTAATGGGAGAAGAGCCATCACAGATGAAACTGACTTTATTCAACCAGAAAACATCATTAATATATGTACCTAAAGGTATGAACATTATTAAGCTTTTTATTAGTTTGCTATATGATTCAAACCCTTCATAGAATCACAGAATTATAGAAAGGCCGTTATTGAAAGAGACCTTAATCTAGTCCCAACCTTCCTGTCATGGGCAGAGACACCCTCAACTAGACCAGGTTGTTCAGGGACTCATCCAAAGTAGCCTTGAACACTTCTGAGGATAGGGCATCCACAGCTTCTCTGGGCAACCTGTTTCAGTGCTTCACAACCCTCTGAGTAAAGAACTCCTTCCTAATATCTAAATCTCCTCTTCTAGTTTAAAACTGCTCCCTCTTGTCCTATCACTATCTGCCTGTGTAAAAAGCCACTCTCCCTCATTTTTATAAGCCCCCTTTAAGTACTCCAGTATAGTCAGTGTGCTATGCATTTACAATCAAGTTTTTATAGTTCAAAGCTAGAATTTTCAAAAATACTTCACCTTTCTTCAACTGGATTAAGGAATTTTTCACTGCCTTAATCCAAATCCACATTAGACTAAAACATCTCAACCTTTTAAAAATAAAAATTATCTGAAGACTTTTGCCAGTTCTGTTGCTAACTGAATGATGGCAACAAAAGCAACAAATGGTTAGAAACTAGTGAGTGTTGTAGAGTCTACATTGGAGGGCTTCTCACCACCAGTTCTACAAAAGTCTTCAAACACATCACAGGGAAAAATTCCCAACTTATTTTATGGCCACATATAGCGTATGAGAAGGCATGTGCGATAAGCTTCATTTGGAATTAAATCTGGCAAGGGATGTCGAGGACAACAAGAAGGACTTCATCAAGTACGTCAATAGCAAAAGGAAAACTAGGGAAAGCGTGGGCCTGCTGCTGTGCGAGGTGGGTACCCTGGTGACAATTGCTACAGAGAAGGCAGAGTTATTGAATGTCTTCTCTGCTTCAGTTTTTACTGCTAAGGCCAGCCCTCTGCAATTCTAGACCCTGGAGGCAAGAAAGTCTGAAGAAAAGAAGACTTTCACTTGATGGAGAAGGATTGGCTTTGAGATCATTTAGGCAAACCTGGCACTCACAAATCCATGGGCCCCAATGGGATGCACCCATGAGTGCTGAGGGAGTTGAAAGATGTTATTGCTATGCCACTCTCTGTTATCTTTGATAGGTTATGGAGAACAGGAGAGTAGTTTGAGGACTGAAGGAAAGCTGGTATCACTCCAGTCTTCAAAAGAGTCAAGAATGAGGACCCAGGAAACTGGATAAGAAAACAATCGGTTTAGCAGTGTAGGTGCTTGTGAAGTAACAAGAGGAAGCTGTACATATGCTAACTCAACATGCTCAGACCTGCTGAGAATTTCATTAAAATGATTATCTCCAAATTTCAATCATGTCTCTCACTTTTTGATAGTTAGGAGTGAAAAGAACATTCTTTGGATGATCACAGCTCTTTTCATAGTAACTAGTAACAGCAGTCATTGGCAGTCTAGGAGTGTGATCAGACATAAGATGTAAGATAAGGGAACTGCTTTGAAATCAGAGGTGTAAGCAAGTACTGGAGATATAAAACCACTGGGCAATTTATAATGCAATGCACAGTGTGGTAAAATTTTTGTTGCATACTGAGCCATAACAGGAGAAACAATTTGTTTTCTAAAATTAAACTGACAGTTTATTAAAGAGTGAGATGTTTCTCAAGGTGATGTGAGTGGTTCTGATGTTTCCAGCTATAGACAGCCACAGATGCCTGTCTGTATCTCCTGCTCTTTGCATGACTCTTGGTTCCAGTCAGATTGCTGTAGTCACTGTTACCTTCTCTTCCATCATTGGTTTTGTTCCTCTGTGGAAGGCATTTCTACCCAATTGTCATGTCCTTTCAGGTTAATTCCAGGTAAATGCATATTTCTGATAGCTTACTAAAATTAATAAACTTACTATCCTGTTTTAATAAGACAAAAATCTGTGGAAAAAAAATGTAAATGTTGGGACTATTCTTAGCTCCTTTTCTCAGAAATTTTTTAACAGGGAGCCCTGCAGTGTAAGACTGTTTTTGCTGTGTGTTTGTACTACTACATGCTCTTTGGATGTGACTAGACTCCTTGAGCACCATGACAACTGAAGCACAAAACCTGGTAAAGGTTAAGCAGTCACAGAAATAAGACAAATTTCAAAAGATATCAATTGTCAGGGTGATACCAACAGAAGGATGTAAATGGTGGGCTAAAATGTAGTTTATTTTTGTGCTTTGTTTTGCTGTAATGACTCACAGACGCTTATCAACTCTGTGTCAGAACAGGAAATAGAGAAGAGCCATAATTGTTCCCCACCTGGCTGCAGCTTCTCTGCCTTCCTCAGTTTAGCAAGTGTATCCAGCTCAGGTGTGCAATCCTTGAGAGTCTGTGTTGGGAGGAAAGGGTTACAACTGAGAGATTTGGCAAGTAGGAGAGAATAGTTTCCCTCAAAGTGGCCTTACAACTGGAAATGCTGAAAATGTTGGTGTGGGAAAATTCCATTTATTATTCCTAGTGTTGCTCATCCTCTGCCTGCTTCGACAAGTAGAATTCCTGTGAAGAGAGAACACGCTCTCAGACACATGTGGAAGCCTTTTGTTTCAGTGAGGCAGGTGAGCCCCCGGCCTTGCTGTTGGGTTGGATGAACTGAGCCAAACGGAGCCTGTGTGCCTGTGTGTTGTTAGTGAGGTAATGAAATAAATCTACTTTTGGCATTTTGGCTGTGGTTTGATTGCTGCCCTTGGTTTCCTCTATGTGTCAATTCCAACAGGCTGGGAAGTTCTGAGCCGTGACATCTTGCAGTTTTGCAGGCTGGTGTCTCAGCAAGGACAGGCCTTCTGAACAACTATACATTTACTTTAGAACCTGGTCCAAGACCTGAGCTCTGTCTTTAACCTGGTGCCAGAGAGGCAAACAAGAGCTGTGACTCTTTTCTTCTCAGTTACACCACTAACAGTTCAGTCTGAAAGTACATCACTTGATTGCATCCTTTTGTCCATAAACCTCCTTTGCATCCAGTGTGCTCATTGGTGAGCCAGGAGTGGTTTTACAATGTTGTGGAAGCTTTATGTACACTCTGGTCTGAAATAAATCATAACAATCATGATTTATAGCCCAGTCTCTCCCATAGAAAGATGGGCAGTCAAAAAGAGAAATATTCAATGTAGATGGAAGATCTCAGCCTACACCTTTCTCACTGGTGAATAACTGTAAGTGAGAAGCTAAGTTGACCTAATTTGCTTCAATGATAGTAATCTGTTAGCTCCTTACTGAGAGCACCTCTAGATGAGACTTTTTATCCTGGAAGATAATTTGAAAGTCTGACTGATATTTAATATTTAGCATCTAAACAAAGCAGAACAGAAGTACAGAAGCGGAGCTCCACCAAGAAAGGATTTTGTTGTATCAGAGGCATTATGGAATAAACTGGTCATTAGTAAAGTCCAGAAACTGAAGTATTAGAGAGAATTTCCATGAATTTCAGTGGTGCATTGAAATTTGCTGTATATTTTTGCAATACCAAAAGTTTTTTTGACTGAAAACCAAAAAAAAAAAAAAAGGAGGTACAGCTTTAATGATCACCTAGTTCAACCCCTGTGGCTTGGACTGTACTCTAAGCTGAATTTTTCGTGTATTAAAAAATTTTTCTTTATTTTCCTCAAATTCTTTAAATAAAATGGAAATTTAACTCCTGCCTTTACCCAAGTCTAAGTCCAAGACATTTGGAAACTCTGAAGCTGTTCCAACAGCATATAATTATATTTACCTGCTTTTGCACTTCCTATCATCAAACAGAAGTGACTGGTTGGAGGGCAAGTTGCCACAAACCCCAAGCACTCCAGTTTGCTTGGAAGGCACCTGGAAGGGTTTTATTCTTCTTGCTATGATTCCAAACTCCAATTATCCTTTTTCAAGTTCTTACCCCTGAAGAAGACTGAAAGCAGATCGTTCTGTGTGATTTCACACCACATCAGTTACCTGTGTGTGTCCAGAGCTTTGTAGAGATTTGCTGGAATCATTCATCAGTGAGCTACTGATACTGACACTGAACCTTTATTTGCCAGCAGAAGTGCTTGTGGAACTGCTGTCTAATCTAATTAATTATGCATGATCTACCTTCTCTGAGGTAATTGATCTCTTTTAGCCTTAGTTGTATTGAATTAATTCTGCCATGGAGCAATTACAAGGACAGTTATGCCATTGGATGTGAAGAGCAATGACCAGCCTTTGGGCTTAGGCTAGGGACAGAAAAATTTTCATCAGAGTCAGCCACAACGAAAGACAGGTTATGTGACACTAATCTTGTGGTATTTTGAATACAGGTCATGAATCTAGACCTTTGTGGAAAAGAGCCTACTATAGAGTGTGCAGCAAGGTTTCAAATTAACTTTGAGCTATAAATACTGACAAGTCAGGAATGAATGGTTGTTGGGATTTGATCCAGTGTAACAGGTAGTTGAAAAGGGAGAAGATGAGTGATATAAGTCTCATGCCCAACTTTAAGATAGTTCCCTTCTTGATAAGAGTGGAGCTATTTCCCATGGTTATTTTGGGAACATTCTTTCTTCTTTAAAGAGCTGACATAATATTAAATTATGTGTCAAGTCCTCCACAGATCAGCTCTGCCCACCACTGACAACCAAGCTGAATTTATTAAGCTTTTAGCCTGTGTTGTGTTTCTCAGCGTTGGGAATTGTTTGTCTTTTGGATGTGAGTTTTCAACCAGAAGTGTCTGCATCACTGGATACCAAAGACTTCTAAATGAAGCAAGTCAGTTCTCACTTAGCTGAGTCAAGTCCATAATTTTGTTGGAAAATGTTTTAGAGGTTTGAGATTCTATAGTAAGAAAAAGAAAACCCACTGACATGCTTTAAATTACATTAAACACAATTATTATTGCAAATTTATTTAATTAACATCTTAAATTGCTTTAAGTCATTCACTTATTAAATGTAGTTCCTGGACTGCTAGGCATTCATATTAAAGATGTTTGTGCAAAATAAAGCTGAAAAAGCACTCATTATCTGAGCTGCTTTTTGCAAGAAAAGTGGTGTTTTGGGAATATGGAAAAAGTTGAAAACCATGACAAACAGATCCTTAGTTTTGAGGGATGTAGAGACCACACTCAAAACTAGCTCTCGTGTAGCCTCTGGAATTACCCTTTGCTTTCTAAATCTCCATGAACCACAACAACAGAGCAGTGTAAATGTGAGGTTTCACTCTTTGGTGTCAGTTTTTCCTTACTGATGTTGCAAAGATGCATTAATATTGCTAATTAATGAAAGTCAGTCTTTCATTATTAATGTTGCAATGCTTTAAAATCCTAAATAGTTTTCTTGATTTTTGCATGTCAACGGCCTACCTGATTTAGCTTGATTCCTGGCTAGATTCCCCACAGAAAATCCTTCTTATTCTGGGGTGGAGCAGCCCCTCTGAGTCAGTAGGGAGAGGCAACAAGGAGAGCTGCCCACGACTCCACACACAGTATGATTCAGATCTTTGTGGGGGTGTCTCTAAATGCTGTGTAAAAGGCTCTTGCCTCCATCATGATGACATAATGCAGGGTTTTAACTTACCAACTGTGGCTGTGCTCTATTTGTTTCCAAACGAATAGTGAACAGACTGCAGATACTATAAATATTCTATGTAGTTACTCAATAAACCCAAATGGCTGTAAATAAAAAGGACCTTTTTGAATTACTGAGTAATTTCTCAAAGCCCTTTTGCCCCAGCAGACCTCAATTAGAACTGCAGAGTATGTCAGAAAATATTTAATTACCTTCCAGAGGATTCTGTGATTCTGCTTATACTGACCACACTTCCCTATTATTCCTGTGCAAAACCTACCCTTTTGATGAGTTTTCATCTTGGTTTTGTTTCTGGTTTTGATAAAAAGAAACAAACAACTCTAGGAGGAATCTTGCTGCCTGTCCACCAGTCCTTGCCGACCATAAAATTTGCCCTTCCTTAATTCCTTGTTTTCAGGGCTGGGTATGGTGCTTACACTGCAGTGGGATCAGATCTGACATCAGCTGAAGTCACTACCAAGAGGCTTAAATCATAAATTAAGACATCAAAATGAAAATTAACATTTATGAGCCAAGTGTCTAAGCTCTCATCTATGACAGATCCACTCATAGAACCCATGTGCCACTGAAAGCAAATTGTCTGACCAGACACAAGAGGTCCAACTGACCAGGCTATGCAAAGGCATTTTAAATCTTCTGAAATGCCCTAGGGTTTCTCCAGAAACTGCCCATTTCTCACAGGTCCTTGGTCATACATGCCTTAAAATATAGCCTCAGATATCTTAGGTATGATCCCACTGCTGTTTGTATGTTATGGATTTATAGGAACATGATTCTAGATTTATCCATTTGCCTGAAGTTTCTACT
This sequence comes from Picathartes gymnocephalus, assembly GCA_013390045.1. Classification (NCBI taxonomy): domain Eukaryota; kingdom Metazoa; phylum Chordata; class Aves; order Passeriformes; family Picathartidae; genus Picathartes; species Picathartes gymnocephalus. The sequence continues at coordinate 72,530 of WEKY01061397.1, read as the reverse complement.
CATCTGTGGAGGAAAACTGAACCTGATATTCCATATCTAGTACACTGAGAGCCTGTTAAAATGAAGAACTATAGGAGAACCAAAATTAAGCTAAAATTAGTGAATCTTCTTTCTGCATCTTGAGGACCTGAGCCCAGAAACTCATCATGCACCTTAAAAATGTGTCCCTGTAGCAACAAGGAGCTGCCCCCAGGAAATCTGCAGGACCCTGCACATCCATGTGTTCATGCTAGGTGGCTTAACATATCTGATATGTAGCTTAATCCACTAGCAAAAAGACACAGCCTTATGCACAGGACTCAGGGCAAATCTAAACCTACATTGTATTCTTGAATGTTTGAGAACCCAGACAGTGAGATGAAGAACATGTAGTATGTGCAACCATTGTGCCTTTGTAGCTGATCCCTGAATACAGGGAGAAATGCAGAGTACATTTACATATTCTATACATCTCTTGCTTGTTTCTTCCTACTCCAGGAAAAAGAGGGTTGAAATCTTGTGGCTGCACTGATCAAAGGAAATAGTAAATAATGGACAGAATTGGCAGCTGATTTTTTTGTTTTTGTTTTTGGGTTTTGTTATTGTTGTTGTTGTTGTTTTGGTTTGTTTTTGTTTTTGTTTTTGTTTTTGTTTTTGTTTTTGTTTTTGTTTTTGTTTTTTGTTAATGTTTTCTTTGATCTCTTGGAGATTTTTCCTTGATTTCACTCTCTGGCCAAGAGAACTCCTTCTCATTTCACCAAGATGTGAAATCTCAGGATGTTTTTACTTACCTTTTATTTACTTTAAATATAAACTTGTTGCAGATCAGATACCATATAGTAGCCACCTACGATGAAAAATTAAATTTTTAAGGTGGAGACTCCCTCCTACACCAAAAGACAGAATTTCTCTTATCACTGGCAGTTTGAACCTAACTGGGACTGTACATGTATGTATGTCTGGCATAAATATATCACGCAGCATGGGATGATGCTTCTATCTTGTTTTGTGGCTTCATGAGGGATTTAAATGGTCTTTTCCAAATGCCTTTAAATGCTATGCAGCCTGAGAATGACTGTCCTCTATTTCAGTGCAGCTATTCAGTTAACAACTCAGGTATGTTTTCTTCTGCCTGAACCCTTGCCTTGCTCTTTTCTCGCTGTAATTATGGAGACTTGTATCTGTACAATCTAGAGGAAATGTCATTCCAACATGAAAACCTCCGTTGTGGAGTCTGGATATCACGCAGCAGTTTAGCAGTTTGAAGTTTAGAAAATAGCACATTAACATTTAAATGAAGTGTTAAAATAATAGGCTGCTGCTGAAGTTCAAAGCTGAGGATGTGAATTTTTTACAAAGGGCACTTTGCATCTTCAAAGAAAGAATCATGGGCTTTTGAAAACCTTAAGTTAAATCTTGCAGCCAGTGTCAATCCAGTAAACATAAATGAAAAGGGCTATGAGAAGAATTACAGAGACTCCATGGAAAGCTATGCAACCATTGCCTGGAATGAGACCATCTGAAAAAAAGTCTCTTAGGCTTAGTTTACTCATCCTTTCAAAATCAGCTAATTTAACGCTTGGGTGACTAGGGAAACCTCAGTAAAATCTGAAGAGTTTGTCTCTACATGAAGAGATAGCCATTATCCTTCCAGCAGCTACTGTCTCTGAAGATCCATAGGAAATGATTCAGCCCTTATTGCTGTCACATCTCATATAGCAGAGAAGAAATATGGATACTACAAGCAAGATTTTACCAAATTTTGCTAACGATCACTTCGGTGCCTGCTTCTTTTCCTGGTGCTTCACACTGTAGATAAAGATGTCTACCAGTATGTCTAACGGGAAAAGAAACCAGACGTAAAGTATGAGGTGGTAAAAAACCTGCCTGCCAAGTGTTTTCTTCTGATTCTCAAAAATAAATTTGCCTAATTTTTAAATACTTTATGTTAAAATATATGCAATTAAAACTATGAAGACACTGCTTAAATGCAAGAGACAAGTGAGCTGTCAGCCACTTGGAAACTAGGAATATGTTAACTACTTGTGGCTTAATGTGAGACTGCTTACTGCTTACCCTGCAAAAGCACACACACCTTTTACAATACAGAAATCCTAATGAAACATATGAGTTTCTAAGTACAAAAAAAAAAAAGGTCTTTAAAATTAAAGGAACATATTTTTAATACATATGCTGGTTTTTAAAATATAAATAGGCAGTGACATTTGGGGAAGAATAAAATAAACTTATTTTTGTGTACTCCTGATAAGAGATAAAACAGTCTAAAATGTCATTTGCGTCACAGAACTGTTCACCCCTGTATCCCATTTCTGCCAATTTAAGTGAACATTTTATCATAAATTTAAGAAAATTGGATTATAGGAAGGACTGGGAAATTTCAAGGAAATTTTCCCACTTTATGGAACAAAATGAAGATTGGTATATCTGAATTTCTTAAATATATCCCTCCTGAAGGTTCATAGTGGGTTTGCAACTTAATAAATAACAATTGAATCCCATCCTACTTGTGCAGTCTTTTATGGCATAACAACTCTGGGGAGTTGGTAGTGTGTGTGTGTGGTATTACATGTTCACACAAATCTGTAGCTGATATTTTTTACCTATTCTTACAAATATGCTGCCACCATACCAAACTGTCACAGCAGCTGGGCAGGCTGGGTCTTCCTTCACCCACACGTATGGGTAGTACAGAACTGGTAAGGAGCACAAACCCCAAAAGGATTCAGGTTCCTTGGAATCATAAGGAATTAGGAACCACACATTGTGGAGCCACCATCCTCTCTTCAGCTGCTTCAACATGGGACATAAATACTGAGGCTATGAAGTGCCCCTAGGGTTTGGGTAGCAACAAAGCCCAGGACCTCAGAGGAGCAAATCCAGGAAGCCAGAACTGAAAGCTGACAGAAGTGCTGGCTTTTTGTCCTTACCTTGAGGTCACGAGGTGACGTGTTCTAAACTGGGAATACTAATACTAATGTAAGACATCAGACCAGGCCTCTCTGCTTTGAGTCTTCCATGGAGCCATGAAAAATACTGCATGTTTTAGCTTTGTATCATTAAACTGTAAGGCATCCCATTCAAACTACTTAAAAGAAATATCATCTAGGAAAAAAGAAAAAGAGAGAAACAATGTAGAATATCATAGAACAGTCTGTGAAGTGAAAGTGACCCTAAACATCATCTCATTCCAAAACACTCCCATTTTATTCTGATTGTGGCTAACCCTTGTGGTTTTATCACTAATGTCATGATAGTTAGGTGTTTTCTTTAGCATCTAGTCTTATGGTACAAGAGCTAGTGGCAGCATTAGAGCAGGAGGAGAGCAAATATTGCTGACAGAATCATCGAGTAATCCTGCGCCTACTGAATCATTTTCAGAGAACCTGTTTTTGCAGACATCTGCCTCTGTCCCAGAGGAGGGTGTAAGAAGTTCACCAGTGCCTGTATTTGCATGTGTGTTGGGAGCTGAGGTCCTTTCCAGTGGTCATTACTCTGAGGAGAAGAAATACATCCTTTGTTTGACCATTTGCATGACAGCAGCACACAACAAACTCATCCTCACAACCAGTATAGTCTGGCTTTTTAGTTGAATCTCTCTATTCTTTAAGGCAGTATGATTTGTAGTGTCCAGCAAATATGTTGGATCAAGGGAAAAAAGCCAAGGTAGAAAATCTGCTTACCTGGGTTTCATTTTCAGGAAGCCATATAGGACATATTATGCTCGAGAGATTCGTACTGCTCTGGAGAGTGTTCAGTGTATGCATGTAATCAGAGGCATGGTGTGTGACATTTAGGAGGTTCTCACACCAGGGATTGAATCATATGACTATACAGATACCTTTCATGATTTTTATTGATATTCATTCCATGAATAAAAGGTATGACATGTTTAAAATCTCTTCTCAATAGAGACAGCTTTTCTGGAACAAATTTGACATCTTATTTAAGAAGATCAAAACCAAAAAAAATTCATGGTGTCTGCATATTGTCAGAATGGATCATGATTTGCATGCATATTCTTTGGTGATTCCTGCAACTTTTCAGATGCCATTCACTAACAAACTATGAAGAGGACTTCACTGTTTCTGATACCTTTTTTTTAATAATTATATGTAGTTGAGAGAGACACATTCAAGTTTGCTGTAAAATTCCTTCCTAGCTGCAAGAAAATGAGTGTATAAGGGAGAATCTATCAGGATAAAAAGGACATAGGATGATAGCCTTGTTGTAACAAAGCCCTCTGAGGTGGCATAGGGGAGGGGCACAGAATGACATGCATCTGTAGCACATCAAATTCTTTCAAATAACACCATTTTTCATTCATAGTTTTCAGTTCAGTTCATGCACTTTTTTTGCATTGGAAAAGTTATGATGGCAGAAGCTGTTCAACAAGCAAGTGTATCTTCTGGAAGGTCAGCCAGAGAACAAGACAGAGCATAAAACTCTAGAATCTATATGCTTTTCCCCCCAAAAAATTGGTATTTGAGGCCACCTAGTTCCTTGCATGTAATGCATCTGAGAGGTGGTGTCTGTATAAGGGACATGATCATGTTGTTTGAGGATTTTTTGTGGTTTTATTTTTTAATTGTTCTCCACACAAACTCTATATGCAGAAATCACTTTAATACAGGTGACTTGAATGCCCTACCAATTTATGATATACACTAGAATGGGCTGTTAGAGCCATTGTATTCATTTTTTCTCTCTCCAACCCAAAAATATCCAGATCAACCCCTGCAGTAGCTTTTTTGATAGTTTGTATCTGCTAATTGTATAAAATACTCTAAAATACAGAATATCTGCTTGAAATTTAGCAGCAGAATGGCTTTTCTGGTGTTGCAGTGACACTCAAGAATAGTGCTACTTCAGGGCAAAGGAAAAAAAATCTTTTATGTACTATATTTAATGATGTAATCTTGCTTGAAATTCCAATTTCCTTCTGTGCTATTGTGTAAAGTGTTTAGAATAAAACTAATTAACCCTTGCAGGAACCTAGTTCTATGAACATAATATTTGCATTAATTTCCAGTGACATAGCAATTGAAGCATGACAAAAAGGCTGCAGTTGATTAAATACTGAATTAGAGCTTACTATTTGAAAAGCATTGGGATCACTAGCTCTTGACTTTATGGGTTATAATTTATAAACTAAGGCATGTGGGATTGGTGAATACATTAAAATGTGGAAAATCTAGCTTAAATTTTGAAAGTTATATATATTACATATACTTCTCTTAAATATTTCTGATTCATTGTCTTTTAAACAAAGTGAATTATAAAGGCAAGAGAAAATAGGTTTGCAGTATTTACTCTGGTTAAGCAACTTTTGACAAGGATGCTGTAACACTAAGGGAGACACAACTGCTTGAACTAGACTAATGAAACAGACTTTCATTGAAATTCTGCTTAAGAGTAGTGAAAAAAAAATGCAGAATATGATAATAAAATTTTCCATGTCAAAAATATCCTTTAGAAGTCCCTAGATTGCTACTGAAATATAGGATGAAAAAAATCATAAAGTCTGTTCTATCTTATTGATTGATTGATTCCTTCACAAAAATGTCCTTCTCAGCCTGCTCTAGTATTTGATCAAAATGTCATTGTTGAGGAATGTTAAACGGCTTGCCAGTCTCTCTCACCTTGGTCTGGATCATCAAGGTTAGCTTGCGCCAGCTCACCTTAAATCACACAACACAGCACCTACCTCTCCCAGCCACAATCTCAGGCTGCTGCAAATGGAATGGAAAGGGAAAGGCTTCTTCAGGCTCTGGAGCACAAAGATTGAAATTGAATTTGTGCAGTAATCACACAGCACATAGAGGAGACGTGGAGTGACCAAGGTGAAGGGCAACAAGGACAGTATCTGTGAACACATTGGTGTTAAAGGAAAGGTAGGAACGCTGAGTGCCCACTTATCAGTGGCGCAGGGAACTTAGTGAGAAGCTACAAGGAAAAGACTGATGCACCCATTGCAGTTTTCATCTCAGTTTTCACTGGAAGGCTTGTCCCCAGGGCCCCCAGGTCCCTGAACCTTCTAGCAAGATCCATGGGAGCAAACCAGTACCCACAGCAGAGGAAAAAAGGCATCATTTAAGCCTCTTGTGCATACATGAGTCCATAGAACTGGATGGGATGCATCTAAGCTTGCTAATGACGTTGTGATGCCCCACTTCATCACTTGTGAGATGTCATGGCAACTGTGGAGGCTTCTCAGAGCTGGAAAAAGGCAGATGTCACATCGTTTTTAAGAAGGACAAGAAGATGGATTCAGGGGACTACAGACTGGTCAGTGTCACCTCAGTCTCTAGGAAGATGATGGGGCAAATAGAATCATAACTCATTTCTAAACTCAAAAATAGAGGAGAAGGAGATTAAGAGCAGCCAGCACAGGTTTATCATAGAATCATAGAACGACAGAGTGTCCTAGCTTGGAATGGACCTTAAAGATCATCTAGTTTCACCCCACTGGGACACCTTTCACTAGACCAGATTGTTCAAAATCCTGTCCAACCTGGCCTTGAACACCTCCAGGGATGGGGTATCTCGCAACCTGTTCAAGTGCCTCACCATTCTCACAGTAAAGACTTTTTTTCCTAATATCTAATCTAAACCTAGTCTCTTTCAATTTGAACCCATTCCCCTCATGTTGTCACTACATGGCCTTGTAAACAGTCTTGCCCCATCTTTTCTGTAAGTCCCCTCAACATACAGGAAGGCCACAGTGAGGTCATCCTGAAGCTTTTTCTGGGCTTTACCTTTTTTCTAGGTTTAGTGAGTGGAAATCATACCTGACCTTCCTCACTGCCTTCTGTGAAGAGGTGATGGGTGCTGTGGCCAAGAGAAAGCAAGTGGATGTTGTACACGTTGATTTTAATGAGGCCTTTGACACAATCTCCTTACCATTGAATTTGGAAGATAAGGGCTGTATAAGCAGACAGAATGGTGGGTAGGGAACTGGCTCAACTGGTGGACCCAAAGAGCTGTGATTAGTGACGTTCAGTCCAGCTAATGGTTGCTAACTAATGGGGTCCCTCAGTGGCCAATAATGGGACCAAGCCTGCTTAAAGTCTTTAGTAACAATCCAGGAGCAGAGACCACAAAGCTGATAAAGGACAAGGTGCACAGGTCATGTGAGAAAAGTCTGAGAAAGCTGGATTTTTTCAGGTTGGAGAAGATAAGCTGAAGGGCAGGCCATGCTGCTGTTCACAACTAGCTCATCAGACAATGATAGAGATAGAATCTTCTTGAGGGCACACAGTGATAGGATGGGAGGCAATGGAAGCAAGTTGCAAGGTGGGAGATTCCAAATAGATACTAGGGGAAAAAATATCCCAGGAGCATGATCAACTACTGATGCAGGATGTCCAGAGATATGTAGTCTCCATCCTTGGATGTGTTCAAAATTGACTGGGCATGGACCTGATCTGTTTAGATCTGTTTTGAGCAGGAGATAGGACAGTTTGATTTCTGGAGATCCCTCCCAGCCTAAGACATGATTCTGGAGTTCTGACAATATTCTTGAGATTGTGAGGGAAAATTTCTATCTGCTCTTATACTGATTGTCATAGAGATATGAACATTTCAAGCCAGAGGTAGCCTTTATTTTAAAGTCCCTTAACAATGGTTTTGAGGTGTATTTCCTGAGTAGTTAGGCAAGCTCTGTTTTGTGGGCAAAATAAAAAGCATTTATATTCGCAATTGTGCATTCTTCCATGTTTGGCCCTCCCACCATCCTGTGAAATCTTCAGTGTTCTATGGAGACTTCTGAAAATTAGGAATTGGGAAGTGCATGTTTCTGGAGTAGAGTATCTTTTGCCTTGGAACAGGACTCTATAATTTAATTTTTGCAAAGTCTTTTGGATTTTTGTTACCAGGATGTAATGATTACACTTAGGCTAAATACAGGCAAACTTGATATTTGCCACAAGCGATTTAAAAGTATAGTCACATGAATTGCTTTTTTTTTTTTTTCCTCCTTTTTGGTTTTTTTCTGCCTTGAACAAAACCTCACTGCTCGCTAGTTTGTAAATAAAACACATCTGGTGTCTACAGACCTCACTTATGATTGCCTGTACTATCGTTCACATGAATTTAGTTGATTTTATGACATGAATGTAGGTAAAGGGAACCTCAGTTAGTTTACTGAAGAGTAAAATTAGTTACTATGTATTTCAGACATAAAATATTATTTTTTAAAATGCTGTTATTGTGGCCAGCTCTCCTTTGTTCTTCCAAAGAAGAATTCTCCCTTTACAGAGCAATTTCAAGGCTTCATTCTGCAGCCACTGAACTATTTGGAGTTTTGCCTGCACAATACCATGAGATTAACTTGTTCTGTGAGTGAACTCCAACAACATTCCATAGGACCTTCCCAGCAATCCACAAGGACTAAAACCCCCAGGGCTGAACAAGAGCTTCTACAGTTAGTGAATGGGACAGTTCCACCTCTGTGACCGAGTCCAGGGGGTCACACAGTGAGTCACCTCCAGGTTCAATTAGAAGTATCCAATTTTTCACAGCTCATTAATATTCTTAACCCAGTGTAATTTTATGCCACAAAAATATTTATAAATATAGACAGAAAATATAATCTTATTAGTCAGATGAAGGTGTTACTAACAAGACAATGAACAGGAATCTGTTGCATGTTCTGCAGCTGACATTCATAGTGGTCTCACTGCGTGCTCATTGTAACTTGAGGTAAAATATTGATTTATTATTATAGATAATAATGATGTGCAAGATCCAGTTAAACTAGTGACATAACAATTGATGACTGAAAATAAATTGTCTTCCTCATATTCCATTAAATCTGTAAACATCTTTAAGTGCAACAAATTATTCAGATGACCAAAACTGTTTTATATACATATTAAGAAATATATACAATCTTCCATATATATTTATTCATTGGCAAATTCCCAGACTTGTGCAATTTATTAAAATACAATTGGGAAATGAAAGCAATACTTTTTATCTAAGTATGTTCTTAAAGGAAGAAGTGGAGAGACAGAAACGCATTTCTGCCCCTGAGAATGAGCCAGGCAGAATTATTCCATTCAGTCAATAATGTAGTGAGAAATCTCATCAAAGTCAACAGTAATAGGGCTGTGCCTTTAGTTTTAATTCTTCCTTGAGAGCGACATTTTCACTTGCACAGAGAGACAAGATAAGACTAATGCATTGTTTCAGTCTCATTTATACTTTGCCACACCTCCACTTCTCTCTTTACTGAAACAGAATTTACAACTGGTCTTCACCCATCTACACGAGAGTGAGCTTTTTTCTAATCTGAATTTTACTGTAAGAGCAATTCTAGAATACATTTACTTCTTTTAATTAACAGAAAATACAACACTTTTTGATCAAGTTAACACTAAAAGAAAACAATCCACATTTTCTGGAAACAAGACTTTTTCCCTGAGGCCCTACTTTTTCCTTCACTAGTTACCTTGTGCAGGACACAGGGTATACCTGACTTTTTTCCTCTTTTTTCTTAAAGTGCCTGTATCAGATATGCTGGTGTAAATACTTTTATATAACAAAAGTAATAATTTCCTCAAAGATGCATAAATCTGTTCAGAGCTGATATGTTCTTTACTATACTTTCAAGTCATGCTATAACCATATCGACTCTCTTGACAGTGCATTTATAAAGTTTTCCTTCAAGCTCAACTTTGGGCAAATGGATTTTGAATTAAAGTAAGAAAAGGGAGAAAATTAATTTAAGGCTTTTGATGTAGGTAGAAATATACATTACTACACAAAGACTTTTCACCATTAAGAGCTGCATTTAGTAATCTAAATATAATTTTTATGCATTTGATTAACTTACAGGAAAATTTAAGTTTTATGGATTTGATTGATTTCTAGGTCAACTCAAATACAACGCTGTGTAGTAATATGTAGTATAAAACTTATCCTAACAGGCATGAGTTATTGTCCATACATCTAGACTCAACAAGTAGCAGTATGTGGCACAATAATAGGTCCACTGGCTTTGCAACCACCATACAGTGCAGGACCCTTTTCAGGTAATGCTGTGGTGGTAAAATCCACACCTAATAATTTAGCACGGTTCCAAAAATTTTCCATCACTTGTGAGGAAGGATCCAATTTTGGAACACTTCTTTCTGTGAGAGCGGTGGAACACTGCCACAGGTTGCCTGGAGAAGTTGAAGATGTTCCATCCCTGGAGATGTTCAAGGTCAGGCTGGATGGGGCTTTGAGCAATCTGGTCTAGTGGAAGGTGTCCCTGATCAGGTCAGAGTGACTGAAACTAAATGATCTTTCTAGTCCCTTCCAACCCAGGCCATTCCATGACTTGGTGATTCTATTCAATTACTTGTGTGAGCTTCATTTAGGATAGTTGGGAACATACCAAAAACAAGGATTCTTAAAGCAATATTTAATTTTGAAAGAGCAGATATAATTTGTAAAATGACTTTATACAAATTTCCAGTCTTCTCCTCATGAGTATTGAGAGTGATAACAGCTCATTTTTATGGCCAAAGAAATTTTTTCAACATTTAAATTTAATTTATGGAGCTAAACCAATAATTTTGGACTCTATTCTGACTCATTCCAGCGAGAGATAAACCAAGGTCTATCAATTTATTTCTAATAATAGTTCACCTATAAGTCAGACAACCAATTTTGATTTTCAAGTCACAATTTTGAGTACTCAGGGAAGTCAGAAAAAGCAGGATTGTCAGGAATCAAATTTTATATCCTTTCCTACAAGTTTCAGAGACTCTTGAAACTTCTTATTTTCTCTGGGGAAATTTTACATATAGATATACATGTATATTGATTTTGTGTTACGTATCTTGCTGTGGAAGTCATGAAGAAAGATAATACGTATTGAAAATGTTTCAGACTTACAAAATTATGTTTCAGGTAAAATCTACTTATTAATGATTGCTACTTTTAGCCACAATATTTTTATTTTCTGCCGCCTTTATATTTTTCCCATCTCTTTATTACCCGTATGCCCAAATTTTTCACTTTCTCATCAGCCTACTACTGTATGAGTCCAAGGGTACTGAACTTCTGAGATTATCAGAAATCATGTGAAAAACATGAAAGCAGCTAAAATAATAATCACATTTGTTACTTTGCTGTACTTTACATAGGCTTTTGGCAAGCAAATAGAACATTTAAAATACTGTGGTTCTTTGATATTTTTCTATCAGTCTAGCAACATAAGGGTGATGTTTAATACATCTTTATGGCTTCAGAAGCAGTATATTTGCTGTACAAATTAATATTACTACAGAAATATTTGTCATAATAACCAGGTCAGGAAACCCAAAATGGAATGTAATAGCAACCTGAATTGTCCTCATTGTCCCATTTCAATACCTGACATGGCTTTACCAGAGACCTAGCTCCTCTACCCTGGACAGCACAGCTAAGAAATGCTAAGAGTAGTGTGCATTTCAAGTCTAATGATAAAATAAGCTCATTGACTGTGTGCTTGCGCACACATCCCTAGTCTGATTTAGAGAGAGTACAACCACATTGTGTAAATTACTATAATGCTCTAGACTATAACCCAAATTGTAATCTGATCTGCACAGAGTTACAGTGTGTTACCTGGAAAAGCAGAAATCCAGCTTGAATTTGAGCTGAGTTTAAAAATAAAGTGGAAAATAATATTTTTATTTTATGAACTACAAATATGAAGTGTAGGTACACTATTTATGGAATTAAGATCACCTGTCTTTGCCTGAAATCTGTGTGTGTGAGCTACCTGATCTCTGTTACAGTCAGTGAAGGTACAGGTACTGAGTTCTGCTGATCAGCTTCCCTGATCAATAAAGATATTTGTTTCAAAAGAAAAAGAATAATTTCCTAGAACTCTATGGGCTACTGTGGGTATTTAGAAAATGGATTGTGTGCAAACCTCTACACTGGATTAATCCCAAATTAGGCAAGATAAATCCCTCTCTAGATATCCAAAATTAGATGTTTGAACTAATAATCAAAGCTGCTTTTAAAGTCGGTGAAGGGAGACTAGCACCTCCACAAAGTAATTAATCTTATCTTTGGATGAGTGTTTATCACCAGAGATGGAAGGAAACATATCTCCACTATAGGGAACCTTGAAGGTTATCTTAGGTTAGACACCAGCAGTGGGTTTTGTTCGAGATTAGATGTAGACATGTGAGTCAAGTATATCAGCTACCATTATAGTCAAAAGGGCTTCTTCTTTTCATCTAGCATCATTTGAGATGATCTAGGATATCCTATCTAGTGTCCAGTTGCCTGATGATCATAGATCATATGCTATAATTTCCAGTGTGTTGCAAATGTGTAAGGTGTGCTAAAGTGCATCAAATGACATTTTATACAGCTATTTTGGTAAATAAATGAGGTTCAATGAAAATTCAATCTTTTCTAAGGGGAGAATATTGCGTAGAGTAAATCTGTGAGAAATCAACCAATTGTATTACATTATCCACCATAAAATTGACCACAAAAGATGAACAGAGTAGACACACTGTATTCCCATTATCAATGTATGTAAGTAGGGAAAAACTGTGAGGAAAGTCTCTAACATTAATATTTGCTTTTACATAAATATTCTTCTCTCCAGTTTACAAATTGGATTCAAAGACACCATTACTGTCACCACTACATGCACAGAAATGCAATGTTTGGCTTATATGTGGAAAACAGAGTGTCTGTCTCACCCTCTGTTCAGATACAGAAGGGAGGAAAATACCACTCCAGAGCCTTGATGAGCTGCTGTACACATAGACTCACTACATCTTCTAAGAAATGGATCCTGATCTTGTATAAAGAATGCAAAACTCCCTCCGACATAAAAAAATACCTCATTCATGTGTCTGGAAGCAGGATTCAGCCCTCAGAACTAAAACAGCTTGCACCCACCTGCTGCTTTAATTCTGAAACAAATTTTCAATAGATATCTTGTATAAATCACGAATCAAGAGCAATGTGCTTTACTATGAAGACAATATTCCAGTCATAAAGTGTGATCCAAGAGGAAACTCCTCAAAATTAAGCAGGAATGACCAGAATATTACAGCTATGATCTTGGTTTTCTCCATGACAAACTCTTGCATTGACTATTACACATTTACAAGGTTTCAGTTTTCATTTGGTTGTTGTTGTTTAAAGCAGGAGAAGGCTTGCTCTTCTGGCCATCAGTTCCCCCTTTGGATGTGTCCTGGAAGAAAAGCCTTGGTGTCCACAGTGACATTAAAATTCGTTTATATTCATTCCGAAAATTCTGGTTAAGAAGACCATATATTATTGCATTAAGGCAGCTATTGAAATAGGCCATTAAGTAGCTTATAATGAATAGCCATTCTGGAACTTTTGGTGCCATTTCTGTAGGATCAATGGCTACAGCCAGTCCAATGAAGTTTAGAGGTGCCCAGCAAAAGGCAAAAATCACAAAAACCACAAACATGGTAAGAAAGTTTCTGAAGTCACTTGGCTTCAATCTTGGCTTTGTTTCTGACTTGACTCGTCTTCTAACTTGAAGCACTAAAACCCAGATTCGAAGGTAGCAGAAGCTGACAATGGTGATAGGGACAATGAAGTGAATGACCACAACAGCTATTGTATAGTAGGAGCTGGCAGTCTGGACAAACGTGCATGAATAGATGCGTGGATCATACTTCAAAGAGCCAACAAAAAAATTTGGCACAGTTGCAATTACTGTTAATATCCAGACTAAGGAGACGTACAGCATTGTGTTCCAACAGCTGTACACTTTGTCATAGGCAAAACTATGACATATGTAGCAATATCTGTTTATTGCAATTGCAGTGATGTTGAAAATGGAGCCTATTACACTTAGTCCCATCACAAAGCCACTTGCTTTACAGTGTGTTTCACCCAGTGTCCATCCGTTGTGGAAAATAGCTAAGAGCACCAGAGGGTATGGATACAAGGCCACCACCAGATCAGCCAAAGCTAGGCTCACCACAAATGCATTACCTGGAGGGAAAGAAAAATACAGAGGTATAAGTCTGAAAGAAAGCATAGCTGTGAACAAGAAGAAAAATGTTACATTATTTTGAATGTCTGCAATGCTAAATTATTGGTAATGTCAGCAAGCAGCTGGTATATAGGACCAATAGGGAAATGATTTTACAATGTAACTTAGAACACCGTGGAAATATGTGCAGCAACATGATGTTTCAAATGTGTTAGTGACTGGATTACATCCTCCTTGCTCTTTTTATCTTTAATAAAAACAGCCATTAGTGAGCCATTACATAAGCACATGTTGAGTTGTTTAAGCGTAGCTAACTGCATGGCTGGATTGATAAAATGAAAAAGAAAAGAAGTCTAAATTGTGCCAGGTAGGTATGCAATTATACCATTCTAACCTCTCACTGTAATGCTAACAGGCTTGACAAGTATCAAGGAGAAGGATATACAAAGACTAGGTCTAAAGCTATTGGAAGGATGGGTTGTTTTATGTATACTCTAAATTGCTACACAATACTCTGTAGAATAGATATCTTCTGCATGAACGGCCTACCCATGCTGCAGTTATTTTCTCAATGGATTGTCTAAGAGTGAATTGCCTTCACCATCCTCTGCAGAAAGGCATATTTAATTATACAAAGAAAAGTTCCATGCATGCAAGAGGAAGGATTCATACTTTCAGCTGATGATATTAAAGGAATATAGGTGATATGGTTAAGCCCTATTGTCTCTCTTTAACCAGTGTGCTTTTCATCAGTTTGAAATTTCTGACATTGTATCTAAAGGTATTTTTATAAAACAATGAGACAGTAAACTATATTCCTGAAAAATGTTCTTTAGGAGCTTCACTATAGAAGATAGAGGCACTAACCTCTACCTCGAATTCTTGGCATTTAGGTAGCATAAAATGTATATGGTTTGTATGGTTTTGTATATGGCTTACATACTCTTTTTTTTTTCCTGGAATTCCTTCACAGCATGAACTGATATGCAAAAAATCCAAGGAATTTAAAAACTTATGCATGGAACATAATCATTTTTTGAAAAGAGCAGTTAGAAGCTCCATTCTACAAATTCTGAGCTTACTAGTCCTCAACTAGTAAAGCAGTTCTCCTTGTCATTTTAAGAATGGCATTAACTGGAAGTCATTAAAGCAACAACCATGTAGAAATATACTCATCAAAAATGACAGAATTTCACCTCTACTCTATTTTCTCCACCTGCTTTACATCTGTAGCTTCCTGAATTAAGGAATGGGGAACTATCTTTCTCCCATATACTTTAGGGGACAACCATGATCATCAGAATTTGCACAACTGTGAGTAAACTTAATGGAAAGCAGGATTATACATCTGTACCCTTAGAAACATAGCCCATCTCAAGAGTGGTGCACATCTTGTTTTAGATGGTTCCTTTTTATATATTTAGTAGCCTGTTTTATATATTTTAAAAAGCTACACAGGTGTTTCCATAG
This sequence comes from Picathartes gymnocephalus, assembly GCA_013390045.1. Lineage (NCBI taxonomy): Eukaryota > Metazoa > Chordata > Aves > Passeriformes > Picathartidae > Picathartes > Picathartes gymnocephalus. Next base: position 57,082 of record WEKY01061397.1, on the reverse strand, counting down.
CTGCAGCTTTATGATTTGTGAGGAAAGACTGAACAAATTAGGGACACAATTGAGTGGGCCATGATAACTTCAAATAAACAGAGCAGGAAGGATATAACCCATTCCTATCATTGTTGTGAATCCAAACAAGCTTCAGTCACAACAGGGAAGTTTCAAAGTAGACACACAGAAAAAGGTTTTTATGAAAAGAAAAAGGAAGTGTGGGAACACCTTGCTTTGAGTCTGCCATTGAAGATTGTAAGAAAACATAAAACAAGTATTTGTCAGTACTGGGCTAGATAAAGCTGATCTCTTTGTACAGGAAGAATCAGATGAAGGCCTCTTGTAGCCATGTGGTAAACAGGACAAAAACAAAAACTAACGAAAAACCAGGGGCATCTTAATCAGAATGTATTTACATCATTGTTGGGGGTTAGGTTTTTCTTTTTTTCTTTCCTTTTGTATAGAATTTTTTCCCAATTGAGTTGTTAAGTACTGGATACTTAAGAAAAACAAAGAACTTTGGCCAAGCCCTGAAGGAGAGGGGCTGATAAAGGGCAGGGGTAGGGACAGCATAAGTACTGGATACTTAAGGAAAAACAAAGGATTGTGGCCAAGCCCCAGAGGAGAGGGGCGGATAAAAGGCAGCACCAGGAGAGCTGAAGGGAGGCTTTGGAGGGGAACAGGAGAAGCTGCTCTGCCTTTTTGGNCCTCTCCTTGCTGGGCTGGGAGCTGGGCTGCTGCCCCTGCCCTGCCCCGCCACGTCTCCATCAGCACTGCTCTGGGTTTCACTGCGCTGCAGCCCCCGCTCCCCCTGCCTGCCGAGACGTCCTACTGTCCCAGTTTGCTGTTTTCCGAGAGTCCTGCTGAGGTGCCGGGATCGACAGCGTTCCTGAAGCAAAGCCTGCCTGTCCTCCACCCCTTCCCCTCCCGGCCGTGCCCCGTGTCTGCTGGAGCTCGCGCCACAGCGCCCCCTGCCGGCTGTGGCCATCACTGCATGCAAGGGGACAGTGCCTGCAGGCCCAGAGGGCTGGGACCAGGTTCTTGTTTCTGTTTTGTTGTTAATACCATAAATGTTGGGGGGTTTTTTTTGTTCACTTTATTATAAATACTAGTAAAGAACTGTTATTCCTATTCCTGTATCCTCGCCTGAAAGCCCCTTAATTTGAAAATTACAATAATTCGGAGGGAAGGGGTTCACATTCTCCATTCCAAGGGAGGCTCCTGCCTTCCTCAGCACATACTTGTCCTTCAAACCAGGACAATCATGGCAACAAGAATTGCTCTTATGTTTTTCAGCACTGTATCTGACATTAGAAGATAGACAAGTCAGAAGTTGGAAGTTGGAAGAAAGGAAAGAAAGGAAAAGAGGACAGAAAGAAGGAAGGAAAAAAGACTTTTTTCTGTTTTAGAATGCCTTTTGGAGAAAGAGAGAATTTAGTCTAGGGTGTGTGCACCCTAGATTAATCTAAACTCTAACGCCTCCCAGCACCAGCTTTTACCCAAAATGTAATTGTTCAGTTGAAATATACTGGGTATTCAGGTCTTTCAATCATATTTGGAAATTTACTGTTAAGTACATTTAGCAAGATACTTTCAAAGTTTTGAGTGCAATTTAGGACTTCTCGATGCAATGAATAAATAGAGTTAGCAAGGAACTTGTCAAAAACTTAATTTACTAGTTTACAACTCAGAAGAAAAATGGTCCAATATCTATAAAGGCCTCAGGTGATTTGTCACTTCTGTGGCTTTTTATGTGGTTGAATGTTCCCATTGTGCACTGCAAAGTAAGGTCCAATGGTATTTTTCTGTCTTTGTGGATGACTGCAGAATTAAGTTTAATGTTTATTACTGCTATGAATAAGTAGAAAGAAACTTGCCTAATTCAGAAAACATAAATAATCAACATTTTGAGAAATCAAAGGTCTTAGACATCTTTTATGTGCTTGGAGAAAGTAAATATTCCCAGATACACCTAACCCAGAGCTTTCGAATGGCCTAAATTACATTCATAATATAACTAAAGACGTAACTTTTTGCTGCCTGTAACAAAATAGAAAGCACAGGATTTTCATCTAGCTTGAATTATTATCATTGCTTCTGGAATTTACTTGATGAACTTTGTTCCTAGATTTCAGTTTCATAACAGGGAGAGGTGTATTCATTTTTTCACTGAAATGGAAAGACCTTAACTACAAGCAGTAGCTCCTAAAATACAAATGTCTTGCCAGGTATTCAAAAAGATGCACATCTGTGCTGTTTTAAACACTGATAGTTGTATGCATAAAAAAGAAAATAAGTTCTGATATTGACTTTGGGTGAAACAGAATTAGATTGGTATTTCATGAAGCATTCCTGCATATTGGTTTTCTTACTACAACTAACAGGAGAAGGAGAACTGTCACACCCTCTTGTAATCTTGATATGACTGATGTTGTAGGAATTTACTCACAAAACAAAATTTTTGGTAAGGCCAAAATTTGTAAGGGCTGGGCATCTGCCTTCTGAAAAGACAACTGACTTTTAATATCTCTACCAAAACCAGAAGCAATTGCAATGAGCAACTACTTTTTAAAAGGTTTTTCTTCTGTCCTTGGTTTTAAACTTGTGAAAATGCTTAATTATATATCATGGTGTTGTTTGGGGTTTTTTTTTTTAGGTACTATTTTGGTTTTTACACATTTATTTAACAAGTTTGCATACAGACATCACCCTCTTCGATCTATGGCACCAGCAGCAGGTGGAGCAGAGAATTAAGTCTTTCACACACTGACATTTGAATTCCCTGTGACAGTACATGCCAAGACCTAGGGTAAGCTTTGATTTACTGAGACATGTTAATTTGGTATAATGTTCAACCGTGTGTTGCTAACAGAAGGTGTAACGTAATGCTCCAAACAAATGCCAGATGGGTGTTTGTTTTCTTTGAATATGGCAGTTTAAAAGAAGTGATATGCTCTTTTGTAGTTACATTTCATGATTTCAGATATTAGTGAGGTGTACTGCAGACCGATGTAAAGCAAAGGGACAGGCAATAGATTTCCGCTCGAACAGCATATTTAGAGACTCTAGAAAAAATATAATATAAACAATGAATCAAAGCTGGTCTTCAGTTTATGGAACATCGAAGTTATTTCTCTTTTAGGAAATGTGTGTTCTATGAAACTGTTTAGAATAATTGGTCACTATAATTATCCTCTTATACGTACAAAGAAAAACCCATCACTGGGAGTAGAATCATAAAATCATTCAGATTGTAAAGGACCTCCAAGATCATTAAGTTCAACCATTAACCCAGCACTGCCAGGTCCACCACTAACCCACATTCCTCAGTACCACATCTACACCTCTTTTAAATACCTCCAGGGATGGTGATTCCACCACTTCCCTGGGCAGCCTGTTACAGTGCTTGACAACCCTTTCAATGAAGAAATTTTTCCTAATATTTAATCTAAACCCACCTTGGTGCAACTTGAGTCCATTTTACTTTTGTCCCTTCACTTGTTACCTGGGAGGAGAGACCAACCCCTGCCTGGCTACAATCTCCTTTCAGGTAGTTTTAGAGAGTGTCAGAGACTGAAATATTCCATGCCTCAAACATTGATATAAAGTTTTGCTCATTTTAACAAAAACTGTATAAAGAAGTTACAACCAAAGAAGCCTCCCTGAAGATACCTGACTGGCACTTTGGACTGAAAGTCAAACTGCTGAGATTAAAGGGAAAACCCATTGTTCAATCACCTGAAAAGAATGTGAGCCAAACGCAGCAGCCATGCTATCATCTCTGGCTCGCCTCGGGGTGGGGGAGGCCGTAGCCCCCAGACCCATTTGCTGGGAGCAGGTTTGCACAGATTTCCCCCCAGCCGAGGTGGGGGGAGGCAGTTCTGGTGTGCTGTAACCTCTGCTCGGGGGCAGTGAACCCACCCTCCCTTACACAAACTGGCCATGGAACCCCCGGCCCTGGGAAGGCCAAATCCACGGGACATTCACCTGAGAGGCAGCTCAGGGGGGGCCTTAATCCATCAAAGGCCCCCGAGGTGCCCC
>WEKY01061397.1:35356-52784 GCA_013390045.1 Picathartes gymnocephalus | reverse complement strand
CTCTCTCTCTCTCTCTCTCTCTCTCTCTCTCTCCTATTTACTATCAAATAAACCCCATACTATTGTCACTGGCATAAGGTCTCGTTCTCGTTTGCACCTTAATTTGGGCAGGGGCATTTCTAAGAACCTTAGTAATCAGATCATGACAGAGAGCAATAAGGTGTCCCCTGAGCCTACTTTCCTTCAGGTTAAACACGCCCGGCTCCCTCCTTCTCCCAGCTCTGTTACCCTTCTCCGGGCACACTCCAGCACCTCAACGTCTTTCTTATAGCGAGGGGCCCAAACTGAACTTGGGATTCATCAGTGCCAAGTACAGGGGAACAATCCCTGCCCTAGTCCTGCTGGCCATACTATTGCTAATCCAAGCCAGGATGCCATTGGTCTTCTTGGTCACCTGGGCACACCCTGGATCATGTTCAGCCACTATGGACCAGCACCCCAGGGCCTTTGCCACTGGGCAGCCTCCCAGCCCCTGCCCCAGCCTGTAGTGCTGCCTGGGGTTGTTGTGACCCCAAGTGCAGGACCCAGCACTTGGCCATGTCGAACCTCATACAGTTGGTTTCAGTCCATTGATCCAGCCTGTCCAGATCCCTCTGCAGAGCCTTCCTGCCCCACAGCAGATCAACACTCCCACCCAGTTTGGTGTGGTCTGCAAACTGACTGAGGGGGCACTCTATCCCCTTGTCCAGATCACTGATAAAGATATTAAATAGGACTGGCCTAAAGAAGAATGCTGAGCTCGCAAAAACAAAATCAGAGTATGTAAAAAGGACCTCGAGATTGTGGCTTCGTGACTTGCAGACTTCTGGACTGGAACAGACCTATGATCTTGGCCCTACATCTGTAACTATGAGTTAGTGCTGGAAGCTACATTTGCAAGAGTTGAATTTTAGGCTCATTAGGCAGAGCTCTCAGTTGTCGACACAGATTTATTGAAAAGTGGTACCTAAGTTGCACTGTTGTTTTTGAGATCATTATTTTGGCATTCTTGGCAACAAAACCTCCACTTTACCTGTGTGCTCACTCTTCTTCTCCCTCTGGTTAAATATGGGAACACGAGTCCTTGCTGCAAGTTTGCAAAAGTGCTGTGCTGTTAAAAGCTGAGTGAAAAGGCCTGAGGTTTGTAACCCCTGATGTACAGTTTTGCTCGCCTGTGGCTTCCTCTGGCGCCGGTGGGGATGGTGGTGACTCTCTGTTGCCACCTAGTGCGGTAGCCACAGCAGAGACAACACATTGCACCATCTGGCTGGGCAGGAGGAGAACGCCAGTGGCGGGTTCTTCCAAAGCAAAACGCTGATCGTTAATCAGATACTACATTTGCGGGGTGATAAATACTTTTCTCGGCTTCTGATACTTTCCGAGGTTGCAGGAACTTTTCTAGTACTGGGTATTTTCAGAGAGAAAAGGGGAAGCAGAAGAGCCAAGACAGGCTCTACTACTAAAAATATCACTGTTGCCTAGTGGTTAGGACACCTCCATGACAGAAGAACCCTTCTTTGAAAAAGACTTGAGCTTATGTCTCCCATAGTCCCCAGAGAGCGCCCTACTCACCAGCCCTGCTGCTCTTCTGGGGTTAGCGTGCTTGTCTCTTTCTAGGTTATGTTCAAGAATTTCAGCCTAGAATCAGAATACACAGGTTATCACTTGTATTGTAGAGTGCTCTTTATCAGTATGCTCATTAAAAAAAAAGTAAAAAATCTTTCTCATGATTTAACAGCTGGGGAACTGAGAGAGACAGGTGCAGTAACTCTCCAAGACACTGATTAGGAAGAACACTCCAGGTTCATGAACCTTACTTTTACTTTTCTCTGTTAGATAATACCACCTCTGTTAGGCATACTCGGGGAAAAGTGGCGTCACTGGTCCACTTTTCTTCTCCCAAATGACATCATAGTGGCATACTAGTACTGAGGGATGGAGCCAATAAAAGAGCTAGAGCTATTAAATAATGCTAGTTGTATTAAAAGCAAACAAAAGGGAGTGGTTGTTGCACTAGGCAGTAAATCCTTAACAGACTTTGCAGATGTAAAAATTTTACTTGTGTTCAAGGGAAGACTGGAAACATGCTTGTAAGAGACCTAGTTTGAAGGTTACTTAACAGACATACCATGGTAGGTTTGGGAAATTGTCTGAGACTGAAGGAATCACAAGTTGTAATAATGCAGAAGCATCATGCAGGGTTGCTCTGTTCTGTTTTTCTCCTCAGTGCCTGCTTCCATCTACAGTTAAAGACAGAGTATGAGTCTAGCTATGCCTCGTTCTGTGTGTCCAGCCATCTGAGACTGAGCTGCATTTTGCAGCAGGCTCAGGAGAGGAGATCCCTTATATCCATGTCCTGACAGTGAAGTCAGGCTCTTGCCTTGAGAACAGTCTAGGGTGGAACAGGCCCATGTTGTTGCTGAGAGAATCATAAGATTCGTAGAATCATAGAATGGTTTGAGTTGGAGGGGACCTTATGAATCATCTTGTTCCAACCCCCCTACCATGAGCAGGGACGCCTTCCACTGGATCAGGTTGCTCAGTGCTCCACCCAGTCTGGCCCTGAACACTTCCAGGGACTGGGCATCCACATTTTCCCTGGGCAAGCTGTGCCACTGCCTCACCACCCTCACGGTAAGGAATCTCTTAATAATATGTGAGCTAAGTCTACCGTCTTTTGTTTAAAATCTCCCCTTTTTCAGTTTAGATGTCTCTCTCCAGGGTACTTTTGCTTTTCACGTGGGGAGTGAAGCCAAGACATTCACTCTGAGGGCTTAGCACTATGGGCACCAGTGGCAGCCCAGCCCCAGAATCTCCAGTTGCTGAGCACAATTGCTAAATAACAACAAAAACAGACTGGCTTTTTCCACTGGTTCATGAAAGAAGTTTTTCTTCATGAAAGTTCATGAAAGTTGTGTTTTCTGTATCTGCCAGTATGTATCAGCTTAATTTTCTTGTCGTGAAGTAATCACAGCTGTTGATTGCTTCAATCAAGAAAGAATAGGAAACCTACTTGTACAACTGCAAGTATGAAAACTCATTTACTGCTGACAAAGGGGCTAATACGAAAAGCTGTAAAATACAACAGGTGCAATCTAGTTAGATACTATAAAGACCTGGGCAACCTATAATTTTTAATAACTTTTTTTTCAGTGTCTCAGCACTACATTGCATGTCATAGAAAAAAAGGTGAAATATGTAGCATTTTATAGGATGTTGCTTTTTTAAAGAAACAATCAAAAACCCTACCCCAAAACTTGTTCCAGATCAACTATAAAAGATTGAAGTGTGGAAGCAAACAAAGTAAGGATATTTCACTTCTGAAAACTCTGAACAGAACTTTATTATGCCCTGACAGATATTCATTTATATTGTACGAAATGCTAGTTTATTCCATCACCTTCAGTATTACTTTCTTCTTTGAACTTGTCTTTCTCTTTCTATTTGTCTTTAAACTGAATTTGTGTCAAAGGAAATTATGTTGGTTTTTTTTGTTACTGTAACAAAACATTGCTCAAGTCCTTAGAATAACTTAACTTCTGCCTTCTTTTATAAGGAGGACAGGAAATTGAAAAATGAAAATAATTTTGTTCAAACTAAAACCATATTTTGTTTTGTTAAGCTGTTTGGTTTGTAATTTTTTTTTTAATTTTAATATTTGCTAGCAGTTCAGTTGAATTTAAAAAAACCAAACAAATCTCAGACATTAAATAATTCTGTTTTAAAATTTAAGCCTTAATATATTAGTGAAGATACTCAGGCTATCAGGCTGGTATATAAAGTGAATAAAATTGGGGACTATTGGTGACTATGGGACATATTTAGGACCAATTTTCCAACAGATTTGATTAGCCATGATAAGGTGTATCTTGTTTAGCCCTGCAGACAATTTAAACAGCCCAGAACTTTTTGACCAGTGTAAATGTTGGGATCTCCACTTACAGAAACCAAGTCATGCAAGTAGCAATTTCCACAGTGGTTTGCTCAACTTCTCCATAGGGCTGCAGGTGAAGGACTTGCAGCATGTGACAGCTACAGAGACAAATATGTGCAAAGCATGTACATGTCAACTGGTTCCATCTGCAAAAAAGAAACCAAATCTAAGCCCATTTATTGCTGCTATGTACTTTTGGGTGTTCCTGTGTTAAACTCCCAGACACAGTGGGGGATCCTGGATTTTTATAAAATAAGATCTGATACACTGCAGTAAATAGAGTACATGGGAACATCTAGTTGGAAAACATTTATGTTGACAAGTTGCCAATGCTTCTAACAACCTATGGAGTCCTTCCATTATAATCTTCTTTTCCTCTCTTGTTTCCTGTTTCACTAAGGAAGAAAATATATGATACTTGATGAAAATGGCCATTATAGCCTTTCAGTAAGGAAAACTCTTACCCTTTCTGTTCTGGGGTTTTGGAAGGCCTCATCACTGTACATGCATAGGGAGATGAATATCTTCAGAAGCTGTTGTCAGTCTCTGCCATCTGCTTCTTTTGGAAACAAGGTCTTAAAGCAAAGTACAGTGACATGATTCATCTTATAATTATACTCATAGGTTTGTAAACAGCATATGAACAGATGAATAAATAAAATGCTTTTACAGAAGATGATTGTGTATTCTCCTCTGAAGTATTAGCTGCTTTGTGTTCCAACTCAATACAGACAAAGTGTGTAATGATCATTTGCTGAATCAAGGTCTTTTCTGAGAGCCAGTAGAAGCCTTGAAAAATGACAAGATGACAACTCCACTGTGGCTGGGTGCAAGCCATGATACTGTGGAGATAGGTAAATGAGGGGTGATAGGCATGCAACTAATATAGCCACAGAATCATGAAAGTTGGAATTGATCTCTGGAGTTCATCTAGTCCAACCCTCCTATTCAAAGAGGGATAAACTATAGTGGTTTGTTCAGGGCCATGTCCAGACAGCCTTTCACTGTCTACAGCCACAGAGACTCAACAACCTCTCAGGGTGACTTGTTCCAGTAAGGAGTCAGTGTATGGGATATTTACTCTTTTCACTAGGGAATAGAGGCAAGATGCTCTCAATTTTGCAACTGATGAGGGGTCTACTTGATCTACTAAATAGCAGAGGGTACTTAAGATCATACCTCTTACTAAGCATGCAGAGACCAAACATGGTCATGAACAGCGAGCTAGACTTGCTTGGTCAGAAGAAGAGGCCCCAGTGCAGATTAGAATAGATGGGGCTCTGTTTTGCTTATACTTCTACCTTCAGATTCCTTGTGGTAGCAGAACTGAACAATCTTTGACTGGACATAATAGTCTGAGCCAAACAGAGAACCTGGACCAAGAAACATTTCCAGACCAGTAAATCTACAGACTGGTAAAGGCACAGAACTCCAGGGCAGGTGGAGTGTGGAGTGTGGTAAGGGCTGCACAGAAAGAGGCAGGAGGCACCAGCTCCTAGCAAAATCATTTTCAGAAAGCAATTCCCACTGGCTTTAGCAAGGCTAGAATGTTCCTCCTTATGTAGATACTCACATACTAGGTTCAGCTTACCCCAGTTGCAGAATCCTGTTCCACACGCTACTTTGATCCTTGAGCTTTGTGAACTGACTGCAACTAGCCCTTCAGACTAGCCCCTTGTGGCAGTTCTAGCTGATACCCCAGTGAGTGACCTGGTGGCCTGTGATCCAGAAAGAGACCTGGGGGTGACTTCTGTCTGCCTACCCTTCTGAGCCACATCTCTTTTACTCCCTGAATACACTTGCAAACTGCATTGAACCAGTATAATTTTTACTAAATCAGGCTCAAATGGAAATCCCTATATATACTACATGAGAATGTTTGAGGGTGTTTGAAGGCTACCTACTTCACTATTTGGTTTCCTCTCCACAAGGAGAGCAGATATTCTTGCTTCATCTTTAACCAGGAAGCTGACTGTACAGCAAGTTTTACAGTCTTTATGGTCCTAGCCTACCAGGTGTTTCATAAGAGTGACTAAAGAGGATTGCATTGTTTTCAGATTATCTAACCAAAGGCATAATTACAGCACCTCAAATCAGTTAATTTTTTTTTCTACTTTGAAACAACAGATGTGCAGTGCTGAAATCGGACTCTGGATTGTGCAGTTGATGTTTCATACTCAGGACCATAATCATAGGTAAAATCTTATAAACTCTTTCAACCCACTTACCAGTAGATATTTTTTTCTAGGCAAATCAGTATGGTTAAACCATCCTTTTACAAGGCCTGCCTCAACATCTCATTAATATTTTTACCCATTTTGCTTCTAATGACTGCCAAGGGAAGAATAAAAAAAGAAAGAAAAGTCTTGCTTAACATGAATACTAATTCAGAAAGTAATCTTTTGTCCATGGGCTCTAACCCTGCCTGTGAATCTAATAACAAGTACTTTTGCAGTCACTTTAAAAATATCACAGGGAGACTTCTTGTCCTTGAGTAGAAGTGCTCTAAATTTCCACAGCACAACATTCACTTTCTGACACTATATTTTATGCCAGGAAAACCTGGAGTATAATCTGACTTGAGGCAGGGAAATTTTAATTTTAAATATTCTTTCTGTCATGACCTCTGACATAACAAGACAAAGGCATAAAAAGATACCAGTCCCCTATTAATCAAATCTTTTTCCCTCTGTAACAATCCAAAAATTATACCCTGTGCATTCCAGTGAGTAACAACTGATTTCAAACAAGCTGGTTGGAATGTTTAGTCTCTTGAATATATTCACAAGAGTCTTAAGAACCATAAGTGGCAGTTGACAGAAATAAAGCCAGTTCTTTCCCAGTAAGCACATAGTGACTACGCCACTTGCATGTCTTTACTTGTCTTGAAGAAAAGCAGCGTGTCTTAATATAAAAACCTTTTATTTGTCAGTAGAAAACCTGATTAGAGTGGACCACTTATAAGAACATATTTTAATAGTCCTAAAGATTACAACTCCAATGAACTTTACCATGGACAGGATCTGCACAGAATGGGCATCTTGAATAGACACTTTTTTCATTAAACTATGTGGATAATATTCAATAAGTAGGACATAAAAATACCTAGATAGATTATTATTACATATATTCATAGGTGACAGCCATCTCACAAAAGGTTCTTTTCCCTATTTGCACTCAAATGAAATTCTGTGTGTACTTGAATAATCTGGAAAAATGGAACTGGTTTTAGAATGAGAGGACATGAGAGGACACTGAGAATTTCAGGCAGTATTGAAGCAAATCATAGAGACATGAGGATGCCACTTATTGGCTTCTGTCTTTGCAGTGATATATTTTACAATTTGCTGCTAGTTCCAAACATACAATTAGTTAACATAACTATGTTTGCAAGGGTTGAGATACCAAGCGGATATTTTTCCTGTTAGTCAGACTGTTAGCTCCAGTAGCTGCATGTGATATCTTCTGACAACAGTTGTTGCCTACGTTGTGCAAATATGGCAGTCTAAACCAACAGGTAAGCAGATGTTGTTCTATAGCAGAAAGATGATAATATTTATGGAAGTATCATATAAATTATTATAATCCTCATAAGGTATTTAAACATTGAAACTGATCCAGGTCCATAAAAAACAGCTGACAAAATTAGTAACTCTGTCAGAAGGGTTATGTTTTTTCTGCAGATATAATTCAAGCAGCATTTGTTAAACAGCATAATCAAATACCTATACAATTAATAAATAATTTAAAAAAGAATCCCAACAATCAAGATTCTAGTCATTTGATAAACATGTTTAGGGTATTTTCATCTGTTTTCATGTCAAGACATAGCTGTCCCATATGCAGCTGAAATGCCAGGAAAATGCTGACTCTGATATAGCTCAGTCCTTATCAGTATGGAGATCAAAAGCAAAACAAAAGATTCCAAAGCACAGTTGTTAAGGAGGACACACCACAGTGTTGCACCCACAGTGATTTAGACATGTTTCTGTGGGATTTTGCTGCCAGGAAATCTGTTTTATGCCCATATTAAGGTGGAAGATTAAAAAGCAGAACAACTGCTCACATTGATATTTAGGAAGATGAAAATTGCCTTAGCATTACTTTCTGCAAATGAGAAAATGGTTTTATCAGCTCAGGATAACATAGCTGTTTTCATATGTATTCTTGGGAACACGGCAATGTACCTGACAGTCTGTGTCAAGATACCAACATGCACTCATAAAGGATAATTTCTAAGAAGCTAAAATCTGAAGCGTATCTGAAACTAGTGGTACTCATAATAGATCTGAATTGGAGTAGGAGTAGAATTTACTCCTAGAGCCAGAGAACAGGTTGACACCAATTTAATGGAATGAGAGTAGTCTTCTATAACATCCTCAACACAATGATTCAAGTCACCTGGTGAGTATATATCTACTAAGAATAGATGAAAAAACTAGTCTTTTAAAATGACTTGTCCTAGCTCTCTGTGAGGAAGTTTGGTCTCTTAGCTCTTTGGCTGATAGTGCCAAAGAGCACCATGAATCCTTGTATTGCTTCTGCTGGTCCATCCAAGAATAGAGCTTTACTGCAGAGAGGTCATTCCTCATGCAGTCAGTGAGTCTTGCAAAAGGAATGTCAGTCCAGAGTCCAGGGGAGAGCTGGCAGGAAAGGGAGTGCTCCTAAGACACACTGGAGAGCTCTGTGACTGTATTGGACTTGGCCTTATGGAGAGCCTAAACACAGTGGTGTGGGAAAAGCATTGCACTAACAGCATCCTTTGGTTTTTCTCCCTTGAAACATGGGTAGAGTGGACTTGTGCCAAATGAAATACACAACATAAATATACCCTTAGATTCCTCTTTACAGGTTCAAGGAAACACACTTCTGCAGCTCAAGTAAATCCTTATCATCCTATTTCCTCTAAAGATAAGCATACCAATAGCTCCACTTACTAAGTGGAATAGGACTTAGTGTTACATTCTAAAATAAAAGTATCTTGGACCTGATCTTGGCAATAAACTCCCTATTTGCTTATTAGTAAATGGAATACTTACTGGACAGCATAAAAGTAAATGATAATTTAGACCAGTGATAACTTGGCAATAATGTATTGCCAAATGCTTCAAAGGAGGATACAAAATATCTTATGGCTGCAGAATAACCTGCCCCAGGTTACAATTTTAACCTAAACAGGATTTTCTGTGATGCAGATTGATAGAGAAGTTATTTTTCTACTTTATGGTGTTTCTGTACTTCTAAACATTCCTTTCAATCCCTCTAGGCTCATAATTACTTTACAAACTTTCTATTTCTGAAATACTTAAAAATTCTGTATCCTTTAGATTTTTCCTCATCTAGAACAATCTCAGGTTTCTACTTTTCACTTTTTCTAAATTTACCTGCAAAATTGTTAAAGTAGTTTTCTTATTTTGCAAGTTAATAATAATGGCTTTTCACTTTGCTCTTCTACTTTTGAAATTATTTACAGGTTAACAAAGTTTAGAGTTATTATTTCATAAGTAACTGTGAAGACTTATTTTCTCATTTGGTTATTGTTTGAACCAAGTCTCAGAGAAAAGAGGATGGAATTGGTGATGAACTTACCCTGTTTCCTCTCCAAGAAGGGAACAGAAGCATAATTAGAAGTATGAGATGAGTCACAGGCACATGACTGAATGGTTCTAGAAGTTATATAGAAAGATTTGGAGTATTGATCATTTGGAGGTATTTTCTGGGAAGAGGTTTCATATCTTCACGGACAGACTTCACCTAAGCATATGGGATACCAGCTTGCAATGCAAGCTGGCAGAATGAAAAAAAAGAACTTGAAATTGAGAGATGGGAAGAGAGCTTGAGAAGAAACTATACAGTTTCTTTATTTAACACCCAGGACAAGGGAATTTAGGCTCAGGAAGGTGGTGGCAAAAAAGTACAGAAAATAGGAGCTTAAACATTGAGGAGTTCAACTGGAGTGGTAATATCAAAAGCAGTAGAGTCAGTTAAAGGGTGCCAGGAACCTATGCAATAAAATAGGGGATCCAAACTCAGTAAGAAATAAAAATAAAACTTTATGGAAACAATTATGTTAGAATGGAATTGCATCAGTGATCAGAGAAGAGAAATACTAACCAAAAGGTTTATTGTCTTCATACAAGAAGGGAAATGAAGAGAGAGATTGAGAGAGAGAAGATATCCTGGTAAAAGCCAAAATTACATTGGGAAAGAGTTGTAAAAACAATGTGCAGTGAAGAATGCAGAAACCTGAAATAAGATGAGAACATTTCCCTTTTAGTAGGAAAACACTAATGGAGCCAATTTAACATCAGGACAACACAGGTCCTCATATGTAAAGGGGAAAATAAGCACAGAAATGGCAGCTGAGTTCTGAACATACACCCAGCAGCTTTCTTCAATTCAGAGTCTATTTGCCAATATACCCCAGCCTTTGTTTCCATAAAGAACAAAGACATCCCTGAAGAGCCTGCCATAGAAAATAAGGTTGTATTGAAAGCAGATGAGATTATTTTGCTTAAATTAAATAGAAGAATAAACAAAGCAGACATAACAAGAAGGGGGCTTGCACATTTTGATAAATAAAAGAAGCTAATTAGGAAAGTGAAATCAGTGGTATTGAGGAGCTTAGGGACTTGAATGTGGAGGAAGGTTGGCATTTCTTCATATTAAAGGTACAAAAATAGTCTCTGTAACTTGCATCCAAAAGAGGGAAAAAAGTATAAGAAAGAGTTCCAGATCTAGATGGAGAAAAAGTGATCTCAGTGAGGATACTGGAGGCAAGAAATGAGGGTAAAGTAAAAGATATGTCTACCAAAGAAAACGGCTAGAGAGAGCAAAAATGGATAAAATGGAAACTGACAAACCCCCTAAACTTCAGTGACTTTGCAAAGACTTCTAAAATTACTAAAATGCCCTTTCAGCACAGTAAAGAAGAGAAAAGGAAAGACAAGTTACTGGGGGAGGGGGACCCTGAAAATCAAGTTAAAATGGCTCCTGGTTAGAAGAAAGACTTTGCTAGACCTTTTAATACGGACAATAATGGTGGTCTTGGGGACAAGGCAGGCTGACAGGTGAGGAATTAGCATATCTACAATAATGCAAAAATATCAGAGAGACTGAATATACTTGATGGCAGGAATTTTTTAACATCTGTTATCTCACAGATAGTGTCATGTTCTGAAAGTATGTGGGACCTGTAAAAAGGGGCTGAAATGTTCTCTAGTCCTCACTGCCAGTAGGGAAGTGCAGATTTCTCTCAGGCTTGAGTGATTTGATTTCTCTCAGAGCTTGGCTCCCACATGCATCCCAAAGAGCAGTGTTGCCATGACTCACTTGCAGCTGTGGTGCTCTCACACTTTACTACCCATTTCCTCCTCCTTTGCTATAGTGCTGCACAAATGCTGTTTCTTTTTGCTTGAATGGTGCTCAAAGTAAGTCAGAAAAGCAATTAGTCAGGGAGTAATAAGAACAGTAAAACAGTGTTATCACCTCTGGAAGATTCATTTGTCTACCACAGAGTATGTACATGGCACCTGTATTCAAGGTGGGAAAATGTTGAAAAGGAAGAATGAATCAAGAAATCTTTGGGCTCTTAATCTCATATTGAAGCCAAGGCTGGAGAGACAAACTCGGAGGGGCAGGAAAATTAAAGATGCAGATACAGACAAATGGAATAAAAGTCAATGTGAGCTTATACAAATTGGCTGTACCAACTAATCTGATCATCTTTATTTAATAAAAGTTGGACTTGGACTTTCTGGATCTGGGAGGTTGCTCTAAACAGATCTAGCCTTGGAATCACCAGGGTACCACTTACAGTCTGTTACTACCGCTGCCTGGACAACGATGAAAGAAAATTTTTGGACCGGAGGGAGATAACCTACATTGAACTAATTTTGTCTGTTTCAGAAGTATTACATCACAAAACACAAAGAGAACTAATGAAATTGTATGATAATACAAAGTTGAGAGCCTACACTGATACATGGAAATGTCAAGATCTTTTTTTGCTTGAGGACTAAAAGAGCACAAAGTGGATAAAGTATAATAATAAGAGGTATGAGGTCAGGTACTGAAGGAATAATTGTGTAAGAAAAAAAAAGAAGAGCTGTATCAGCAACTGGCTGCACCAAGAACCATCATCTATATGATGCTACCACATAAAAGGAAAATGTGGCTTCAAGGCATACCAGGTCCATTTTCTCCAGCCAGGAAAGGACAGAACAGAATAGAATGTTAGTATTTTTTTGAGGATACTGGTGATACTTCATCTGCATTACTGTGAACAGGTCAGTTTTCTGTTTAAGAGAGATTAATTTGTTTGGGTAAGTGATCTGAAAGGCCTAAAAAATCCAGGCAAATGAAGAGTGCAGCTACTTAGAGGAAACGAAAAGTATTTTACTTGTTTACTATGGAAAAAAAAAAAAAGGTTGAGAGGTAAACATGTGTTTACTCTCCATTAATATTGCCCAAAAGTTCTAAACAGATGGAAAAACAATCCATTCAAATTAAATGACAACTGTAGTTCTAAAAATAAAAATATCCACTCTAAGTGAGATGCTAATAATCACAAAGTTAAAATAAAGTAAAAATGAGTTTGAATCATGGTAAGAGATAGAAGAGGTTTATTCTAAATGTTGGGGTCAATGAACTTTTGTGAGTACTGAAGCTCTGTTCCCACCAGTTTCTTAGCATTGAGCACCTTCAAGCTGAATGTGAGAGATAATATGAAGGCCAAACACACACAGTCCCGGAGCTAAGAATTCCATAGATCCAGGGTTCAAGAACTCAGGAGTACAAAAGCTGAAACCATCAAAGAAGAATCTCATGATCTGCTCATCAAAATACATTCTTGTCAGCATCACTGCTGGTATTAAAAGACGCTTTTGCCAAGTGGTTTCAGAAACAGGTTTCTCCACAGTAGTTTTTGTAACAGATGGATTGCATCACAAGAAACAACTATCCTGTATCCCAGTGGACAGGAAAAATAATAGGGGATGAATAAAGGAGGGAAAGAGAACTTTGGTGTGGCCAAAGAGATGAAAAATAACGGAAAACAGCATTTAACAATGGGGATAACTTACCTTCAGCTATATCACAGAGATGTGGAGTGAAGGCTATGGAAAGGGAAAGAGCATGGAAAAAGACTACAAGACTTGCTTATATTGCTGAACATGTTTATTTAGTAGACAGATAAGTACCAAAATTATAATTCTACATGCAGGATCATTTATTTTTGTACAGATGTACATATGAGAAGCATTGTCCACCTCTAGAGCTACATATACATTAGACAGTACTAAACATGCAAATACACCAATGATTTAATGTGTGTTGCAACAGCACCTTGCTATTCAAATGGAAATCAGAGTCTCATTGTGCTGTGTTAGCTGTTATATATAGAAAGGAAAATAGTAGAGAGGGTGAGGAGGGCTGACAAAATGCACTAAAAATACCACTTTCCACTAATGCATTCTTTGGCAATGCACCAAGGCTATTATTAATATTCTGCCAAAAGTCAAAGGGTCCCAAGTCTTCATTACTCTTTGAAATGATATTGAGTTAATGTGCCTGATTTTCACTTCTCAGTGATTTTATGCTAGCTTTAGGGCCAATGAAGTATAAATGATTTGCTTTATCTCTGTCCTCTGGGAGATGCCTTGCTGGTTCCCACCTTCTAGAGTGCTTCCTACCAGGTTCTTACCCCAGCCCATAATGTTATGTTTATAGCTATGGCTGTACAAAAGTATCTTTAAAGTTCTTAAAAGCATCTAGTGGTTTTGATTTACTTGATGAACCTCCAGGATACTTGATCATCCAGCAGTGGTTGTTGAGCTCATGTAAACTTTAACACTTCAAAAGTTCAGCAATTTAAAAGCTGCCTTCAACTGGGCATGTTTAATTAAGGACACACAAAATCAATAATTGTTTTTGAAAATTCAGAACACATTTGACATTTCAAATAGAAAGACAAGCTGATTTAATTTTATTATTTCCACATACAAAGTTTTATTTAATTTTGTAGTGTGTTAGATGAAATTACTCTCTTCCCAAATTAGAACGGATAAAAGCATTAATTTCTGTAAATTAAATCACTTTGAGAGATCAGAAGTTGCTCAGCTTCTCACAGAAAGACTGGGTGCTGTTATGTAAGACAAGCATGTTGATTCATACCAATTATGCTATGCATTACTTGTAAGAGTCTTCACAGATTTTCCCCAAAACCAAATTTAAATGTTGGAAATAAGCTTCTGTATGATCTGAAACAAACATTCTGTAGTAAGGCTGGCAAAATTCCCATGTTTGAGGAGTGAATGAGCAGCGTCCAGAAGCACCAATCCTACCCATTCTTTATTTCTCTCCTCCTGAACATAATATGTACCAAAGGCTAATGGGTCATTTCATTTCACTTCATTCTTGCACCTCCATTATATAACAGCATTAGAATAGATTTACTTTTGGTCGCGCTTTAATTTTAAGGAGAGTGATGCATAATTACATTGTTTCCAGTTATCAGATTTCTGTAAAGTCTAGAACAGAATAGTGTTGATACATCCTGGAAAAACTGCTGAAGTCCTGTATTGCTTTCTGAAGGTAAGATTACTTCTTGTGCTACAGAAGTAGGCAGAGCTGGTTAATTTATTCCTTATACACCTGTGACTTCTTGAAGTCCCAAACTCTCATCCAAGAAAAATCTCTCCTTAGCTTCTTCAAAGTAAACTGAGTGCTCATGGTGCTATAGCTCTTGCTCTTCCTTCGATCATCTGGACATCTTCCTGTCATAACCATACCCCTAACTTCATCTTTTTCTTCTCTGACAATGCCATTTTTCCTCACCATTTCATGCCATTTTTCCTCACCATTTCACTTCTATCCCATTCACTCCCCTTGCAAGTAAAAATGCGTCGTTTCTTATTTGCTCGGAAAGGAAACCTGCAAGTCTACCTGCTTTTCCATCTTCTTTCCTTGTCAGAGGCTAAGGGCTCCCTAGTACTGCCTTAACTCTCCCATCCCCTCTATCACTTCACCTACATCAGTTTCCAGCCCTCTTCCACTCCGCTTCCTCCTTAAGAAATTTTACCTGAAAAGATTTCTGTGGACATTTACCAAACTATGCCCTTTCAGTTTCACCTCCAAGAGTTATCTCTCCCTGACGTAAAACTAAGAACAAGTAATTTAAAAGGTATTTAACCTTATGAAGATTATGCAGAAGGAATTCCCTGCTGTTCTTCACAGTACTTATCAAAGACAAAGAGATCTTTGGAACAGGGTCGTGACATCACATTAAGGATGATCCTAGAAGGAGATCAATTAGTAGGTATTTGAACTAGATAAGACAACTTTTTTCTTTTTTTTTTCCCAACAGTCCCAGCGTGCCACGGAGTACTTTGATCAGTATCGTACTCTTCCAGGCATCACCCTCTTCCAGTCCAAACCCTCCCCTTTGCTGTACTTTGGGAGAAGGGAACCTTTCAGAAGAGAGCCCCTCTCTTCCTCCCCCCGGACGGGATTTGATGCCTCAGGCCGGCCGCCCTCTCCAGCGAGAGCCTGTTTCCTGGGCTCTTCCTCCCGCCGGAGTCCAGGCGCGAATCCCTCGGGAACTCGCCCCGCTTCTCCCGGCGCCGAGGGGGCCGGGAGAGCTCCGATGAGTCACGACGAGCCCTGCGGGAGTCCCTGTCCCGCCGCGCCGCTGCGCCCAGCCCAGCCCCGCTCCGCTCGCCCCGGACAGCGCCTGGCGCTGCTCGGCGGCCGCGGTCCCGCTCGGGACACGCAGGGCTCTGGCTCCGGGGCGTGCCGCCACTGCCGGCCTCGGCACGGCTCTGCTACTGTTGGCTTGGTTCCCTGGGAAGGACAGCCCAAGCACAAGCGCAAGGACCAGCAGCTGCCTCCCCATGCCTTTCCTCGCTCAGACAAACCAGCCTTCTAGACCTTCTCAAGTTCGGTGCTGCTCGGCGGGGTGTGATCGCTCAGCCCCAGGTAAATGGGACTTGCCGGTATCCCCCGCCTGCAATTAGACGTGCAGAGATTGGGGAGAGTAAGACTTACCCCTCCATAAACTGCTTTTGTCCCTAAGTACGATTTAACTTAAAGCAAGGGCGAACGAGCGCCTACTCCCCGTTAGCAGGATCCCAAGTCACCGCACGTGAGACACGACAGCGCTTGGGAAGCAACACTGGTTAAAAAAAAAAAAACCCCAAACCAACACTCCCTCCACCCGCAGGGGAAACAAGCCAGCAGCTCACCCTCCTTCCCCGTGGCAAGGGAGCACCCGCTGACACAGAGAACCGATGGCAGTGCCCTCTGGCTCCGAGTGCGGGGAACGTAGCCCTTCGGACTTCTGCCAGCTCCCAGCAAAGTTTAGTTACCCCGACCTGCGTGCGCATGGCAAAACGAGGGCACTCGAGTCTCGAAGGAATGAGTTCCGGGAACGGCTAAGTAATACAAGAACTGTAGTAGATATACCACAATTTCGGGGGTAGTACTTTGTACTGCACCGACACCCAGCATCCAGCCGAGTGCAGGTGTGCCCAGCTCTGCGCATCACGGAACAACCGGCTCCATCGACGGAGGGAGCCGGAGAGGGTGTAGGATCCGCACGCAGCGGGATGTGCACGAATCAGGGAAGCTGGCCAGGAGGCAAATCCGAGAAGTTGGTGCGTAACCACTGAGTTTTGTAGTTTGAAACACGTGTAACGCCAGTAAGTTTAGCAAGTAAAAGCTGCAGAGCAATATTCTAGCCCACACAAGGAGGAACTATAGACACGGTTCAAAGAAAACACCCCACTTTATTTGTTGCATTCTGTTTGAAGGATATGCGGTGAGGAGAAAAGAAGGCGATTCCGTGAAAGACTACCGTGGACTCTGATGCAGGCTCCAGAGAGCGGGCTGAGCCCTTTCCCCACGCATGCACAGCACCGCATCTTTAGGACTGTTGAGCAAGTCTTAAAAGTTCCTCCTTCATTCTTCCGACCGCTTTGGACACGCTTTTCGTCTCCGGTATTTTAAGCGGATGGCACCGATTCCCCTCCTCGGGAGCTCCATAGAGACCACGGAATGTCTCATTAGGAACCACTGAACGACCTGCATTCCAGGACGGAGGGCAGGACGGAGCCCGAAGGGAGCCTGGGGGCGGTGCGCTGGGAAGGGTGACTGAGCGCCTGGGGGTCCCTGCACACCCTTCAGAGCAAGAACTAATGGATGGGGGCTCCGGTCCCCCGTCTTCAGCGGGCGGCCCGCCCGAACTGGACAAGGGGGCTGAACTTCTCAGGACAGCTGGAAGCGAGGAGCAGGATGCCCGCGGGACTCCGGGCGCTCGCTACTCCCTGCCGCCGCCGGGACACAGTGCGGGGGTCAAGCCCTTACCTGAGTTCCGAAGTTTGCGGTTCTTGAAGACGGAGATGATGACCAGGAGGTTGCCCAGGATGTCCACCACGGTGGTGAAGATCAGCACGCTGGACAGCACCGGCACCACCCAGGCGGGCCGCGGGGCGCCCGCCGCCGCCGCCTCCCGCTCCG
>WEKY01061397.1:20494-35070 GCA_013390045.1 Picathartes gymnocephalus | reverse complement strand
GGAGCGGGGGCAACGGGCAGGGGCTGCTGGGGCGGGGGCAACGTCCGCGGGCAGCGGAGGCGGCCGCGCTCGGCCACCCCCGGTGACAGCTTGCGTGGTCGGAGAGCCGCAGGCACAGGCGAGGGGGCCGGAGAAGCCCTGTCCCAAAGCGCTGCTCCCGCCGCCGGGCTCAGCCGCGAACATCTGCCATCCGCCGCGGGGAGAGTGCCTCTTTGGGGATTGTTTGTGTGTTGGTTCTGGGGGCCGGTTTGGTTGTTTTTTCCCTGCCCCGCGGCTCGGACCGCGGTGTTCCCGGCAGCGCAAGGCCAGCGCTCCCCCCTGCCTCTCGCCGCCAGGCACGCGGTGCGCCCAGACGGGTGTTCCTGGCACATTGCTCCTGTCGGCCTGGCAGCAGATCTGAAGGGGTTGTACGCTGCCTTCGCCGTGGCCTTGTGCCTCGCGTTTGAACACAGCGGCCTGTCAGGTCGAGACTAAGGGCAGCGCCCGTGGGGCGATAACTGCGGGCTCCACGGACGGGACGTGCCCGCGCCGATGTCGGCTTCGGAAGCTGGGCGCGTTTCGCGGGATTTTCCTTTCAAGCTGCAGGGCAGACAGAAGGGCACCGATGGGCTTCACTCTGCAATTACGCTTGAAACATATAGTTTCCTTTGGGCCCTCAAAGTGGCAGCTACCGTATGCTCATTTGCATTAAATAAATAAGCGAGACGCGTGCGACAGGGGAGGGCACAGCCCGCGTGTCGCCGTGCCTGGCTGCCGGCGTGGCACAGCCGCCACGTGCGGCTGGCAGTCTGACACCGGGCTCACACAGCCGGTGAGGCCGGCAATTAGGGCTGATCTCAGCAGACGTAACTCGGGAGGGATTTGTGCCCTACTTCACACTGTTTTCAGGCCATCCAGGCCACACTGTATCGTTGTCCTGCTTTCAGAGGAAGGTATGCCCCTCAGTTTTTCAAGAGTTAGATCCTGAGGTAACCTGCCTTGTGGGGTTAGTTTGGAAAAACAGGACAAGTTTCTGTCTTTTCTAACAGCAAATAACTTATTGTGGAACATTGCTTCCTTGAGACTTAAGTCTTAACGAAAGACGTTGCTTCTTTGAGACTTAACATGCACCGGTGTAATCAAAATGCTAAAAACTACTTTGTGGATTTTTTTTTTTTTTTTTTTTTTTTTTTTTTGTAAAAGTAGAAATAGTTTATTTTTCAATTTAAATTCGTAGTCAATTTTAGATATACTGAAGTAGTCGTGGTTGGAATGAATATGGAATTGGGCATGTGGATTTTTGCACCAGTCTTATTTACACTGATTTTAAAAAAGAAATCAACCCAACTTCAGATGCTTTCTGTTTAACGTAGGTAATATGTAAGGCACCATGATCCTTTTCAAACTACAGCTGGAGTTATCACAGCTTCATGGCTTGAACCAAAGAAGAACCTTCTTCTGGGAATTATCATTCCTGAAGTTATTTTGCAGTTCTGCCATAGAAAAGTAATAATTGCACACTTGACAGGACATGCTCATTCTTGATAGAAGCAAAAGTTCGCTTGATTTTTCTTTTTCTTTCTCCAGACATTTAAAAGGTAGTTGATCCAAGGAAATGCCTATTTTCCGTATTCATCAGTGCAAAGGAGCATTTTTCACTAGTGAATAATAAGCTACCTTTAAGAATAGCTTTTGCGTTACAGTGTTTCCCTTTATCTGCCTCTGTTCCAATTTCCCCTTTCAGAAAGTTGTTATTCTCACTGCCCATTATCTATGTACTACTCTAGACTTATGGACTTGTTATGGAAAACTTACACATATTATCATTTATTTTCATGCCTGAGGCTCTTTCTGGGCATCTTTCCAGAACCTGTGTAAGTGCTTTCAGGAGAACTGTACCATTTTGTTGTCTGTCATTACTACAGGATTTATCTTTAACTGTTTGTCAAAAGCTTAAACTGCCCCTGAGCATAAATGTGGCTTTTTAAGGTAGGCTTTGCTCCTGGCATTATCCAGGTTTGCAGTTTGTCCCCACAAGAGGAACAGTGTATTTCTCCCTGTCACACACAATTGTTATATATCATCACTCACTTTGTTTTATAACTCCCAAAAGTGTGCCAAGTGATTTAGAGAAAAATTAGAAAGCTACGGCCTGAGCTTGGCCTGAAGTATGAGCCTGCTACAAAATGTGAAACAGAGTAAGTGTTCTGGCTTTGGAACAAGATGACTTTTGTGGATGCACTGGCATTTGACAGTACAAAAAAAAAAAAAGCAGGTAGGAATAAAACTGGTACCTTTCCTGCCTCAGCAAACTGTATGTTCTTTATCTACTCTGAATTTCCACTCTCTTCATTAGTACCAGTAACATAGATTTGAATTATTATTTAGAGCTGTCTATAAAAGGATAAATTATAAAAGTTAATCTTATTTGCTTTGTAAAATGATTGATTAAGCTGCATTAAACGATCTGTGGATGATCTTACTCAGCTTTTTAGTAGCTTTATTTCAAATTAACCAAATTCTCTGTGAAAGTGAAATGGGTATTTAAGCCTATTGATTGTTGCTTTTAATATGAAATAAATCATTGTTGCAGAAAGCTCTCCATCTCAAAGAAAGAGATATATTCTTCACAGTTGGATTGTTAAGACCTTTATTTTTTTAAATTTGGGGAAATTTTCTTCTATGTCTAGGAAAATTAACTGTGTCTTGTGTTTCTTTTTGAAAGCAATCTAAAGTTTTCTAGAGGCAAATTCTACTTGTGTTGTAGGGTAAGACCAGGAATTGCCGGAATGGTGGAACAATCAAATATTCCATGCATTGCTCTGCTTCCTGAGGCTAACTCTCTTGTTTGTCTTCTTTTTTTTTTTTCTTTTCATTCTGAAGAAAAATGACTGCTTCCTGGAGATACATTCAAGCATTTTGTTCTCTGTGATTTGCTCATTTGACTTTCTGAATCTGTAATTGGTCACAGAAGTCAGAACTTTTCATGAGCACAAATGAAATTTCGGGACAGAGAATCCTTTTGACAAAATCTCTTGAATTTCAGGTATTCCACAGAAGAAGAAATTATATCTCCTCTATGTTTGTTATTTCAGCATACATTTCTACAAAACCACTTAGAGCTAAAATGCATGGTCTTCAAATAGTGTTCCTACTTTTAACTATCCCAGTTTGAGTTGACTGTTCTCACAGTGTACACCATGGCAGGGGCTGGAGTCTTATACCTTTTACTCCTCTTCCATTTCTATACAATTTGGGGGTTTTTTTATATATAGTTCTATATTAAGTCAACCTGAGCCCACTGTTTAAATGAAAGTCTGTTTTCTTGTCCACTGCTGTCATGAGCCTTATCTTCTCTGATCAAGAAGAGACTTTCTTTTCTGTAGGAACAGAAGATTCACTTATTAACATTTTCTGGTCTGGGTTTCATCTTTTTCCATGCAATGTTAATGCTTTTAGTGTAGAAATCAAAGCCTTCGTTAGAGTAAGGTTATTTTGTTGTCCATAATTTTCCAACCCCTTTTTACCTGCTGGAAATTGCCCATAAAATGAGATCTGCCATCCCAGTCTCAATAATTCATTGGTGTTTTAGTCATGCTGAATTTCCATGGCACATAACAGGATCCTTTCGCTGTGAATTTCAATGAAAAGAGTCACTCATTTTTGAAGCTTTTATCAATAGATTGGACAAAACAAAGATGTTGAGTTAGAAGAACTTTAGATTGAGTACATCTCAACCTAAGGGGGAGAGAGAAATCGAGATCGGCTTCCGAAGGATTGTGCACATTCATTGCACTATGATCGTTGGTGTGGGAAGTAGGTGGAATAGATAACCTTGTACATATCTTTCTGCCAAAACTGAAGAGGAGCTTTGACAACTAGCTTAGAGCAGATAGTGCAGTGTGAGGTGATTAAAGGGGACTCTTACCCACGGAAGATTACTCCAAGGGTCATCGCAGGACTAAAACTACACGTCAGATCTCTTGATTTGAATTCAGTGTCAAATTTCAAAACATTTCAAAGCCATCATATCTCTGCTCTCCTATCCCACCTTCTCCATTCTTTAGTGTAAGTAGATAAATGTATATATCTACTTTGTATACAATATATGTACACACACACACACACACACAGAGTGTATACCACGAGCTGCTGTTGCTAGTCCTCTCCTGGGACTGTTCTGCCAATTTGTGTTGTGGTTTCCTATTATACAAGCGCAAGCTGGAATGGAAGAAACCGATTTTCATTCATGACCTCAACTAATATTTGAACTTACATTTTTCCGAGGTGAAAGGCTAATTCCCTAATTCTGCATAACCCTATGACTAATCCTTTTTAAGATGGAAACCAGAGCCAGAAGAACATAATTGGTTTATATTATTAGAGAGAGCTACCACAATCCCTATGTTTATGTAGCATTCAGGTGCTGTTATCTCTGTCCTTCAGCTTGTTTTTTGCAAGCAGCTGCTGGTTTTGTCAAAGCCAGAAGGCCTAGATGGGCTGGGGAGGGAGCAATGCACTGGCAATCAGGAGGCTCTGAAGTCCTGGTGGTGACTGTCCCATGAATCGATCACAGGACTGGGGCTAACTAACCAGTTTTGTTTCTTTGTCTCTTTTGTCACATTAAAATGAGGCGAAGGAAAGTCTGTTACTGTTATGTACTTCTTGGAAGGGAATTGAGAGTGAATTTGTTAATGTTTTGAAATAAATTTAATTTTGCTATGCAGCTTATTGTCTTTTGTTTAAGTTAATGCAAAGCTGTCACGAATGGTCTAAGCTGCATAAAAACAAGCCCGTAGCTCTCTGCCAATACCAGCAGTAACAGATGGTCTGCATCACAGGGTTGACCATGCATTTGACATGAGCTGAAATTTGGAACCAAGGAATAATTTGGTTTGGTGAATCGAACGAGTTCAAAACTTAAATGCAACTTTTTTATAAAGATAGGGATCGGGTTTCATTCTTCAGCACCAGTTTGCACCAGTGTTGTCCCCAAGACAGTATGAACTGTGCTGTCTTGAGCTTTCTCATGGTGTCCACATATCAACTGAGATGTGAGGTAGCATCTGAGATCAGTCAGGTGGCTGATACAACATACACAAAACACAGTTACAACTGCCTTTTTCCCAAAGAAGTGGAAGTCTGGCTCCTCTACCCAGCTTTCGATTTTCACAAAATGTCTGGAAGTATGATAACCTCAAAGCTTGAGGCCAGGACTCAAATCTGGTGCAATTTAGCAAAAGTTTAAAAGTTGTTGGGAGGGGCTAAGAATAGGCCAGATATGTTAACAGAAGGCCTGACTATCTTAAGTCCCATATTCGTGGGAAGTTTAGGTTACAGTGGTTCTGTAATAGGACAGTTCCATCAAGACTACCAAGAGGTGTATTCACTTGTTGTTCCTCTCACATATGTTCTTCTGTTCCAGGGAAATAAGAACTGGGACTGGAGCTAGAACATGATGGGCTCCTGGAAATAAAATGTGAGTCAGACTTGGTGATTGCTTGATTAGAATATATAATTTTCTGATAACCACCGTCACGCCAACCAAATTACGTCCTGAGATGAATTTGTTTTCCCACTATTACCTATGATTCATAGGTAGTGGGTTGACCCTGGCTGGATGCCAGACACCCACAAAAGCCTCTGTATCACGCCCCTCCACAGGTGGACAAGGTAGAGAAAATGTAATGAAGGGTTCATGAGTTGAGGTAAGAACCAAGAGGTATCACTCACCAATTACCAACACAGGAAGGACAGACTCAAATTTGGGATGTTATCTGAATTTATTACTAACAAAATCAGAGCAGAATGAGAAGTAAAAACAGACCTTAAAACACTTCCCCTCTACCCCTCCCTCCTTCCCAGCTCTACCTCCTGCGCCCCAGCAGGAATGGGAGTTATGGTCATTTCATCACACACGGCTCCTGCCCCTACTCAGGGAGAGGAGTCCTTCTGCTCCAGTGTGGGGGGTCTCCCATAGGAGACAGTTCTCCATGAACTTCTCCAGTGTGAGTGCACCCAAAGGGCAACAGTTCTCCACAAACTGTTGCAGTTGGGTCACTCTTCCATGGGGTGCAGACCTTCAAAGACAGGTTGCTGCAGTGTGAGTCCCCCACAGGGTGCAAATCCTACCAGGAAACCTGCTCCAGCATGGGCTTCTCTCTCCACAGGTCTGCAGATCTCTGCCAGGAGTCTGCTCCACCATGGGCCTTCCACGAGTTCAGAGCCTTGTCTCAGGCCTCCACCTGCTCCAGTGTGGGGTCCAGCTCCTCCAGGGGCTGCAGGTATATCTCTGCATCCCTGTGGACCTCCACGGGCTGCAGGGGCACAGCTGCCTCACCATGGTCTGCAGCAGGGGCTGCAGGGGAATCTCACTTCTCGTGCCTGGAACATATCCTCCCCTCCTCCACTGACCTTGGTGTCTTCAGGGTTCTTCATATTCTTGCCCCATTCTTCTCTGCCCACTATTACATCTCTGCAATATTTTTTTTTTTTTCCCTTCTTAAATATATTATCATAGAGGCGTTACCATCATTTCTAATTGGCCCAGCCCTGGCCAGTGGCACATCCCTCTTGGAGTTGGCTGGCGTTGGCTCTGCTGGGTATGGAGGAAACTTCCAGCAGCTTCTCATAGAAGCCACCCCTGTTGCCCCCTGCTACCAAAATGTGGCCATGCAAACCCAATGCAGGAAGAGTCTGGCTCTTTGACTTTGATAATCAACAGGACCACCAGTGAGTTAGCAGTAACTGATTCTGTGGTGCCATTCAGTTGCAATGGCAGATGGATCACGTCTCTCAGGGTTGGGAGACAGAACAATAGATTGTGGTGTAAATTGAAACTTACTGTCTGGATTCATTGCTTTGCCTGAATAACAAAAGCTGACCTACTGAATAATCTACCACTCGAGGTACAGCTGTGTCATGGTTTGAAAAAAAACAACTTTTTTCTCCTGGAAGGACTTTTACAACTTCCTCCAGGCACAGCTTCCAGCAGATCTGGGGAGCCCAGGGATTGGCTAACTTTAAGATAGGCACTCTATGTAGCCACTTGAATATTAGAACTGCTGTTGTGAAATCCACATTTTAAGAGTGGGAAGCCAAAATCTTTCTCTTTCGTTTCCAGTCATGGCAAAGGTAACAGGGTAGGGGGATCCGTCAGTCCCTCGGGGCCAATGGGCCCCCGGGCCTGCCTGGGGGAGGGGAAGTACCCCATCTCCTTCCCCTCTTCTCCCTCAGGGCAGTGCTGCCTCTGCTTTGGGCTGCTTTTGTTCCCCCTCCCTGCCTGAGGGAGAGAGGAATGCAGCTCCATGGGGCTGGCATGGCTCTCTTGGGCCGGGCCTTTGTCTGCCCCCTTCTTCCACCCTGGGAGGGCCACGGGGCCGAGTCCTTGCTTTCCCCACCCTGGCCTCCTCAGGGTGCTGCAAACACCTAACGGGAGAGAGATCAGCCTGCAGCTATCGGGATTCTAGCCTGCAGCTATCGGGATTCCAGCCTGCAGCTATCAGGAGGTGCTAGCTCTTGGCTGTGGAGTTCTTCCTCCCTCACCTGTGGAATGCATGGAATTCCAGCTGAACTGAGAAGGGTAATTAACCCTTTAAGTGCATAGAATGGATTTAGAAAGAAAAAGGACAGAGAGGGAACCAGCAAGAATGCCTAGGTCAGTGAAAAGAGGACTGGAAGTCTAGAAAGAGGAGCGAGAGGAGATGCTTTTAAGCGGAAATTCTCCTGTAGAACCATGGTGATGAACTATTCCATGGAACTCATATTGTACAAACTGGGGGGGATGCAACATTCTGGCTGTAGCCTGAGCAGAGGCACCTATGTTGAAGCGTGCAGATGTTGAAGTAGAAACTTGAACGGAGAGAAAGAGATGGGGAATTTTGCAACAGAAAGAGCCCTTGCCCCTGGGATAGAGGAAGAGAACCCTTGCTTCAGGGATGGGAGATCTTGCTTCCAGAGAGAGAGAAGACCTTTGCTGTTCTACTAGAACCATTCATCCTTAAAACTTTACCCCATGACACCGACATGAGTCCCCGAAGCAGTCGCGAGAAAGGCTGCGTATCGGGGAAAGGACAGTCACATGTGAACAGACTCCAGGCAGGAGTTCACTGTGATATTGAACCCCACAAAGGAACTGTGTTTCCTATGGGAAAGTCTCCATGGTGAGGCAGAAGAGACTCCTCTTTCCAACTGAACTGATGAAAGTTTGTTTCAAAGATGGTAAACTGACCACCGACCTCTCAGTTTTGGTTTCTCGGGTTGTTGATGAAAAAAAGAAGTGTTGGTACAGAAAGACAGATAAGGAGGGGGGGGCGGAGGGAAAGAAACATCTGGGGGTTGATTTTGGTTCTCCTTTTTTTTTCTTTGTCTTTTAGTTCTGTTAATAAACTATCTTTTATCTTTCAAGGTTTAGGCCTGCTTTACATTTCTCTTAATCCGTATCCCATCACAGAAATGAGTAAGTACACTGGTAGTAGGCCAGAGTACTTGAACCCCTGCACCAAACTACTCGCCTGGTGTGAGCAGGCGAATAAGCGAATGTGAAACTACTACATGCTGCTGTTTAGGGACAATGCGATGTGTCTGTCTTCAGTGGCAAACAACATAAAGGCTAAACACCACTTCAGTTACTCTAGTAGTGTTTAAGAGGGAACATTATTGTAGTAGATGCAGCGGTGCAGTTCTGTTGTGATGGTCTTCATTCCAGGTGAGTTTCATCTCTTAAAGTTATTGAGGTGGTTTTATGTGTATTAAATCATTCACTGCACTAGAGTCTTCTTCTACTTTATGTTGAAAATATACATATAATTTAGGATTTTGTTGTGTCAGTTTCAGAACACGTTCAAAAGAATCTCCAACTACTTTTTTCATCTGGGTGCAGTAATAATCGTGCTTTTCTTCTGGCACTCTCCTAGCACAAAGGACAAAATCATATAGGACAAAGCTATGTTTACAGTAAATGCTAACTATTCATGCATTGACTGGAATTCATTAACTGTACAAAATGCCTAGAGGTGTGTTTGTAGAAGTAGCTCAGAATTGTTTTTTAACTCGGTATGATTATTAGCTCAAACAATAAGAAAGTAAACACTGTCAGGGTTGGTATGGCTGGCATGCAGGATATGACTGAAAGTAGAACAACAAAGGAAAAATTCAGGAAGCAATTTGGAACATGTTGTGGCAGCACTGTGTTTAAAACTATCATAAAGGAATGGAGTGTATCTGCTTTATGAAGTGAAACTTGGCTGGGAGTAGATGAGTGCTGCATGGGTTACAGGGAAGTAATATGGATCATGGATGGAAATTTGGAAAGGAAGACAGTATTACTTTCTGACTACTCTAGAAGCAAAATTTACTTTGGTAACATAATGGTAGGATATATACAGCCTCTTTTTCTAGTTTTGACTAATAATTAGTACATTACTGAAAACAGGATATTTGGAAAATGCACTGTGTCATAAGGGCTTAGTCAATTCAAACTATCATACTTTTAAACTTTCACAGAAGGGAAGGAAAACTGAAACCGTTCCAATTTTTAATGTCTCTAAAGTAGGATATAAAGAAGAATAGAATACACAGTCTTTTTCACTCAAAATCTCAGAGGGACCACATTAAAAAATCTACCAGTACACCACTGAGATATGCAAAAACACCATTCTTTTGTCAGGAGAAACCGAATAATGATTTCCCCACTCATTGGTGTGGGCAAAACTTGATCCACTTATGGAACACATCTGTCCCTTAGAGATAGTGAGTGGTCATCCAAAACTATGACATAGGGTGACACAACAGGTGTTGAATACAGATTGTACCAACATTGATTTTACTATTTGTTTGACACATGACTTGGCAAGCTTAAGCTGCAGTTTCCTGGAATTCCTTCTTTGTCATGTCCTAGATTTTTTTTTTTTTTAAGAAAAAAACCCCAAAATTGAATACTCTGTCATTCAGGATTACTGACCTTCCTGTGGGCTGTCACTGATAGTGAATGTTATGTATTTAAATCTTCTCTACAGCTCTCTTCAAATTGATGACATCACAATTTGTTGTCCTTCTTTTTTTCTTTCATCAGCATTAAATTAATCTGAAGCTGTTGACTTTCATGGCCACTTGATTTCAGCAGAAGATGGAAGACGCTCAGGAATCTGTGTTTCCTTCTAGAGTATCGAAAAGCTGTGTTTTTAGGGTTCTAACCTTTCAAGCTGATTCTCCCATATATATTCCCTTCTGCTCTATCCTATCAAGTTCCTCCACATCTTCTCCCTTTGGGTGTATCACACTTTGTTCATACTTTAATCTCTTTTTCTACCCCCTCATTGCTTCATTCCTATTTGCTTCCTCAGACAGTCCTTGTATCTACTTTGGGAGCTTCTTTGAGATCCCATGACCTCCCTTTCCTCATGTGCAGGCAGTCTCCTTGCCTAACAAAGCCTGTTTCTCCTTTCAAAACCGTGGAAGTTTTGTTTCACCCTTTCCCCTGCTCCTATGTCTTCCCAATCTTACCACCCTTTTCCTGCTTTACTATCAATCAGTCCTGTATTTGCTTTCTCGCTGCTGATCCCTTTTTCACTCCCCAGGTACCTGTCTGTACCTTGTTATCTTGTCTTACTGCTTTGTTTGGTTTTCATTTCTGAAAGTCTAGCCTAGGCTTCTTGAGCAGGCTGGCCCCCTTGCTAGACAGATTATCCTAACTGACTGGCTCCTCTTGCTCTGTCCTTCTTTTGACTTGCACTGGATTGATTTTTGTCCTCTCCAGACTAAATGAAGGAAAATTCCTTTGTGTAAGGGTGTTTGCATGGTTTGAGGGAAATGAGGACCTAGGGGTCTTTCTTTTCTCGTTTCCAGTCATAAACCCAGTCCAGTCACTCTCAGCACAGAGGACTTTGGGAAGCAGCTTTCGACTGAACCAAGAAGAGTTAGGTCAGTGTGAGCAGTATGGAGGGGATGAAACACATTCAACCACTCTGCTAAAGTGGTATTTGCAATAGTCTCAGAGTGGAGAGAGAAGAATCTCTGCAGGTTTGGGGGGATTCCCCCAAATGGGATTCCCCCATTTTAGTCAGCATTAGGACTTGACAAAAGCTCATATATCTTAAAGAGGGATAGAAGCTATGGACAGTATTGCCCTGTCACTTTGGAGACAACATGACATTAGCCTAAAATTTGAGTCCAAGCAGCTTAATTCCATAGGATACATCAGCAACAGGGGGCATGGTGGGGTGTGGATATCTTCTTGAGGGCCTGTAGAAGAAGGGTTTGTGAGCTTTGAGATTACTTACTGCGTCTTCTGGGAAAAGGAAGTAGAAGAGAATAACGGCTCCAGAGCATTCTCTCCCAAATGTCTGCCTAACCACCACGTCTGTGATCTTCAGTCTTAGATCCATATATGTTTATGTCTTTCTGCTTTGTCATTTTAAACTTTTTTTTCTTTTTTGGCCACCCTTTGGGACAAACTGGACCTTTTCTTTCAGTCAGTTTTTTAGTAGCTATGATTACCATTTCTTGGCATCACAGTCCTTCTGTCTCTATATTTATAGTAGAGTTTCTTCATTCCCGAATTTGTGTCTCAATGTTTGAAGAAGCTTTCATAATTTTACAGGAATTTCCTTTATTAAAAACTTTCCAATCTTGTTTTATTTTTCTTATTCCATGCTAGCATAATTTTAGAAAATTTTGAACACTTCCTCAGAGACCCGTGAAATTACATTTTCCTGTCTTTTCCCCTGTGTTTGAAACATGATGGCTCACACTGTTATATAAGTTCCCTGTTACAGTCCTGCCTTTATGATTGTAGAGGCTGCATTTTTTTCAGAGACCATGGGACCAAGTAGGTGAAGCTGGAGGAGTATAGTCTAATGGGTCTAGTAGAATGGCAGCATTTATACTACCTTTTGCAGTCCTAACTAAAACTGTGTCACTGAAACATGACCAAGGAATGAAAAGAAAAACTAATTGGAAATGTTGAGGAGCATGCTGGAAGACCATAGAAGAGTTTGGGTTGGATGGTGGTAAACTTCCCAGTCTGGCCACTCATGCGTCTCTCTGGCAGTCACACTCCCAACGCCAGACACTGTGCCCGAAGCCCCTTCACAGCAGGCAGCTCCAGTGACCCAACAGGACCCTGCTTGACTCCAGATATACCCCACACTCACAGACAGGCAGACCAGGTTTCCTTACCCCAGATTTCAACCCCAGATTTGACTCCAGGTTTTCCATAGCAAAGTCCCATAAATTGCTTTATTCCATAAAGCAATTTATTCATGATGCAATAACACAGAAACAACCTGAGCTGGTGCCTTTGAGAAGGGACCCTGAACAAAGGAACCCCTGGGGCTTTTATACTCTCACAGTCCAAGTCTCAGCTCTTCCTCCACATCCTTCAGCTCCTGATGTATTTCTAAGTGTCTGGTCACCTGTGTGGGCCACAGGTCCCCATGTCTTTTGTTATGCAGTTCAGGAGTTCATGGCTTGGGCCTAAAATGTCTGTCCCCATCTTTCTTGTAGGACCACTTTAAGTATCGAAAGATCACAGTAAGGTCTCCCTGGAGCCTTCTCTTCTTCTGGCTGAACCATTTCATCTCTCTCAGCCTGTCTTCATAAGAGAGGTGCTCCAGGACTCTGGTTACCTTCATGGCTCTCCTTGTGTTGGGACCCCAAGCTGGATGCAGCACTCCAGGTGGGGTCTCATGAAGGCAGAGTGGAGGGGCAGAATCCCCTCCCTTGCCCTGCTGCCCACGCTGCTTTGATACAGCCCAGGATATGACTGTGTTGACAACTCATCCCAGCCTGGCATCCACCAACACTCCTAGGTCTAAGACATGCTCTTATTCACTGATATAAAATAAAATCTTCTTGTCTTTCATGAGACTGGAAAGGGTTCAAAAGAAAGGAAAAAGTAGTCTGACACTGCTGTGTCTTAGGACTCTCCTGGTTTTGTAACTCCTACAGATATACTGACATTTGTAATGCCCTCAGGAGTACAGCAATACTTCTGTGTTGTGATGAGGTTTTGGCACTTGGGTGATCATGCCTATGAGCCTTACTCTGCACTTTGCTAGTTCTGTCTACTTGTACTTCTGATATTGCTACCTCATGTCAGATAGCAAGTTTAAAGCAGAATTGTTAAGAACTTTAGTTGTTTGGGGGAAAAAAGGTCAAATGTTAGACTGAAATAAAGTATGTGCTTCTAAAATTTATGTTTGCATCAGCAAAGCCTTTCTGAAATTCATGTTTATATAAAACAAAGGTTTTACTGAGAAAAAGTTCCCACTAATAGTTTTTAATACTGAGACTCTAAATCATTGTACTTGAGGTCAGGGTCAGGACAGGGCAATGGATCTTCTTCAAGGCTTTCGCTTTTTCCTATTGGTCTTGTTATGTGAGAACTTGCAAAGGTCCAAGGGCAGCCCATTGATATCTTCTAGTACTGGTTACGTACCAGCCTGCTAAGCTTTGAATTGCTGTAGTCCACACAATTTGCACAGTCACCAAAATCATCCTGATCATTATTCAGGCATCAAGTCCAACTCAGTTCACCTTCTAAATACCCTTGGCATCTGTTGCTGCTGATTAAAATTCACCCCAAAAATTTACTGACATATTATAACACACATTTGCAATAATTTCATTCATAAGTGTTATTTTTAAATGTAGGTAGTAAGAAATAATATTCTTGTATAGAGTTTACAGTAAATATTCACATACATACATATTGTAAATTAGCTTATGGTAGTTTGGGCACAAAACACACACAAAGACCATTGCCGCCTGCATAGGCAATTACAGATTGATTGGATATGGATGGCACAATTCCAGAGTCAGTCTTTTGGAGCAGAAAGCTGTTATCTGCCTAAGTGCAATGCCTGCCTTGTCCTGATGTTTGCTGTCTTCCTTCTGTAGACACTATCCAGAAAATGCCATCTTTTTTTTCTACCCCAGGTCCATGATTTTATTCATAGTTGTTTTTAAAAGTCTTGGCTGTAGCACTACACAAACATGCAGTCTTTTAAAATACAACTCTTGCATTTGTGTATCTGACTGATTCACCTTTGCTTTTCAACACTCGGAATAGTAAGTCCTATAAACAGACAAAATCATATCCATGTGCATTTTTATATTACATGCACACCTTTATGAGCTGGTGATCTATTAATCATACTCATATTAATAGAATAAGAGACATCCTTCATGAGTGTTGGGGGTTAGGTTTTCTTTCTTTTTGTTCCTTTTTATGTATAGAATTTTTTCCCATAAGTTGCTAGGAAACACTAACAACTGGGTACTTAAGAAGAACAAAAGAAGTGGCCAAGCTCAGGGGAGGGAGGCATCTGGTTGCACTTCTCTTACTTGGGAGTTTCTCTTGGAGGGATGGAGATATCTGGAGAATTGGGTTGGGGCAGCTGCTGGCTCTCTTGCTCTTGGCTTCCGAGGAGGACACTCGGAGGGGCTCCTTGAGAGAAGGAATTCATTGCTGCTGCCGGAGCCAAGGCCAGAGCTGCTTCTTCTGCCGTGGGGTGAGCCTCTGCTTGTGAGAGCAGCCACTCAACTGGGACCTTATTAACTCCTACCTCACTAAAGGGGGGACCCATTGCCATCTG
>WEKY01061397.1:0-20443 GCA_013390045.1 Picathartes gymnocephalus | reverse complement strand
CTGCCCCAGGGGGTTTGTGAAGCAAAGCCTCTCTCTCTTCCATCCCTCCCCATCCCGGCTGAGCCGCCATTGCCATGCGCTGCTGGAGCTCGCGCCACAGCGCCCCTTGCAGCCGCGGGGGAATCATCGCACCTGCCCTGCCCACCCAGCGCCACCAGCGCCCCCTGCCGGCTGTGACCATCACTGCACCCAAGGGGACTGTGCCTGCAGGCCCAGAGGGCTGGGACCGGGTTCCTGCTTCTGTTTGTTGTTAGTGCCATAGGAGTTGTTGTTTGTTTGCTTTATTATTAAATACTAGTAAAGAACTGTTATTCCTATTCCCATATCTTTGCCTGAGAGCCCCTTAATTTCAAAATTCCAATAATTCGGAGGGAAGGGGTTTACATTTTCCATTCCAAGAGAGGCTCCTGCCTTCCTTAGCACACACCTGTCCTTCAAACCAGGACAATCAGTGAGAAAACCAGACAAGGCAACTGACTTAATAAAAGTATTACATCTTTCCAGTTTCAGAAATGATAATAAAATGAAATTAAAATCAAGTGAAATAAAGTCAAGTAACTTATAATTAAATATATCTGTAGTGTTTGAATAGATTCCTTCTCTGTTCTACCTCTGGAAAGGAAGCAGAAAGGATTGTTATTAATAGTTATCCAAGTTACTCCAGCTTAAAGATTGTTATTTATAGTTATCCGAGTTACTCTAGCTTAAGGGTTGTTATTAATAGTTATCCGAATTACACCAGTTTAAGTATCTCCCTCCATAGGATTTTCTAGTGATCTTAAAGGCCTGATTAACTGCATGTTTGCTTGTTTATTTCATGCAATTCATCAGCTAATATGGCATTATTGTTTATAAGTACTCAATTAACTTTTATTATCCATTTCTTATCTATTATTTTTAACTTATAAGTTTGTTTTATCTTAAATTAGCTGTTCTGATATATGCATAGGCTTCTACCACCTTTTTTCTCCTTTTGTTTAGTTGTTTTTTTGGTCACATTTTGTTTTGTTTTCTTTTTTCATTTCCTTCTCTGAAAAAAATACTGGTTTCCACATGTCACTTAAAATCAGACACTATATTGTTAACTTCAGTATTCAAGAGCTAGATCTCTTCAAGTGTGATGAAATTGCTAATACCTCTCTCTCTCTCCCCCACGGAAGGGTCACACCTAATCCACCATCCTTTCAACTCTTAATTACTTACATGTGCTATGCAGCACTTAGTTGATGTTTGTCCTTTTCATTTTTCCATTGATTTTGTAGCCAGTGGACCCCCCCACCCCCTTCTAGGTTTCCTTCATGCACCTTCTCACATGCCTCACTGAATTTAACAATACTTTCCGTGAATTTGAATGGCTCATTTTCATTCTAATTGCATGGCATTTGCTTGTCTGGTTCTGCAGTTTTAAACATCTTAGCTACTCTAGCCATTAGATATTCTTTTGTATATGGTTCTATTTTTCTTCCAAAATTTTTCAGAATGAGTGTTAGAGAAGTCTTGGAGCTGATGCTGCCTTTTCTTTTCTTGTTTTTTACTTCTGGGATTTGTACCATATTTGGCTCTCCTATTTATACAATGCTTCAGTCTTATCCCTCTTTCTTAAGTCCAATTGCTGCAGGTCATCGTTAGCAAATGTTAAAGTTCTGACTCATTCCTGTTTATTATTTCTCTGAGCCTTTTGTTCATCTCTCAAAATTTTCCTTGCTTATTGGAACCTCTGTGTTAAATCAGCCAAAGAAGCAGTTCCCAGTCTGATTCAGTGGTTGCTGCTGCTCTAGCTGGGTTCCCCTGCTGCTACCCTAATGGTTTTCCCTCATTTAACCCAGCATTCCATGAAGGTATGCCTGCTTAAGAGCACTGTCGTTTTCCTAACTGGTTTAATTTGCTTGAAATTCAAGTTCCTTGTGATAGCAATTCGCTTTCCCATCTCCATTCCTTCCCGTTTACTACAGTATTGTTGCTTAAAAGAGCTATTGGTTTCCTCTGCATGTCTGTCAGAGCTTGGTTTGGAATAATGCACAGAATGGTGAATGCTAATGCAGCTGTGGTGAGTTCCTCTCCAGTTTTCCCAGCGCAGTTATTATTATCAGTTCCTACTCTAGACTGGTCTGGATCAATCTGTCTCTCTTCATCCTGGTGTTTCAGGTGTCCCAAAGATCTGTAGCAACCCCCTTCTGACTTTGAAACTGTGCTTACAGGGCCACTGTGTGTTTCACTCATCCTTTAAGGTCGGCCCTGGCAGGAGAATAGTGGGGGTCAGCAGCCTGTCTGATTCCAGAATTAAAACCTGCACCTCTGGTACTGTCTTCTGGTTTTCTCATTCTGCTACTTCTCCCTGAACATTCCACGAGATTTACTTAGCCACCTTACATCATTTGAGTTTACAGGGTAAAGAAACAGCCTTCTGTTTTTCACAGCCACATTCCTATCTGCTAAATCTGACACTTCCCAATCTGGCAAATTCTTTGAAATTTAAGCCTGGTGTTCTCGACTGGCTCCTCAGACCAGGGTCATTTGAGTGCACTTGAGCTGTTGGCACCAAGCATCTGGGAAGTGGTGGCATTCTCACTATGAGGCTCATCCCGTTCCAGTCCAAGAGCATTACAGGGATGCTCTCAGCCCTGGATGCACGTGCAACTCTGACTTGTGCAGCAGCTTTGGGCAGATGTTCTGTCCTCCCTGAACACTCTCTCACAGCCAGGACTGGCAAATGCTGCTCTCTTCCACTGGTGCCTTCTCAACCACTTGGACTTTAGTTTTGCCTTGAAAAATACACCCCAACAGAAACAAGCTGAGTGGCAGAAGGTCTGCAAAGAGGAGCTAGTGTCTGATCTCAGAGAAGGGATGTAAATATGAGCAAAGTGCTGTTGCTGTCTTCAGCCAGTTGCTGACCTGCTTCTTTCCTGTCAGTGTGGTCAGCAGTGGGCTGTCAGAAGGGATGTAGGCTGGGGGAGTGAACCTCAGGTTTTGGGAGTGTAACGGATTGGTTATAAATGGAGTGCTTTCACACATTAATATTTATGCAACTTGTCCATAAACAGCAAAGGAAGGTTAGTTTTAGATTAAGTTGTATTTTACTGCAATACAAATCTGAAGAGGTGTTGTGAGACTTCAGTGGCACAACCAATATGAAAAAGTGATTTTTTTTTTTTTGATCAGTAGTCAAGGAAGTATCAACATATAAAATCTATAAGTTTTCATAAATGGCTGAAGGTACATTAATTCCTTCATCAGTTTCACAGTCTGTTGCAGACAGATTTTAGTGAAACTGGTTACTGTGCTATTAATTATTAAATGAGATCATATTACCCCTAATGGGCTTGAACCATCACTAAGAATGTTTTAGCTTGATTTTGACCATGCTAATAATAGTCTCACCTGTCTTGTTGCATGGTACAATTACTCTCACGTGTTGCTTTCTGACTACTCTAGAAGCAAAATTTACTTTGGTAACATAATGGTAGGATATATAGAGATTGCAACGCAGTTTTGATCTATGTTCCCTTTCCAAGTGCCATTATATCAAATCCATTAAGCGCTTACAATGCACCGGCTGAAAAAATGACTATCAGAAAAAACAAAGAGGTGCCATATTTCTATGTCTCAGTGACTCAGCAGTAGATCTACTGAGTTCACAAACAAAAATCTAATTTTTCAGCCTTGCAAACTAAATTTCATCTCTGATAGTCAACGGGGCTCTTGACTTTAAAATTATCAGCTCTGTTAATAAAGAAAACTCTTTGAAATGATCATTACCATGCTGTGTTCTTTTCACTACGTCTAAAATTGCTCTGACAGCCCCCTGTCTCCCCATAAAGGCATTTCTGAAATTATTTCAGACTGTGATTAGCCAGGACAAACCTCACTTTGATTTCCAGAACCCCTGTTGAATAAATAGTATTTGCAGTTACAAAATCCCATAGTTTTTAAAGTCTGGAACTAAGTAATTACTGAAAGAGAAAATGAAGAACTTCAGTCACCTTTCAGATTTTTTTAATTCTTAAGTTAATTTAGCACCACTTCTTATACACCTAAGAAGTGTTTATGTTTGAATATGATTTAGTTTGACTGTGACTGAATACCTTGACAAGAAGTAAATAGTCCTCTTTCTAGTGACTTTAATCCCTCAGAGCAGAGACATGATGTCCAAATTACATATCCTGGCTTGTCTTTCATATATGCTTTAATAAACTAAGAAGATTTTTAAAAAAAATAAACTAATTACCTTTAGACAAGAGATCAGTATTTTCACTGGCAGAATTCATGCAATTCATTTATTTAATCACAACCATATTCACAAACTAATGCACCTACATGTAGTAGGTGCATAGGGAATACACTCCCTATATCGCTGCACAGTTTAGATAGCAGCTGGATCAGAAGAAAAAACTTTGAATTCCTGTTTCTTCAGAAGCATCTCCTCCTTTCCACAAAATGGCTATTAGGATGGATCCTGAAGGCAAAGCTTTTTTTTTTTTTTTAATTTAAATAAACTGTTTTAAAAGGATACTGCAGAGTGGGAGTTTGTTACTGCTTGTGGACTCTTCTCCAGCTTTAATTTTTTCAGCACACAATAAAAAGATCACAAGTGTATTGTAGGGCTTACTGTGTTAAATTCTCTCTGTGAACAGGCAAATAACTCCCTGTGCTCTGAGCTCTCAGTTCTGTTATTCTGATCTGCTCCCAGCATTGCAGCACACAGCACCAAAAACTCCACCATTTAATATGGTTTTGCAGGTTTCCTTAGTGTACACAGTAAGGCTTCAAGGTTTTCCAAAATCTGTGTGAAACCAAGTAGATAAAAATTTCCCCTCTGTAGGATTGCTAATTGTGAACATAAAAGTGCTCCCAAGGTCTTCTGAAAATTGATAGGTCATAGCTGTGCTTTCATTGCAAAGGGTTCAAGCAGCTGTTAACTCTGCTTTATTACCATGTGATATATCATGCTGCTCTGGGGATTTATTTTTTCTGTCTCCACCACACGCAATGTTCCTGTGACTTTTTCTTGTCAGGCAGAATTAAGTTCAGAGGTGCTGTTGAAGCTAGTGAGCTTTTTTACATGCCAGAAAATTGGAGCCTAATAAATTGGTGTAATTTACACGAGAAAGCAAGAGCGATGAGAGGTGTCAGAAAAAGTAGCCAACAGGGAAGTACGTGAAAATAATTCAAGACTGCAACAAGACCAAAAAGTTGACTTTATGAATGTTCTTTTTAACACCCACCATAGGGGTTTTTTGGGCTACTTTTGTTTTCATCTGGCAGCAAGCCAGCAACTTATGGTATATGGGCTGTTCAGTGCTTTGGAAGGTTGAGCTGGAGTCTCATCATCCTCAATAGTCAGTGAGGAAATGATGGGATTTTAATTATTGAATCTTCAGTGCTGATAAAATGAGAAGACGAATAGAGAGCAAGGGTGATATCTGGATTCCAGATCTGGGGTTGTTGGTAGTTACACAAGTCATATTTTAACGTCTAAAATAGCACTGCCTTGTTATCTGCGAAATCCTGTTTTATCTTTCTTCCCTTTTATTACATGAAGTTTGTCATTCTTTGTACACCTTTAGGATTTTACATCATGTTGTCACTTCTGTGAATTTCATCTCCTCAGTTGTTAAGTTTTGCCTTTTCTAGTTGCATAGCAGAGCTGTTTGGAAAGTTCTCACTCTCCTGCCCTAGGAATGCTTTTCTGAGCTTACCTACCAGTATACACATCTC
The DNA here is from genome assembly GCA_013390045.1 of Picathartes gymnocephalus. Taxonomy (NCBI): domain Eukaryota; kingdom Metazoa; phylum Chordata; class Aves; order Passeriformes; family Picathartidae; genus Picathartes; species Picathartes gymnocephalus. The sequence continues at coordinate 14,728 of WEKY01061397.1, read as the reverse complement.
TTTTCATTCAGTTACTTCCTTGAAAGTTACTTCCATTCCTACAAAAAGTCAAACAACTACCATTGAGTAGGAGACACTAGACAGTCACTCCACATAATAAAAATATTTGAATATGCAAAAAAAAATTTAGTAATTTTCTTCTAGCATATATGTCTCCCTTTCCTTACTGCCTAACTTTTTATCTCTTTAGAGGAATAGCTAAGATTACTTCTCAGAGATTTATTTCTTTCCATGGAATTTTCCAGCAATTGTTGTTGGAAAATTAAAAATGCTAATAATTGGTAATGCTGGGAATGTGATAATACTGAAAATGGAAGTAGGAGAAAACCCATAGTCAGACAAAAATAATCTCATTTTTATATCACCAAAGTCACATTTCAATAGCTCATGTCACACACAACACCTACTTTCAAGAGTCCTCATATTTCCTCCATTATCCCAGCTTTTCATTACAGCTTTTCAAATTTAAATTCATATTTGGACATGAATAGTGAGTGTATACAGCATTCTAGGTGAGTCATGTCTTACGCAATACTTCATACTCTGTATGGGAAACTCCTGGACTGATTTACTGCAGGATACCCTTTTTCACTTTGGTGGCTTATGCTTATCCTGAAGAATAATCAGTTTAATCTCTTTCATTTGCTTCCAGTAGATGATTTCTCAGCTTTCAGAGAAAATTCTCATTAGATGATAGTTCAAATTTTCACTGTTCAATGCTCAATGTATTTTGGTCATCAAACCACCCAAGTCTTTATCTGTACCTTGGTATCTTCTACACTGCTAATACCAGCTCCATTTGTGACCATGTCAGTGTATTTATCCTCTCTAATCTCCTTCCAGTTTGTCTTCCTTCAAGAGTGTTTGTTGTCACTCATTCCTTTGCCAACACGCAGTTTTTACACCTCACTTGCAATACAACTTTTGGGCCACTGGTTGGAAAAGTATGAGGTTATGAAAGTCTCCACTTCCAAATCCAGTGGCTGCAAAAGTTCAGCATGATTGCAGAAAAGATTGGATGGCTTGACACAAGTGCAGTCCAGAAAATGTGAGGTGAAGAGCCGGAGACTTGTTGCCACTGCTGTAATGTGCAGAGGCTCATCACAGGAGTGACTCATCCTAAACCAAAGAAGTTTACATGGTAAACTTTACACAGTAAAGTCACGGAAGCATTCAAATGTAACACTGTTCCATGAACAGAAGATTGCAGGGAACAACTGAACACCCCAACCATCCACAAGAAAACCTCAGGATCAGTGACTGTTAACCTGATAGTGTCTTATGATGTGAGAAGTCACTGGACAAGAAACATCAGAGCAAGGTGCAAAACTATGGCTCTGTTGAAGAAAGGCTTTCAAAACTCTCTTCTGTAACATTCTCATAGAGAGGGGATGGATCAGCAGATAATACAGTAGATTGAAAATTGGCTGAACAGCTGAATTCAGAGGATTGTGATCATGGCAGGAAATCTATTTGAAGGCCAATAACTAATGATGCACCCCAGGGTTCAACACTGGTCCAGTTTTATTCAACAATTTTATTAATTAACTGGATGCTGGGACGGAATGTACCCTCAAAATTTTGCTGATGACACAAAACTGGGAGGAGCTGATATGCCAGAGGGTTGTGCTGCCCCCCAGAGGCACCTGGATGGTCTGGAGAAATGGACTGACAGAAACCTCACAAAGTTCAGTAAAGGGAAGTGCAAAGAGCACCTGCACCGGAAGAGGAACAACCCCAGACATCAATATATACTGAGGGCCACCCAGCTGGGAAGAATCTTGGCAAAAAGGTTGAACACCAGGTTGAATGTGGGCTGGCAATGGGCCCTTGCTACAAAAACACCCAGCTGCATCCTGGGCTGCATTAGGGAATGTATTGAGGGAGAGGAAGGTGATCCTTTCCCTCGGCACTGGTCAGGCCAGATCTGGAGCGCTGTGTTGAGTGCTGGGCTTCTCAGTACAGGAGAGACACTGACACACTGGAGAGAGCCCAATCAAAGGATGAGGAAAAAACAAGCATCTCTTAAGAAGAAGGGAAGGCTTAGGGGGATCTCATCAATATCGATACATAGCTGAAGGGAAGGAACAAAGAGAATGGAGCCAGGCTCTTTTCAGTAGTGCCCACTGCCAGGACAGAGGCAATGGGCACAAACAGAAACACAGGACGTTCTCTCTGAACACCAGGAAACACTTCTTTCCTGTGATGGTGACTGAGCACTGGAACAGGCTGTCCAGAGAAGTTGTGGAGTCCAAGCATGTGGTTTGTTGAAAGTTTTCAAGAATCAGTGGGATAAAGGTCTGAAGAACCTGGAGGTTCTGTGAGCAGGAGGTTGGGCTAGACATCTCCTGAGGTCTCTGTCAACCTGAATTATTTTATGAGTCCATGAGGCTCTCATATATTTATCTTGTACAATAAGCACTATCTTGGAGATAGTACTCTGATTTGTTGCTGTAGCCCATAGCTGCTTTCCCAGTAATGTAAATTTTTCAAGTACAAAAATGCACCCATGATTAGTTCATTGCAGAATCAAGACAGCAATGAGCATGAGTTGTACATATAATATAATTGTATGCTGTTTCATATTTCTCCTATGTTTTTTAGATTTCAAATGATGCATCTAATTGCCAGCAACAAACTCAAAATCTGTGAAAAAGAAAAGTAAGATTGCCTTCTTATTTTTTCCTTATCTGCATTAAGGAAAAAAAAAGGTTTCATTAGAATTTTGTTTTCAGTCGAGGAGAGCTGACTGTGTCTCTCCCTTCCTTGGTACACCAGAACGAATGCAGCTTAGTTAGAAAAAGAAGGTATTTTGCCAAGTTAGTATCCTGTCATCTCAATGGGGGGAATAACTCTGCTAAGTAAGAAAGTGCCATTATTATCTATCTTCTTGTCTGACTTTGATTACGTTTTAAGTATACTAGAGTCGAGAAATGTTGAGCACTGGAACCATGTCTCATTGTGATAACAGGGCTAGATTCCATTTTGAAAGGGAAGGATAATCTGTTTGCTTGCAACCTTTATTGTGTATTTTCACCATGGTTGCAGTGGAAAAAAAGGGAACACTGAAGAGGTGTGTATGAGTGATACGGTAGAAATGATGGAGGCATGCAGTGCTTCATTTGAGTCAATGCAAAAAAGGCAACGTCAGCCATCACCAGGTACTTAAATTAATTTTAATGACAATATAGAGGTGCAGAGCCAGATAGAGCAGAGGAACATTAAAGGCATTTAGATAAGTTAGATGGATTCAATTTCTTCAGACCTACTGAAGTTCACTCTAAAGTCATTAAAGAACTTAACCATTAAAAATTGCCTGTAAGAATTTCTGTAAGTGAAGAGGTCTCAGCAGACTGCAGAGAGCAAAATTTAAAATCAACAAGATTAAATTCAATACAGATAATCACGGAGAATGACTGTTAGGAAGAGGAAATCAAATGCACAAACCTAAAAATGATGAGTAACCCAGCTGAAGAGACGCAGGAACAGGATTTAGGGGTGCAATAAATCAGAATCCAGCCCAACAAGTTATCCTGTCAAAGAAGTTGAGGCACAGTGCAATGTTTTTTCCCAGAAATACAAGTTGTGTTGTGCATTAATAGAAGAGGAAATTATAAGATAGCATTGGGGTTTTTTCCCATCTACTAAGCACTTAGCTAAGTAAGCCTTACTGAAATGCTGCATACAGTTTGAGCGTTGTGTTTAAGTAAGATGTAGACAAATTCTGATTGGTCTCAGAGCTCTTTCCAAGAATGATTAAACAATTAGATAACATGACTTAAGAGGAAGATCTAAAGAAATTTGATATGTTTAATCCAGAAAAAGAAAACAAAGTATAAAGACAGCATTCTGGTTGTAATAAGTTGCTACAAAATAGATAATGAGCAATTGTTCTCCACATGTGCTATGATTGGAGGAGACAGAGAGAAGTAATCTGATTTATTACAGTAAAGAAAAATGGGTTATTATTTTAAGAAAAGATTTTATCTGGGGCTTGGAGACAGCTTTCTCTGTGGAGATAATGAAAAATCTAGATTAAGGGAGGTAAACCAAGCTCAGACTGGAGGCTTAAGGTTTGCTTCCAGAGAGCTAGGTCCTAGCAACCTGGCAAATTTGTACTCTAAAAGCAGAATTTTTGGAGGCTCTTGACTGTAAATCAAAGAAGGTCATAACTCATTCATGCCCTCCCACAGACACACCTGTAAAATGTGCAATTACTTATTCATACGCCTGGAAATGCTGATGTTGAAGAGAGTGAATGAATAAGGAATGACAAGCTGTGTGAAACATGAAACCTGAAATTGAACAGAATTTATATTGAACAGTGAATGGACGGCAAATGGAAATGCAGACTGCAAGATGGCACATCCCTTCCAACATAAAATGGAAATATATTAACGTCACTAGTGCTTTTTTCTGCATTATAATTATGTTCTCATTTTGTTCAATTGGCTGTTTGCATCAGACCTATGCCTGCCTATGAAAGCCACTAAGAATGAAATGTTACTGTCAAGGAGGTTTATGTGACAAAAGATGTCTGGGTTTATGGAGGAAAGAAGGGATCTAGAAGCAGAGAAGGAAGAAACAGGCTCTCTGTCTGCCCAAGTTAATTGGGTTTGGTAATAACAGAACGGCAGGTGTAGGAGAAGATAATTAAGGCATGAAGTTTACAGTATTGTGAAATACTCTATAAGGATGGATAATTGTATCAGAAAAACACCTCTGATGCTCAGTGGGAAGCAGCTTCCTGCCTGAAGAGCCTTCAGAAGTGTGAAATACAATGTATAAGTACATCTAATAAATAATAAATACCAATCAGCTCAAACATTGATTTGCCTGAGGAAGACTGACATCCCTGTGAGTCAGGTATGCAGATCTCATGTGCAGAATGGATTTAGTTACTGCTTGAAGAATTGGCAAAGTTTATGGAATCTTGCCTTTTTGTTCCAAAGGAAATTTCCTTCAGAATTAAGACTGGCTTATGTGTCTGTAAATATCCACGTGTTTATGCATACGAGTACATTTTCTTTGATAAGTAGACTGCATTAAAAACTATTGTAAAGAGCAGGGAATAGGAGTATGTTATTTAACATCTCTTTACATTAAAAAAAGTAATTAAACATTCAAGTTACACATTTAAAGAAAATACGTGGCTGTTTATCTTAATGCATTGCAGAACATAGTGCCTTCATGAACTACATAATTTTATCAGTGAATTCATGGAATAATTTATGCTGCTAAAGGAAATAATGTGTTTAAAACAAAGTGGGTTTTTTTTCTTCCTCCTTTTGCTCTTATAACAGTTGTATCGACACATTTCTTCAGAGGAGAAAAGCTCATGGATTATTTCTTAATTAATAGGATGAGAAAAGCTAAGAAGGAGGGTTTACAACAGGCCAGTGTGTCTGTATGTCCCAAAGACTATTTATCAGCATCAACACATTTGAATGCCCATGCAAGCAGAAAGGATGATCAGTAAATCTAAGGTCAGCATGAGTAATCTCTTTCCTGAAGGATTAGTTTCTGGACTCACAGTTAAGCCCAGGAGCAGAATGATTCTTCAGTTTCATTACATTCTTTTCCATCTGCTTTAACCTAAATACAGGTAATTGGTGGCAGGCTGTACATAAACACCAGGAATTAGCCAGAAGGCATTTGTGTTAATTCAGCTCTTTTTGTCATGCTAATTCTTTGATGCCTCAAGTGACTGTTCTTCCAGAATATCTGCAAAGTGATGTGGAGTATTTATGAATATTTGAAGAAGGTTTCTTACTCGTTGTAGTTATGCTGATGCTAAATAGCTGAGAGAAGCAGATCAGTTTGCTGTATCATCACTGTGCTGTCCCATTGTCTTGCAAAGGCCATCAGGGTCTGTTGAACACTGACAGCATTTAGGGTAGTTTAAGACATGAAACATAGTTCTTCTTGCTAGAAATTAAATTTCTAGAGGAAATGGGTATGCAGGATGCAATCTCACTGTGAAACTCCAAAATAAAACTGATCACAATTTTTATTTATTCACTTCTATAGTTTTTGTTGACCCTTTACTTGAGGGCAGTATGGATCAATATAATGAAAATAGGATAAAGCTTAAAAGAACTGTGTAATTCTATTTATCTACATTTTTAGAATTCATTCTTTAGCATAGCAGGTGAGTGTCTTCTGCATTGAAAACAAGGTGCCAGAGAAACTTAGGGCTGATTCATCTGATTGCGATATTTTCAACTTCTGTTGAACTACTTGTTCACAATCCCAGTAACTGTAAATTAGTGAAACAGGTGAGATGGTTTTTGGGATGAAATTGCGGTGGTGGTTTTCTTTTGAAATAGATATTTAATAAAGCTCAAGTGAACCACATCTCAAGACTGCTTTCACCAAAGACATCCACAGTAAAGTTGCATTAGATCCTTGATGGTCTCCTTCATGCCAAAATGCTTGTTCTGGCCAGATGCAAGAATTGTCCTGGACACAACACAGACCTTTAAAGAAGCAGATAAGGGAATTAGGTTGGCTTTCTAATAATAATTACATAGCAGAAATTCCTAAATTTAATTATATGCCTTGAAGATACTGCTGCTTTTGAAATTGTTTGTACAGGTACTAGATATGAAACTCAGAATAACTAGTCTCTAATAGGGCAGAATGCAGAGTGAAGAATATTTTGCCTAGATTGACATCTACACTTGCAAAATTGGTTTCTCTCTTGAAAGGAAGCCCAGTCTCACTATCTCTAAAGTTAGGCGAGGTGAGCCTGGCTCAGAGAGTTCTAAGATGCTATTGCTAATTTGTAAGACCTGTTGGACTGCAAGGATTAAATTCAAGTTAGATAAGGCAGACATGAAGCAGACAAGATGAGAAAGGTAGCATTTGGTCAGGCTGAGGGGGGAACGCAAATTTCCCACTGTATGAGAAAAAGATGCATCTACCTTTGCTAGCTCAGATCAGTGTTCCAGCTGCAGCCCTCCATGATCTGATGACACAAAAGCCACCACCCAGGAGGCTTTTTTGTACTTCTTTCTGGAGACATATTGTACCAAACATATCTCCTTCATAATGCAGCATGTGACAAATACAGTCTCCACACTTTTTTCCTTTAAAAGAAAACAGCAACACAGCTCTGCATACTTCAGGTCTTTCCCATTTCAGAGAACACAGCCACAGTCTCAAACATAGAGTATCTTAGGCAGATTGATAGCATGTGCTCTTACATTCAGGCACAAGCCCCTGCTCACACAAGGCTTGTTAATTTTTCTCAAGTCTCTCCGGGGGCTATTGGGTTTTTTGCTGATGTATGTTGTAGACTAGGAAAAAAGTTTTAAAAAAGATTATGGCCAGCACTCAAACACTGATTCATACACATACATGGGCTATACTGTTTTCCAGAAACACAGAACTGGGGTCATCAAATCAAATCAAATCAAATCAAATCAAATCAAATCAAATCCCATCCTTTGTAACTAAGGTCAACCATGTAACTTGTGCTAAATACACAGGATCCCAGATCCCACAACACGCCTTTGATCCACAGTATTTCTCTGCCATGCTGCAAATATCCTTTAGTAGACCAACTGCCCAGAAAAAAAAAAAAATGCAGTATGTCCAGGATGATTCACCAGAGCAGGAACAGTTTGTTTGTGTATACCTGACACAAATCAGTAAGCATTTTCACCATGGTCCAGGGGATATTGGAGCTAGAGCCCCAGTAACATTCATGCCTTCAAATGATGGTGAGAAAAATCTCATGCAAAACATAGCTTGGTTAATGACAAATATGACTAAACTGAAGTCCATCCTGTCAAATTATTAGTTATAACTGAAGCTGTATGGAAGGTGAAAAGTTATTTTCTTTGATGACTTGCTAATTAACCAAGCTGACAGATATGTATCACAGGGAAGAGGGTGTCTGACTGGCAATTTATCCTCGACAAACAGAAATGTTTCTCACTCTTGTTTTTCTTTTTTATTTTTCTTTTCATAGCTTCTGATAGAAATGAGTTTTATAGACAAAGCAACAGCTAAACAATGCAGTTTGCCACAGATAGTGAATAAAAGTTAATGTAATGTCTTCACCATGTTCTAATGACTCATATAGGTGTTAATGATGAGCAAGACACGACTCAAGATCACTAGGTCTCTGGGTTCATGTATTTCATGTTCTATTTCCCAGGCTGTCGGTGAGAGTGTGATCATGCACTGCAACCACCACTGCTCATTACACTGAGTGTCACTGCTTCTCATTATACTGTATAATGGGCACTAGTGCAACTCATTGTGTTCCCCACACAGATACTTGTTGCTTTCTCTTGCTTGAGGCATCATTGACTGTTTCAGGTCAGCCCACAGTTTCCTGAAATTGGCTGATCTCATCTGTGGCACCTGAGTACATGAAGCTTGGTGAAGAAGGCCCCAGAGTTAAGACAAAACTGTGAAGGATTGAGTTTGAACTTAACTTCTTTAAACTAGGGCGTGGTCATGTGGATGTCTATATGTTAGCCGTGTGTCTAGGCTATAGTTACAGTCTGGAGAGATCTAGGGTTCCTTTCAGCTGGCTGCAGTTCAGTACATCAGTGTTATGTGACATCCTTGAGGCTGCCCAAAATCTCTGCTCAAGGGTGGCAGAGGTGACAATGGTCACACACCAAAACCTGTGCCCTTTTGGAGTTGTACCTCCAAATAGCAGCCCTACACTGCCTCAAATAATACTAGAAACATTTGCCTAGGCACATGAGTCCTATTCATGACAGTCAAAGCAACCTGGACAGAACAATTCACTTCATCGTAAAGCAGGCATGTAGAGGTTGGTCATTCAGGAAGCTCTACTGACACCATTGACTAGGACTTCAATTCAGTTTTTGGAAGACAGTTCACTGCCTTTGAGTATCTAAGGTATTCTGGCTTGGTACTGGCTACAAGTCCAGAACAGCACAGCTTTTACACAGGTTCTGTGTTGCATTAACAAATCCTACACAGGTGCCTTGAATACCATGGGGTACCTGCAATGGCACTAGAGCTTCATATTTATAGAAAAACATTAGCCATGGAGGCCCAAATACTGTAAAGGAAGCTTATTTTGTGTGCAGAGATGCACAGAAGTGTCTAAGAGTAAAAGTCAACCTGTAATTGCTTTCACCCAAATGTGGTGGTTTGACCCTGGCTGGGCACCAGGTGCCCACCAAAGCCACTCTGTCACTGCCCTCCTCAACTGGGCGGGGGAGAGAAAATAGAATGAGAGGCTCCTGGGCTGAGATAAGGGCAAGGAGAGAGAACTCACACATTATTGGCATAGACAATACAGACCTGATGGGGAAATTAGTTTAACTTATTGCCAGTCAAATCAGAGCAGGATAATGAAGAATAAAACCAAATCTTAAAGTCACTTTCCCCTTACCCCTCCCTCCTTCCTAGTCTCAACATCTCTCCCAGTTTCTTTACCTCCTCCCTGACAGTGGTGCAGGGGCTGGGAAATATGATTGCAGTCAGTTCATCACACATTGTCTCTGCTGCACCTTCCTTCTCAGGGGAGGGACTCTGCACACTCATTCCCATCTCTGGCATGTGGTCCCTCCCATGGGAGACAGTTGTCCGCTAATGTCTTCTATGAGAGCCTTTCCCAGGGGCTGCAGTTCTGCACAAACTGCTCCAGCGTGGGTCCCTTCCATGGGCTGCAGTCCTTCAGGAACAGGCTGCTCCAGGCTGGGTCCCCAGTGAGGTCACAAGTTCTGCCAGAACACCTGCTCCAGCATGGGCTCCTCTCTCCATGGGGCTGGGAGACTGCTTTCTTAGATTCTTCGGCATCTTGAAAATCCACAGTGTTGCAGAGGTTTTAAAGGCATTTAGCACTTAGAATTCAAAACAGCAGGAGCTGCTGTGAACTTATAATAAGACTCAGAGCTATGAGATGATCCCACTTGTTTAATTTATATTATCTAAGAAGGAATGCTAGCTCCTTTGCTGGCATAAATTGTTGCAGCTTAATTGACTTATATACAGCTGGAATTTCTTGGTTTGTAGTGCTTAGGATTAGAGGATGCATGTCTCAGTTCCAGACAGCTTGAATAAACAGAAATTAAGTAATAACCTTACAATCTCTACTGATTTTTGTAGGAGCAAGCACTTAACTCTTGGACTTGGCAAGATCAATTCCAAAATGAAATTAAGGTGAAACTGAAATAAAATGTCTGTATTGAAGCCCTTTTCTATTCTAGGTCTCAATTCTATGCTAAATTGTGCCAAAATCCTTCATTTAAGTAATGAATTTGTTGAGGAAAATGGGCAATCACTCACTGAGATCACTATCATAACTAGGCACCAAAAGGCAACCAGGTGTTGTGTGTTCTGGACTCTATTAAGGGGAGCTGCAGATGCTTCTCAGTCCCAGCATTTAATTAGCTATGAGATCATTAAATGAATGTAACTCTTAGAAATGTTCTATGTTGAATCATGCACGATCAGCTGGGAGTAGGATGCACACAGAGTGATATGTTCTTAGGCCCCATAGGAGAAAATTAGCAAGTTATTAATGCTAAAGTTTAAAATAGAGGTTGATCTGAGCTTTGGAAAAAATGTACCTGGTGCAGAACTTTTCTAAAGTTGAGGTATACTAAGTCACAGATGCTTCCTAACAGCTCATTAAACTGAAGTATATCTGATGCCTCTTTTTGAACCTGCAGTTCTACAGAAAATTGTGCTAACCAGCTTTCATAATTGACAAGTGTACATCTTTTTCATAAGCTGTCTTTCAAATTAAATATGAAAGAAATTGGCCTGGCTTATAAAAAATCTGAATTCAATAAGAGTTTTTTTCCCATAGGTTACTTTTAATCAGGCCTCAAGTTATGAGTAATACTGGATGGCTAATTCTTTACTTCTATACTTCCATCAAAGTCAGACACTGTCAAATTACACAAGAGCAGCTCAGACAGCAGTCAGATGTTTCAAAAATTATTTCTAAATGGTGGGTCTTTTATTCATGTGCATGTCCTTTTCCTTTTTATGACATAAGTACTGGGTTTGTTCCTCTTCATTTTTAGGGAAAATGGGATGAGGAAAGACAGGCTCTGCATAATTTCTAGTGTGAAATCCACCAGGCCTTGCCAACTCAAATCCATTATTTAATGTGTCCTTTCTGCATTCTAGCCAAATTCTTATCTTGTTGAAATTCACATGGATTGCTAGCAGGCTTTCTCTTTCCAAACAAGAACTTAAGAAACTACTGAATACTTCAGCCTTCTCTGCATCATCTAGTATATGATCTGCAAATAATACTGAGTCTTACTAGACCTGTTCTCTCCTTTGTTTTTGCATTTCAAACACATTTGTAGGAAACATTTTTAAATTGCTTTTATATGATCTACTAACTGAAACTCACTTTTTCCAGCTTTGTTTTTTTAATCAGATAAGCTTGTGTCATTCTTTATCCCTTGTCATCATCATGCTCTGCAGATTCACTTGGTATGAATCTCTACTGAATTTCAAGTTTTTAAAGACCTCTAATGTAATCATAACAATCTCTGTATTTTCCTTCTTCAATAGGATGGTTTGCTGTGGTACATCTATCTCAGTAACTCCTGCCTTTCATATTACTCTTGGATGGTCCCAGAGAATTGTACCTTATAGCTCCCAGAGTTTGACACAAACTGAAACTTTTGTTAATTCCATAAAAACATGACAGCAGCAGAAGAATCACAAAATCATTGTGGTTGAGAGGGACCCAGATATCACTAGTTCATCCCCTGCCTAAAGGGTCAGTTAGGAAATCAGACCAAGTTATTTCAGTTACTCAGGGTTTTGTCCACCTGGACCCTGAAAGACCAGCTTTTCCAGTACCTGTCTGTCCAGATGTTGAAAAAGTTCTTATATCCAAGTAGAACCTTTCTTCTTACAGTTTGTGACCATTGTTACCTGTCCTCATGCAATATACAACTAAGACCTTGGCTCCATCTTCTTGAAAACCTACCCACAGGTACTGGAAGGCTGCCATAAGGTCCCTCCAAAGCTGATTTTTCTCCATTCTGAACAAGCCCAGCTTCCTCAGTGTCTCCTCACAGGCCAAGTGCCCCATCTACTCTGCTCTCATGAGACCTCACCTGGATACTGCATCCAGCTCCGGGATCCCCAGCACAGGAGGGACATCGACCTGTTACAGCAAGTTCAGAGGAGGGGCACCAAGTCGATTAGAAGGATGGAGCACCTCTCCAATGAGGAAAGGCTGAGAGAATTGGGATTGTTCAGCCTGGAGAAGAGAAGGCTTCAGCGTGACCTAAATGTGGCATTCCAGTGCCTGAAGGGAGCCTACAAGAAAGATGGAGAGAGACTTTTTCACAAGAGCATTTAGTGACAGGACAAGGGGAAATGGCTTTAAACTGCTGGAGAGCAGATTTGGATTAGATATTACAAGGAAGTTCTTTACTGTGTGGGTGGTGAGCCACTATTACAGGTTGCTCAGAGAAGCTGTAGATATCCTATCCCTGAAAGTGTTCAATGCCAGGTTGGATGTGGCTCTGAGCAACCTGGTTTAGTGGAAGGGCTCTCTACCCAAGATAGGGGAGTTGGAACAAGATGATCTTTAAGGTCCCTTCCAACTCGGGACATTTTAGGGCTCTATGGTTCTATGATGTCCTGAGCATTTTGATCCTATGATGGACTTGAATCAGTTTATCTATGTCCCTGTTTAGACACCTGACAGCTACCCTGAACAACTTTTCCCCTCAGTGCTGTCTCCCATGGAACCCCACCTCCAGCCTTCCTGAGCAGCCTGAGGTCTGCTGACTGGAAATCCTGGCTGTGTGCTCTGCTCCTTGATTTTCTCAGTCCTCTCAAGCCCTTGAAGGCCACTATTTCATTGGCACTACAGCCAAGATTGTCACCAATTCTTCCTTGATAGTCAATAGCAGATCCAGGTGTTCGTCACCTCTTCCAGAGACATGGAATCTTGCAGCAATCTTCTGGATTGCTTGAATCTGTTGTATTGCTTTTCCAGCTGATGTCAAGAAGATTAAAGATACCATTAAAAATCCCCGACAAAAACAACACCAAAAAAACCGAAACCCCAACCCCCCCCCCCAAAATCCTCTCTGATACACGGCTGTAATGATGCTGACACAAACCAGCTTCTGGTCTGTCTTTTTTTTAGTGATAGGCATCACTAAAAGGCCCCAACAATTACAGTTAGGCTTATTACAGTTTATATGCTCTTTACATGTAAGCATTGTTGGCCTAAATGTGTAAAAGTAATGTTTACAGATTCTAGCTCATCTAAATGTCATATCATTTTGTTATGCCTAAATAAAGAGTGATAGCACAGATTAGAACCTGGGTTATTTAAAGAAGATCTTGTTCAGCATTGGGCTCTCTGAACATTCCCCTTGCTGTTTCTCTGCTCTCAGTGGATAACAGCAATGCCGTTTTTGACAGGGTAACATATGGGCATTCTGTGGAGTTCCTGGAAGGAGACAACCAGACAGATGACTAAGTACGGGCTTTCCCAGCTGCTTATATTCGAAACTGTAAAAAGGACAGCACCAGACAGAATCACTTGCCTGTGTGAACACACAAGTGCCATGAGCCAATGCAGCTAAATTGCAGAGTTCACACACAGAGACAGCTGTACTTCTCTAGTGACTTGTCCTCTATATTTACCCGAGGTTGCATCTGAAGTTCATCTTACCACAGGCAGTTTTTGCTTGATGACAGTTGAAGTCCTTATGCAATCACAGGATCACAGGATCGCTCAGGTTGGAAGGGAGATCAAGAAGATTCTTATGTTCAGTCTGTGGTATCAGCATAAAATGTATTTTAGAGCAGCACACAAATCCATCATTAAACAATGCAGTCAGGATTGGGTGAAGGCAGAGTGTAAGTGGATGACTCCTTGCCATGTAAGCAGGAAAACTGACACCAGGAAGACCTAAGGCATGTGAATATTTTCTCTTTCCCAGTAAAATGTCCCTGTGTTTTCCCTTTCTGTATTCCACATTGAACTTAATTCTAAAAACTAAATCTTTAGAGCGATATATGGGATAATTCCTGTACTTTTCAAAATCTTCCTTGAAAATCTGAGTTCCAAATTTTGGTTTGATAGTTGTTTCATTATTTATCATATTATATTATCAGGTATTATAAATCCCAGGGGCAGTTAGATGTAAGATCTCTACCAGAATTATGACTGAATCCTCTGTAGTAGAAAAGCAACAATGATAAAATTTAGTGCAGACTTATGCTGAAGATTTTGAGTCAAACTTATTTTCTGTTCTCTTACAGCTGGTGGGAATGTCTAGCACAACGTAGCATCAAGATTCTGTTTACACCTCCAGATCCCCTTTAAGTGCAAACTTGGTGGGGAGAGGAGTACAGGCTGTGGTCAGCACTGGGAGGGCACAGGGAAGACCTCCTGGGCTAGAGGAAGCAGCTTTGGGAGAACAAGAACCAGGCTGTTCAGATTGCCAGAGGAGTGCTGGTGTTCCTGCCTGCTCAGTGGTCACCTTCAATCCTCTGCCATGGGGGCTGCTCATGTACCAATGTGTAGGGCTCTTTGGGGAATCCTCCAGGAGTCTGAGTGATCCCCAATCAGAGCAAATGGCTTTTGGAAATGATACGGGGACTATATAGGGTTAATTGCTAACTGACCATATTAGTTGCTTACTTACCGAGACAGAGTGGAATGTGCTTACCGAGACTGAGTGAAATGCACTTACCGAAACAGAGTAGAAAGAACAAGGCCACTGATAAG
>WEKY01061396.1:174570-183110 GCA_013390045.1 Picathartes gymnocephalus | reverse complement strand
AAAGTGCAAGCGGGAAAGTATGAGGGGAAAACTGAGTGGGAAAAAGCGTGAGGGGAAAAGTGCAAGCGGGAAAGCGTGAGGCGGGAAAAGGGTGAGGGCAGAAGCATGAAGAGGAAAAACTTCAAGAGGAAAAGCATGAGGGAGAAAGTGCGAGCAGGAAAAAGCATGAGGGAGAAAAAGTGAGAGCAAGAAAAAGTGCAAGCGGGAAAGTATGAAGGGAAAAATGCAAGAGGGAAAAAGCGTGAGGGAGAAAAAAGCGAGAGTGGAAAAAGTGCAAGTGGGAAAGTCTAAGGGGAAAAATGTGAGCAGGAAAAAGCGTGAGGGAGAAAAAAGTGAGAGCGGGAAAGTGTGAGGGGAAAAGTGCGGGTGGGAAAAAGCATGAGGGGAAAAAAGCACAATGGGGAAGTGCAAGCAGGAAAGTGTGTGAGGGGGAAAGAGTACAAAGCAGGAAAAATTGAGAGGGGGAAAGCATGCGGGGAAAAAAGCATGAAGGGAGAAGTGTGACATGAAAATGTGCAAGGGGGAAAAGCGTGAGTGGGGAAAAGAGCAAATGTCTCCATGAGCCCCATCTCATAGAAGCAACACAAGACCATTGGGTAGCCCAAGATCCTCTTGCCTCTTGAAAGGACCAACACCTCCAGAATCTGGATACTACCTGCTAGTGTACTTAGACCAGGATTTGGGAAAGGAAAATCCAATCTGCTGTACCTCTTAGGGTAGGGCTCAGCACCTTTCCCAAAGAAACCTGGTGCTGGTCTCTTTGAGCTAATTAGATCACCAGCAACCACCCCTAAGAAATTTAACTGAGGAATAACAAATAGGAAGTGATGAAAACTAATCACTTGAAAAGTAACTTTCCAGGTGCACATTCTTGCTAAGAGGCATAAAACTTTCTGAACACACAAATGCTTGCACAAATAACCAAAGATTACTTCAAATAGCAGAGTGGTTAAAATAGCCTTGCAAAGAAGCAAAGAGCAAAGCCCTACTATTCATGAATATATTTATGCATTTGTTTATTACAATGCAGCCAGCTTTAAACCCTTCCCAGCAGGGGAGAGACTCTATACCTTATGCCTATGGGCCTCATAATGCTTCCAGTGGGGATGGAAAAACTTCAAAAAAAGTTTGGCATTCAGATCCAGTTTCTCTGCTTATCTGCTGCTAATCCAAACTCTCCCAACATATCAAAAACGTTGAACCGGGCAGGAAACCACATGAGAACAGGTTTTCCTACAGGATTTCTGGCATTTCTACATTAGATTCCAGATGGAAACACCCATGAGAGCAGCTTCTATCCTGGTATTTTTGGCACACTCAGTTCCAATTCTATCCGGAAACCTGAACTGGGGAGGGAAAGAAAAAAAAAAAAAAACAAAAGACCTCCACACAAATCAAAAAGCATCAAACGTTTGTCTCAGTATTTCAGAACCTGAAGAAAAGTCTATTATTTGAGGTAGGTTTTATTATTAGGAAGGAGGAGGCAATGTTTTTGGTTTTATCTCCAGTGGTTTGTGTTTCCTTACTCCCAGCTTCACACACCCCCAAAAAGAAATACCGGAGTGCTCAGCTACTGAAACAAGAAATGACCATCCACCTGAAAATAAGCATGGATGCTACCCACAAAAAAGATCTGGGCTTCACACAAATGACTTTGCTCCTTTCTATGCACAAGTGAGTATCAGATACCTAAAAATGAAGGCATTCGTCAGAACTTCTGAAAAGAAAGGATTTCAAAGGGGTTATCCATGACTACAGCCAAAGTCAGGTGTTTTGCCAGTCAAAAATGAATGAATTAAATGTGGTAAATGAATTCACCACATTTCCTGCAGTCCATTTTTTGCTCATTTACCCAGCTTTGCCACTCCCTCTAGATTGGCAGATACTTCCATAGCTAGTAACTTCAGCAATAATGACTCGGAACAGAACATTTCCAAAGTTATATTCAGCCCTGCTCATTGATTTCTGTTACAGGGGTTATTTAATATCAGCCTTTTTCTGATTTTTTTACTGCTACTGAAAGCATCTGCATTTTGTTCTCAGTACTGTCTGATGCTTTCTCTCTGACCTCCCAGCCCTACCTCTTGGTTCATGACTTACTGCTGCCCACACTGGGGGGAAACAGAAAGAATGGTCAAGACTGTGACATCAGTGAGTTCCTTAGCAGTTCATCTCAATACCTTAACCCTTTTGGGGTTTTAAGGTGAACACGACATAAAATCTATAGCAAATGAACTAAAAAAAACCCGCAAAAACCAGAAACAAAAAAATTTTCCCTGCTGCTTTGGCTCAAATAGCCCATTTCAAGCTGTGCCTACCAGTCTCAAAACCCCTAAATGATCCAAAATCTCTTTTCCTGTAGCCCCATGGATACATGTTCACTTACTGCTGAATTCTGCCACCTTTGTACCCTACTCACGCTATTGAAGGTGAGACCCTTCAGTGAGGAACAAGGACACAGCACCAGGCCCTCCCTTCTTGCTCCCCAGCCATTGACTGCTGTGTGCTGGGAATGGTACCTTTGACCCCTCTTGAAGTGCAGAGGATTTGCTTGTGTTTATACTTTTAAAGTTGTTTTTTTTTTTTCCCCTGAAGAAGTGCTGCCGCATCTACTCACATGTACATCAGTTCCCTCTACTGGCAGCATTAATTAAGCTATTCCTTTAATTCACCAGGTAGATCGAGGGTTTGGAAAGGAAGATGTGCTCCATTGGGTGGGAATGTGTGAGGCTGTTACCTGCAGGGTGCTATGCTCTTGCTTCTCATAGTAGAAACTTTCATACACTGGTTCTTTCCAGTGCAGTAGTTCTCCTCTCCAGGTTTTTAAAACTCACTTTCCATGCTATGGTCCAGGGCAGCTACTTAACATTATCTTAGCGTATTTCAGTCCTTAACTGTGGCAGTAAGTGGGAAACTGAGGAGCAATGACTCCTGAAGCAGCTCAGGCAAACATATGGTTCATCAATCCTTGAGCTCTCCGTGTTGTGGCTGGGGTAAACATCCAGCCTCTCCTCAGCCAGGGCAGCCCCTCCTAAGGGGCCAGAGGGTCCCTCAGGCTCCTTTTGCTCCTTCACGTACCCAGAGGCTATTCTAAAGCAATGCTGCTTCAAAACATGCTTAAAGTCACCTGGACGTTCTTCTACCATTTCATTTTTTTTTTCTCTAGTTAAAGTAGATGGATTTTGTCCTGCCACAGGTAATATTTTCCTCCTGAGGTATCAGGCCAGAGGAAGAAGTCATTCACTCTATCTGGGTGCTTGAGGAAATACAGAATGAAAGAGAATCACTTGTCATTTAAAAAAATCAAAACAAAAGCCCGACAAGAACATCTGCCCTAAAGAGAACAAGATACAAGATTTCCCCTTTGGACCCAAGCTGTCAGTATTTAGCAAAAACCAGCAAAAGTCTTTCAATTTTCTAAGCAAATGGTGAGTAGCGCTATCTCATAGCTCTCCACACTTGTTCCAGAAGGTTCCATAGGTATGTTTGGCTTTAAAAATCGTGGCTTAAAACCTCTGTTTAGGACCAAACCAAATAAACCTGCATGGGTACAGCAACCAATAATGCCATTCCTGGAAACGGAACTTTTCTAGTGCAAGTAGAAGAGGAAAGACCACATAGAAATTGGTAGGAAAAATAACAACAGCCTCCCATACCCCTGAATTTGCATATGCAAATGTAAGGGCATGAAGTTATAGACCTATTCAGCACCTCAGTTTAAATATGCTTCTCACTCCTACCTAGCATGGCTGAGGTGCTCTCAGTGCACACAGTTTCTTTCTTGGAATTTTCAAAATGTGTCCTTATTGTGGATTTTCTTTTATTTCTTTTTTTTAACCTAGGTTGTATTTCTAAAAGGGATTGTGCTAAAATGTCGTGTTCTGATTAAATGCATTACAGGACCTACAGTCATATTTAGAGGAGAAAAAAGCATTCTTGCTCACGCTGCTGCATGGGTTCCTGTTTGGGGAATAAAATTGTTTATTTCTGATTCTTCTAGGAGCTTTTGCAGACTGATCAAGTGTCAAGACATGGTAGTTGACTCAAAGGTAACATAGATATTGCCTCATAATATCTTTAGGACCTGAATCAAATCTTGAGAGACTTTGAAACTATGGGAGGATAATGAAAATACATTTCTTTCTCTGTATTATCCTTCATAATGGGAAGCTTTACATTTCTTTTCTAGCAACTATGATGTACACTGTACTATCAAGGCATTTTTAGGGACCATTTACCTGAATACAATTTATGTGGAAGGTGTCTGAGAGCCAACCTGGATTTATGCTTCCTGGTCCTTGTAATAATAGATTTCTTCTTTTTCTTTTTTCTCCCATCAAAATAAATGTCAGAAAGTTCTTTGATTGTTCAATAAGGGAGAAAAACATCCATTTTCGAATGAAAGAAATGGTTATGGGCAAGGTTTTGGTGCTGCTGAGAGCTCTGTGGAGCCCTCCAGCCCCAGGAACAATGCACACAAGGACACATTTTCCTCCAAGGTTTGTCCCAGCACCTGTCCCTGTAGCAAGGAGGGCTCAAACCCTTCCTGGGATTTGGGTTGCCCACCGTGTTGCCCACTGGGGGAAGTCCTTGAGGCAACAGAGCGCTCTTTGCAAGGCGTGGCGAGACCCTTCCACGAAAGCAGGTTTGGGGAGGGAAATCCTCGCCTTTGAAAATATTGGCTTGGAGCAATCTGCCTAAACCATTCTTTGCCCTGGCATTTCTTGGACTCTGAAAGTCCTAATGCAGGGCAGCTCTTCAGGAGTGCCGTGTTGGGATTTTTGTACACACACCCAGGCCCATCTGGATTCCCACACACGCCAGGGATGTGGTATAAATAGCCCAAATTCAGCCTACCCAGGGCATTATTAGATTCCCTCCCGTATTCATGCACACAGGTGTACACACACACATAAAGTTCTGAAAAATTCTCCTAAGAAAACATAAATACTTTAAGATAATGGACTTCCCAAATGATGATATCAATTCCTGCTTTCTTTTCATGGTGACTGAGGTGATGCTTAACATGTGTCTACCCGAGGCAATGTCTTTTTGATATCACGCAGTGGAAGTGGCAGAATCTGGCTCTTTAGTGACCATGACATCCAAAAATTGGATGCAGGACTTCACCTCTCTCTCACAGGTTAAATGAATATTCTGAGAGTATCGATCGTTCAGTTCTTCCAGTGGAAGATGAATGTGATCGGCATCGATAATCAGAAAAAATATCATCTACATACCTCTCATATGTAGATGGTGTCTGTTCAATACCAGTCGGCAGTGCAGCTTCCTGGTGTGACAGGAAAATATCTGCAGCAATTGAGGATTAACAGAGGCCATTGCTACATCAGTGTTTTGTTTGTAATAGCTCCCATTCTATCAGAAATAACTGGTTGCACATTTCTGTGTCTGACATTAAAATTCACCATTGAAATCTCGCTTGGTAATAATAAAGCCCCTGCAAGAGTCTCTACAAACACACTAGACTCCAAATTAAAGAGCAAGTGTATTGTTAGGGTTTGCATGGATCTTTTTTGAATTAGTGCTAGGTGAACAATAAATAAAATTCCAGGAGAAGTTCCCCAAGCTGATAAGCATTCAAGGTATTATCTTTGCTCTGTACTGTATGCGCTTCTGGGTGAAAAAATTCTAATTGCACTTCCATTCAAAAATCAACCGTGGGAATAAGGAATCATGCTCATTTTATGCACAGCAGCCCGAAGGCCTTATCCTTAAAACAAATTACAGCGCCTCCTATGCAACTCACACTCTGAAGCTAATTCTAACCCTAAAGCAAAACTCCAAAATTAAACTTTAATCTGTGATCTAAACAATTTTGTGTTTGTGATCAATCTTGGTGGAGTGGATTTTAATATATATGAGTGTGTGTGCGTGGGCGTGTGCGTGTGTGTATATAAAAATATAAAACGCTCAGATAATTGTTATCGCGGATGAAGACCGAACATTAAATACTCTGCTCAGTAAGACCGAGATAAAATACACACAGTGAAGGGAGGGAATAAAGCTGTTAAGCACACACTCCTATATGTAACAGAGTCCCGGACTTGCAACCAGCGAAAGCTTAAATTCCACCACATGTATCATATTTACTACATTCTGCCAAAGGAACAGGCAGGCTGCCATGCCATTAAAGCAATTACTCTTGCCCTCTCAGATACGCAGAAATTAGATTCTGCTCCTTGAAGTCGTACGCTGGGGGAAGTGAAGAGCAAGCAAGGGGAAGTGCAAGGAGGAGAGGCAGAAAGGCACCAATCCCTCCCAGAGAGGAGGAAAGGCTTTGGGCCAGCAAGAGTTAAAGGAGTTCGAAGTGTATGGTCTGTTTCTCCCCAACTTGGTGCAGTGACTCTGCATCCTGCAGGAACCTGTTCAGATGCTCTGATAAGTCAGACAGAATTCATGGGAGATTACCACACAGCTCCTGCCAAGCTGTGCTGCAGCGCGGGTAATAGATATGCTCCAGTACTAAATCCTAAAAGGCCCTGCTACATCTGTCAAGCATGCCCTGGAAAAGCACCCTCAGTTCAGATGTTATCACTGCTCTGCCTGCATCAGAAGATTTAGTGTCCACCCTGGAGGTTGCTTTTGCCGCACAGTTTTCAGGGGCAAAACAACAAGGAAGAAAGATGAGAGGAAAAAGGCAAATTATTCTTGCTTAAAGCAAAAGGAATAAAGTGATGTGCTTGCAGACTAGTTCAGCTTCTCACCCTGCATCTAGAAGGTCCCAAATCCCACATTAAGATGGTACTGATGTTCTAAGCTGATTATCTCGGACGTGTTCGGCTCCCTGGACTGTGACACCATGGAGATGATCTTCTGTAGAGCGGCTCTTTCCCAAGGAAAGCTGAACAACAAACCCAGCGGGGGGCCACCGGCGGTGGAGAGAAGATGCCTGCCTTTGATAATTAACTTTAAAACCAGTTCTAGAAAAGCTGCTCTGGCATTAAATGAACTTTGCAGAGCACTGTTTATGAAACAATTGCTGCTCCTCCCATTAACCACGTGAGCAGGGATTTGGTCAAAAATGGTTCCAATGTTACTTATCATTTTACACCAAACAAAGATCAAGTATAAAATAAAAATATATACTTATATAATATATATATAAATGAACACACACAGACGCCCCCAAAATACAACAGCCTTAGGAACCACTCCTTTCTTAATATACTCCAAAATAGAGCCGTGAATTTTAACCATCTGTCTCCTTGTTCAAATCTGCAGGAAATATCAAAGTGAAGCAGTGGCTCCTTTTTCTCTAGGTGCACCCTCAGAGTTCAAGGGAGAAAGACTACAATTTCCTGACCCAGCATACTGCATTTTAAACTTCTTTTTCCTGAAGCCGGTTTTAAGGAGAGATAAGTTCCAGCTATGGGGATGTCAACAAGAAGAGCCCCAGGCTGTTGTATCTATAGCAGTGGTAGAGGCTGGATTGAAAGGGAAAGCCCATACTGGACACACACCTGGCTGTGCCACGGGGACAGCCAGGAGTTCACCTCAGCCTGCTGTAAGACAACTCTCTTGGCTTGCAGCTCTCCACAGCTTGGATAAATTCTGTCTCTCAGCAAAGAGAAGATCAGAAAGGCAAGGCAGAGCACAGGAAGGCTGGACAGAGGAAGGGTTTGAGGTGGACAATACAAGTGCAAGGTTGGGAACAGAGCCTGAGGCTCCAGGACAGCAGCTGGGGAGGACAAAGGGTGAATCTCAAAATGTCCCCATCTGGCAGAGCGACGAGCAGCAGCAGACAGGCAGGCCCGAAGGTGCACGGAGGAGCCTGGTGTGTGCTCACAGCTACAGCAGCAAAGGGCAAGAACAAGCTCTTTCTCCAAAACCACGGTTTCTTGGTAAGCAAAGAGACATTTCTGGGAAAACTGCGCTCTGTGCGACGCGGTCATTGTCACAGCATTCAGACACGTGTTCAAATCCATTAAAGACCTGTCACGCTGTGAAGTCCTTGCCACCAAACACCTGCCATAACCTGTGTGAACAACGCCGCGCGATGCCTGAAGCATCCACCTCACGTGAACCCCATCCCAGCTGGCACAGCTGCACCAGCCTGGCTGGGAGGGTCCAAGGCTGGGGCTCCCTACCGGGGACCCCCAGATTTGTGACTACTGAGGGGAATTCTGTGCCCTGGCTGCTGTCAAAGCCAGCACATTTCACAAGCACTGCATTGACACAAAAGAAAGCACAAAAGCAAAAGATCTTATCGCAGGTACCTTGAGCTAACCTTGCGTGGGTCCTGCCTAGCCAGGTTTTTCCAAGAAATACGCAAGAGGGATGCGGGCCGAGTTGCCATGGCCAGTGCCCTCCAGATACCACAGCTGTACCCTTCAGATGGAAAAGGTGCTCAGCTGCAGGAACACTGCTCTCCTCAGCAGGATTACACATGTGTATTTTTCCCTGTAACTCAATAAACACAGATCATGGGTAATTCTGTGCCCAACACGCTTGAACACTGTGGGTTCACCACAGTCCTGAAGAACAGACTCACTCTGCTCGGGACAGGGTATTTACAAATG
>WEKY01061396.1:134570-169570 GCA_013390045.1 Picathartes gymnocephalus | reverse complement strand
TTTGACATCCCTATTAAAATATTTGCTGTCATTCCCTATTTCTAGCACATCCCAAAGACTGGGGGAACCTCAATTCACACAGAAACGTGTGCTTTTTCTAATTATTCCATGAGAGCTTTGATTCAACACATTTTAACCTATAAATTACTCATTCACTGTGATTATTCATTTGAGGATTAGATATCTAAGATTTATTCTTCCAGCACCACAGTGAGCAAACCTACCGCAAACCACGTGGGTTTATTTCCCAAATCACTATTGTGCTCTCAGATTGTCTGCCCTGGCGTCAGTGAGTTCCACCTGGAACTGCCTTCTTTGCTCTGTTACAAAGGAGTTTAAGATACTGATCCACAAACTTGTGTTTGAAAGCCAGAAAATTGTTTCCCAGGAAATATCTAGGGATACGATAGGCAGGGACAGGGGAAGAACTCCTCTTACAAAAGGCAGGGGAAAGGTGACATGGATCGAGTCAATCACAGAATGCCAGCATGATTTGGGTTGGAAGGGACCAGTTCCAACCCCCTGCCATGGGCAGGGACACCTCCCACTATCCCAGGTTGCTCAGGGCTCCATCCAACCTGGCCTTGGACACTTCCAGGGATGGGGCAGCCACAGCTTCCCCAGGGAACCTGTGCCAGGGCCTCACCACCCTCACAGGGAAGAATTCCTTCCTGATATCTAATGTAAACCTACTTTCCTTCAGGGTGAAGCCATTTCCCCCCTAACCTGTCACTCCAGGTCCTTGTAAATTGTCTCTCTCCCTGTTTCTTGTAGGCTCCTTCAGGTACTGGAAGGCCACAATTAGCTCACCCCAAAGCCTTCTCTTCCCCAGGTTGAACAATCCCAATTTTCTCAGCCTTTCCTCATAGCAGAGGTGCTCCATCCCTCTGATCATCTTCACACTCCTCTATTCAGACCAGAACTTACTGAAACAATTATCTCTACTGTACAGCTCTTCGTTTCTGAACACAAATTGGTATTTTATTATTCTATTCTCATTGCAAAAACAAAAGCAAGAATTAATCTTTTTATCCTTCATCCAAGGGAGGCAAAACCAGTATGACTTTACTCCAGTCAGGCAGGATTGGGATTACCCCAATCTGCTTTGTTTTAATCCAGTTTTTCCTACAGTCTCACCTTTCCACAGATCATTCATAGCCATACCCTCACTGTGTCACCAAATGTCCCTGTCACATTGTGCACCTCAGCTGCCACCTCTGTCACAGCAGAGACTGTGCCACTTCCAAAAGACAGAAGTCACAGCTCAGACCACAGCACGTACCAGTAATAATGTGCAAGAACAGACATAAGGACGACTTAAAATACGATCATTGTATCGACAATCTCAGTCAAGTTCCCTCCTGAATATTTACTCATTCATTTGATGGTAGCAAATAAACGCCCAAAAGCCCAACATAAACCAGTAGGGTAAAAGCCGTGAGAGAAAACAGCTTTCATATTCTCCGTGCTGCTTGCACTCCCTCACAAAGCAAAGTGCCAGCACTGTACATGGCATCTTGTGTAAGGACAGGGACAATAGCTTTCCGTGCACATTTTATCAGGATTAGAACTGCTGTGCCATATATAGAAATGTGTGATAAGTGCATTAGCAAAATTATAACTGTATTTTAATCACAGCATAACAACCTCACTGAAAGTCCCTCTACAAGGCCAGGCAAACCCAATAATGCTCAAGTCTGAATCTGAATTTTGAGCCCTCTGTGAGTGTTTGAGTGGGTTCAAAATTAAGTAAAATGAGTTTATCTATCCCTATTTCTCTAATAATACTTAGCACTTAGCACTTTTCATCTTCAAAGCACTTTACAAACATTAACTAATTAACTATTAATTGGTAAATTTGAAAAGGTTGATAGGTGAGGTGAGTTTCGGATAAGACCCAGCAATACGGATGTTTAGTTTATCTGTGAATTACTTAATCATTAGTGAATCATAGAAATTAGAAATGAAAAAGACCTATAGGGTCACCCTGTCCAGCCTGCTGCCATTACAGGATTTTCCCTTACAATATATTCTCAAGTGCTTTGTCTAGTTTAATTAGAAATTATCCAAGCAATGGGGCTTCCACCATTTCCCTTGGGATATTCCTCCTTAGTCTAATGTATCTTTCTGTTAGGAGGTTATAGTATTCAACATAAGTTTTTCCTTGTCATTTCATCCCATCTTTTCTGCCTATGCCCTCTCAGACCATTTCAAACAATTCTTATGCAGTTCAATCACATGCATAATTTTTCTCCCTTTTCTCCAGCCTGGGTTGATCTGGCCCAGAGCCATCAGATACTGGAAAGAATTTATTCCTGAAGAGCAAAAAAATAGCTTTTGTTGCCACGGAAGGCCAGTTCCAGCCTAAACCCATATTCTAGATTAAACCACCTCAACCTCACTTCTCTTAGCAAGGTGGATTCCGGACTGGGAGCTCAGGTATCAGCAGGGCAAAGCTCTCCCCCCAGTAAAAACAGCATTTCTCCTCGTCCACATAGTCCATGCAGACTGTAGATTTCTCAGAGCACCTACAGTGATTCTCATTTGTTATCCCTAAAGCCACCCACGGTTCTTTGGTCCTGAATCACCCCCAGTCCAGTACTGAGCCTAAGACACTCTTCTTTTCGTTCAGAGAAACAAACTTCATTCCTTTCAACAAAGAGGTCCCAAAAAACAACTTTAAAGGAGCTTTTTTCCAGGACAAACCAAGTTATGTTGCTGAGAATTAAAGCAGGGCTAAGGAATCAGAAAAAACACCATGGTGTAAAAGGATACTTATATTCACATGATACCAAAATGATGCCATGAAAAAATCACCACACCTCATAATCTTTTCACATCCTCGTCAACATCCAGGATTTATGGGTCCTTCTGCTACTTCTGACACTAGACATGTTGGAATTTCTCTATGGAATCCGTCTCCTCCTAAATGCCATTTGCCAGCTTTTCCAAATCATGGACCAATATTGGTTTGGCTTCATGGCTGCTTTTCATCTTACACCCTCATTTTGCTGGGGCCAGTCAGCTGGATTGCAGGATACTCCTCCAATCCCAGGTAACCCAGGGTTTCCCAATGCTTCTTCCATTGTCTCCTCTACTTTCCATGCTGGGGAACCACAGAAGACACGAGATGTGACTTTGTCAGTTGGTCTATTTAGAACAGTTGTGCAACAGATTTGAATTCCTCAAACGACATCACAAGACTTTACCAAGCACAAACAGGCCTTGCCCAGGTGATCTGTACAATATAAAGCAAGGTTGATTTGAATTTGGGACCTTTTTTTTTCCTAATTCCAAATGTAAAATCTTTCCACTGAAAATCTGAACAAACTCCAGCTCCTTAACGAGCACAGACAAACATCTGTCACTCTTGTGATTTCCCTCCAATCTATGATAACAGATCACTTCTGGGCAGTTTACTGCAACAAAAATAAAGCTGATTATTTAAAGTTCCAAAAATAAACAAACAGAAGTAAATATACTTGACCTGAGACACTCAGATGAAAAGCTGGGTCAGGCTCTTTTGATTTGTTATGACCCAAAAAAAGCTGATGAAAGCTTTTGCAAGGTTGCACCGAGGTCCTCACCTCCGGTGGAGTCTGGACCAGCTGTGGTACCTCAGAGCCAGCCTGATCAACTGGGCAGAGGGATGGAAATGTGAGTAGAATTCTTGAGACTGTGCCAACTCCTCCAGCAAAGAAAGCTCCACAGACATAAAGGAAAACCTAAAACTGTTTCCTCAAAGGACTTTGAAAGTTCTCCATGTGCTGCAAGTCACTTCCCTCCACCAGCGATTGTAACAGCACCGTTAATAATTCCAAAAGTCTGCAACAACTTGAATCCAAACTTTGAAGGCGCTTTTTGCTCTGGAGGAGATATACTTTCAGTCCAGTACAAAGAAAAAAAACCAACCAAAACAAAACTGTGAGCTCTTCTACAAAACCAGACAGTTTATTTTCTTTTAATAATGTGCAAAATGGTGCCAGTTTGAAGACTATCAACAAATGTTGTAAATATTTTGTAGTCCTTGATTCAGTTTTTTACCTGGAGGAAAATGTTTTATAGAAGTCATCATCTGCCTATCATTCTTCCAGTTTTTGGTATTTAAAAAGTAGTCAATGCAACTTTTATTTTTCAAATCATAAAAGAAAATAAACATTCTCCTTTCTTGTGTCCCACAGAGGCACATAGTGACCAGTATTAAATACAGACAATTCAACTGCAAACTATTAGCATTTTTCATTCCTTAATTTGAATTTCCTTTATTTTGGGAAAAAAAAAATACTCTAAGCATATATAGAATTAAACTTTGGTGTTTGTCTGCCAAAAAAAGAAATCTCCCTCACATCAGGAATAAGATTTTATAAAGCAGTCAGTGATGAGAGGTCATTTCAGAAGGGGCTACATACAAACCCACCTGAAAATGATGCTTCTTCCAGCATCATGCCAGGCATTTAGAAAAAGAAGCACTCAAACCCAGTGGGTCCTGGTCTACACAAGAAATCCTCTCTTTTCATAAGCCAAAACAGTGTAATGGCATTTTAGTCACATGTGCGTACAGGTGGCAGAGCCTGGCTGAGCTTTTTCAAACTGATAACAGGGATAAAATTGCATTCATATATAATTAATACATGCTCAGTCATTTTTGAAGAAAGATATTTTTCAGGCAGACGTTCTGAGTTTTGATTTTTAGTGCTGCTAAAACATTTCCCAGAGATGCTGTGTGTGTGCGCTAGGGAGAGAGAACTTACACGTTGCTCAAAATAAGAAATAGACCTCTTAAATGTCACTAAATACACTTGAGTAACATAATTTGACAAGTTGCCAAAAAACCCCACAAACAGAAACTACCAGCCCACCAAAAATGCACAGGACGTAGGAAGATGCTCACTGAGCCTTCCAGCACTCACAGGAACCCATCCCCTCTCCAAACCCAACTTCTCGTTGGGTCAGCTCGCCTGTAAACGGAATGAATCCTTGCTGGAATGCCCACAACCCCCATCCCACTGCTTGGCACGGTGGGGAGGGACCCCAGGGGATGGGGAGGATGGCCACCACACCGGCAGCGGTGGCACGGGTCAGGGGGTCACGGTGCAGACGCTCGCTCGGCGTGTCCTCACACTGTCACATCTACTGGCGGATGGGACCAGCTCCCTACATTTATTATTTTTTTTTTCTTTTCCTCCCCTGAAAATCAAAAAGCGGTTCATGAGTTGGTCGGGAGCCAGCAAAAATGAATAGTAATGAGCCAATTTCAATAGAAATAGGCTCATTACCATGCCAGCGGCTGATAAAACCAAATGCTCTCAATTCTCTCCAGCAAACGAGGTGCTGGAGGCAGTGTCCACCCTCCTGCCTGCAGGAAATAACTCACAATTTCAAAATTAAAAGAACCAAAATACAAGTTGGAGTTTATTCCTATGTTCATACCTCTGTCCCCCTGCAGGGTCCTTTCTAACCAGCTGGCAAAAAAGCTCAGATACCACTCAGAGTCTTTTTAGTGAAAAGAGGGAAAAAAGAACCTATATATTTTCTGTGCATTGTTCATTCCCTGAGTGGTAATGGGAAATCCTGTGTAAACTGCAGCAAAAGAGACAGTCTAAGGAGCTTCTTTGAATTTAGCACATTTCTCTGTGCTTGACAGCAGGCTACAGGTTTTCTTCAGTGTCAGAAACATACTTGCAATATTTCAATTGGAAAAAAGAAAAAAAAAATCAACATAATCCCAAAACCCTGTGCCAGGCCTTAACCAAAACTCCAACCATGCAAACATGAATATCTCAAGCCAAAACCCCTAAATCAAAACCCCAAACCAAACAAAACCACAAGCTTCTCAAGCCATGAAACCGCCAAAAAATGACATGAAGATGTGGATAAACACGTTAGGATGGTTTGGGGAAAATAAAATAACAGAAAAACGAATGCTCCCAGTCTCTTGATTTCCCCGCCACCTGATAGAGGCAGGATGTGAGTTTTTCCAATTTTCCTTTAAGAGGGGTTTGGACGCAGGGACTGTGAGCTGGAGAGGGTGTCCTGGGTGGCAGAGAGGGGACATCGTTAAACATTAGTGAGGATGTTTGGCCCCCAGAGGAGACAGACACACTCCAGGACACACAGCGCATTCCTGCACTGGCACGCTTTGACAGTGAAAATTTGAGGAATTGCTCCCTTCCCTCCTGACCTTCAGAGGGGAAGAAACCTAAGCCAAAGTTTGGGAGAAAGAACTCAATACTGTGGTAAAAATGGGTGTAAACACCTTCTGTACAAACACCTCTTGCCAGATACATTTCTAAAGCAGAGTAATTGTTTTTTTGTTTTTTTTTTAACCAGAGGAAATAGCACAGCCTGCAACATTACCTGGCTGCACAGATTTCACCCATTTTCACATTTCAGTGCAGGTTTGAGGTTCGGTGGGCACCCCATGTCCCACATCTGCCTCTCCCTGCCCATCCACCTGGTCAAGCCACCAACATTTAGACTTCAAAAAAATGACTTTTTTCCGTCTGCCATAAAATCTGGCGAGGCTTTTCCATTTTAGCAGCTTGAGAGTTTTAACTATCCCCTCTTTGCCCTGCCAGCCGTTTAAGCCCTGAAACTACAAGGCAGCCGAGTGGAGTACATCATCTGTAAACTCGCCGTGCCTAGTCAGGGGATCTGGGGGGCTTTCTGCAGCACTGAAATAGAGCCTTTTAACACTGAACGGTGCAAATTGTCCACTGGGGACAACTTCAAATGTCTCTACAATGCATATTTCGCAGCGCTTACTGGCTGGCTCCGGCTGAGCTGCTGCTACTTATTTAGGAGCCTACAAAAACTATTTCATAGATTTTGTTTTGCTAGAGTAAATATTAAGTTTTAAATACATTAAGAAAAATCAGGGCAGGAAGAGAAACAGATTAAATAAACCTTTCGGAGAGACTATTTACTTTGTATTTGTATTTTTTTTGAACGAACTCCTTTCCCCGAGGTCAGGACACTGACATTTTAGTACACACAGGCTTTAAAAATGAGAGCGCTTGCTCTCTCACATGTGCTTAGTGAAGGCAGCTCCCCTTGTTAATATTAAACTTTTCTATCTGGTTATGACACTGGCTGATACAATAAAGCGGCGATAGTCTTATTATTCAAGCACTGCTGTGATAAATTATCTACACTAATTCTGGAGCCAAAGTTGTCTGGTTCCAGCTGGTGTTGCTTAGATCTGTCTTAAGTCATTAGGAATCAGTGGAAAACTCTTTTTCAGAGCCCAGGTCTGACCCCTTCTTATCCCCGGAACATCTATGTGTGTGCGCTCACACACATACAAAGCATGTCCTCATTGCTAATCCACTTCAATTAAGATTTATTGAGAGTATTTTGGTTTGTGGGGTGTTTGTCCCACCTAATCTCTTCTCTTTCCTTCCTGTTGTCTGTGGAAGGTAGTGCACTGTAACTCAGCATCACCCACAGAGCAACTCTTCAAACACAGAAAGTAAAACAATCTGCAAGTGATTCAGGCAGAGATAGCCTTGTTTAACAATGGGATTTCAAAGCTAAGTCTGATAGGGATGATGATGCAGCCTGGACTTTTCTGAGCCCCCCTCTGCAATGCTTCATACCATTTGTGCTTACACAGACACTGCAGATTGGCACACAGGACAGTGTTTACTCCTGGCCCCACGTGACGCAGACATTACCCAAAGTTTTACAATATGGCTGACAAACACAAACTCCAAGCAGTGGTTTCCCTCCAAGCAAAGTATAAACCTCAACCTCTCCACACTGTCCAGGTCTTGTTCTTCAGGTCCATTTGCAGTTAGTGGGACCCCTGGTGTCAGAAGGCCGGTCCCATGTGAGTTTAGGTGTTTCTGTTCAACCTGCCCGTTGACATTTTGTCTTGCAAAGACAGGGTCTGTACAGACCCCTGGGATCACCAAACTCACCTCCCTGGCAACATGGGATTGTTGTCTCTGCCTCAGTAAATCACACAGGCTGGTTTTAAATGTCCCCTGGTCACAGTTCAACCAACCTCAAGTCATTGGGTTCACTACAAGGGTAAATGTATGAAGTCCCAAGGTGCGCAAGGTCAGACCAGGTGATCAAAGGGCTCCTCTTGAGCTCCAAACCTGGGAGTGTACAAAGGAATGGAACTCCATTGCTTCATCCCAGGAGCAACTCAGCAGCCTCACACATCCCCCCATCAGGGAGTTTTCTTCTCAGCATTCAGTAATTTCATCCAAACCTCTATAATTTACCTTCAGCTTCCTTTCCCTCTTTGTTGCACTGTGCCCACATCTTTTCTTTATCAACCAGCCCCTTCAGTTCCCAACACCATCTACAGAGAGCTCCAACATGTTTGGACTCTCCTTCTGCTGCCAGATTGTCCTGCAAACTCCCATCACTCCAGGATGGTCTTAAGGCTTCACTGGAGTTCTAGGTGTGTTCTAGTGACTGCAAGTTTTTTCCCTGTTAAGTCTCTTATTGTCCTTTATTCACGTTTCTCCTCTTCCAATTCTCCCTGTATCATTCCCATATTTGCAGCTCCTCCCCATTTGATATAATTTGCAAGTACTTGCCTTATCCCAGACCATTAACGAAGATGTTAATTAACGCGAGGGCTCACGCTGTGGTGACTCACCAGTAGCCTCTTTGCAGCTCCACATCTCTCTGCTCAGCCTCGCCTTTGTTTCTGGCCCCTCCGCTGGGGTTGGGAGAGCTCCAGCAAAACTCAGAGAGGTGGCATGACTGTGATGGGGGAGGACTCGGGGATGTCACCTGCTGCCCTCACAGGCTCTCCGATGAAGTCCCCTCGCCCTCCTCCTGCCCATCTGTAAAACGGGGTCCATCAGGCAGGTGGGGTGGGAATGGAGGCTGGTGGGTGACCTGCTGCAGGAGCACAGGGCCGACAGCTTCCCCACGAAAACATCCTGCTCTCTTCCTCGAGTAAACACAAACCTGAGCTCTCATGCACTCAGAATTAAGCAGGAGGTAAATTTGCAGAGGAGGCTTAAGGCGAGAAGGCTGTCGCCCAGGAAATCTGAGTGATACACGTGTAAATGTTGGCCTGGGCACACAGACACACGTACACATACATGTAAATATATAAATATATATAAAGAACTGTTGATTCCTCGCTGTGTTTCAGAGGTTATTAACACTAATAGAAAATTACAATTTGCTTAAGTTTCCCAGGACACCTCGCCTAAGAGAGCCCAGTAGCTCACCCAGCATGTCCCCCCATTCCAAATTGGTTTACATTAGCCTGTTCACAAACAGAGCCAGACTCCTCCCCGGATAAAACCTGCACCAGCCATGCATTTTTTTCAAACACAGAGTAGCTTGTTTCCACCTCTTTAAATTCTCTGTAAAGATGAAAAATCTCTGCAGAACCGAACCCTTTTAAAATAGCTCCGTCAGCATCTGAGCTGCATCTCTCCCCTTATCAAAAAACATCTTGCAAGAGAAGCCCTTAAGGGAGACCTCTAAATAAGGTCATTTTTACATACAGAGAAAGCTCACAGGCCCTCCACAGCCCGAAAGCGGCCTTTTTTCGAAGGCAAGATGAGTCAGGAGGAAAGGGCAGGTCGGGAACCCGAGCTCAAGGTCACCTCTGCACAAACACCTGCTTGTCCACGGCTCGCACCTGCACCGGCTCACAAACACAACGGGGCCGCCTCTGCCGACGCAGCCCTTGCCCTGCGCCACGGGGGGAGGCACGACCTCCCTCCCAGCTTTCACCAAAGGCAATCAAAGGGAAGATTTGGGTTTTCTTTCTTTTTTTCTACCGGCCCCAGAAGGTCAAGTTTCTCCCTCTCTGACATCGTACTTCTGAAAAGACTAATTGGGCCTTAAAGATTGCAGGTGTCCCGCCAAGAGGGTGCGGCAGCGCATGCTCCCTGGGAATTAAAGGATGCCTCTGGAAAGGGGTTTCTTTATGCAAGCCATTGGTTTCCTTCCGGATCCTTCCCCGACACGCACAGAAAGAATAAAATAAAATGGTGAAGAACACCAGCGGGGATATTTTCCTGCTGGGCTGGTCAGCTGCCCTGTGCGGGT
Organism: Picathartes gymnocephalus; assembly: GCA_013390045.1. NCBI lineage: Eukaryota > Metazoa > Chordata > Aves > Passeriformes > Picathartidae > Picathartes > Picathartes gymnocephalus. The sequence continues at coordinate 159,535 of WEKY01061396.1, read as the reverse complement.
GGATCAAACCCTTTGGAAAGTGTATTTCCAGGCTGTTCACTAACTGCAGCTCCCCACTGCCATTCACTGCCACAGATAAAATATCTGTAAGGGTGAACAAGGCTATTTACCGAGCTGCTTCCCCCTCACCCTCCTTTTGTTTGGGTTTTGACTTAGCGTCAAGTTTATTTAAAGTCTTACGGCTCTCCCTCTCCACCCTCCCAGTGCTTGCAGGAGCTTTTCTGTGCAGACCATGTGCCAGCAGAGCCTTGCTGGAGCTCGGACGTGATGGCCAAGGCCAGCAGATCCTTGCTGGAGGCAGTGTGACACCAACAGTGGCAGCAGGGATGTGCCATGCCAGAGGAACTCACTGCAGTGGTTCAGCTAAGGGGTCCCTGCTCCAACACACAAAAAACAGGCATTTCACAAATCCCACCTTTTATGTTTTGCCATTAGCTCTTTTTATATAACACTTCTCCTTCCTCTCCCTCTGTTCCCAAGGTTCAGCTGTTTTGATCTCCCATTAGCCCTCCAGTCAGCCTCTGATATCTTTCTTTAAAAACACCTAGTGAAGCCAAGTTATGTTTACAAAGCGGGAGGGACAGCCACCCACGCCCTCCAGCAATGCCCAGCGTGAGAGGGAATCCCTGAGGATGCAGCAGCAAAGATCCAGAAGTAAACTGATAAAATTTGTCTCAGCACAATGCTGGGGTCAGGGATGTCAGAGATCACCCTGGATTCAAGCTTTTAATTTTTCCAAATGGAGTGCACTGGAAGTGAAGTGCTGAGTGAGATGGGATAAAGATTTTTTTCTTTTCTTCTGAATTGCTTAATATGTTGACTTCTCCTTTCCCTGTCAATAAAAATGTCATTAGGACCTGCTTCAATGTATTCTTGCTTCATGTCCACCAAATTTGTACAAGAGGAAAACAACAGAGGTACCAGTCCTTCCTTTGGAGGAAGTGCTGGGCATCACTAAGCCATCCCAATATCAAGAGCTCAACACATGACTTTTAGGGATCCTTCCCTCCCTCCTCCAAATTCACAAGGGAAACAGCTACAAATGGTTTGAGCTTTCTCTTCTTAAAAGCCTGATGTTCCTCCTACTACATAACCTTTCTTTTACCTTGGAGGTAATTAAGGAAGAGTCCTCTAGCTTGGATTTTGGGCTGAGCTGAGGCAATTGCTGCATCAGAGCCACTGCCACAGTCACACGTTGTGAAAACCCTCCTTAATGGCAAATGCAACCAGCAACATCCAGGCCAGGGCTTTGGTGCCCCCAAAACAACATAAACTCAAGTGCTTTTGGAGACTCAGAGATGCAGAGAGGAGGTGATGTGAATTCAAATCTCTCCCCTCACAAGTTTGGGTCTCACCCCTGTGAGAAGCCCCTGCGTTGGTTAAAAACTGCTGGGTTAAACCTCTCCAACGTCCTCCTGGAGGTACCAGAAATGTTTAAGCAGCCACAAAAACTGCATGACAGGCTTCATCAATTTGAAAACCACCCCTGTGGAGCTGCTGGGGTTGAAGGCAGCTTGGTCCTCATAAAGAGGGGCAGTGCCAGGGCTTTGAAAGATAAATACATTTTACAGCATTTCAATCAATACAACGAAAAGAGAGGGATTTTGATCTGGAGCTCAAGCATCCAGCTACCCCTTGATGCTCAAAGAGCCAGGGCACATTCTAGGGGGAAAGCTCTCCATCTGCCCTGGGTGAATCATGTCTGAATGTTTCGAGGAGGATCAGATGAAGCCGTCAAGCAGCAAACAATAAATGAGCAAAACTCAAAAAAAGAAAACCAAAAACCAACCAACAAACCAACCCTAAAGGCCTGAGTCTTTTCAATATCTCGAGATTTCAGGGGAGATTGCCATCTCATGTCCTACCTGCATCCAGCAGCTGATAACTCCTGCAAAACAAATGTCAACAAGGGAGTGCATGGCAGACACCAGCGAGGCACTGGAGGCATGTGGGGAGGGCAACAGCAGAGGAGAGGAGCAGCATCCCTGAGACCCTGCTGTGGGAGACGAGGCTGGCACTTGGCTATTTTCAGCATTTTCCTGCAGGAAGAAAGCCCTGGCATCACCCTCCCAGGCTTGAGCCATACATCTGGACAGCAGATCAGGATGCCCAGGCCAAATGTTGGCAGTGGAAGCTCCCCAGCCAGCTGCTCTGCACCAAGCACCCACTGCTCGCCTCTCACAGCACCTCTGTGGGACTGGCAGCGTCCTTGCAAAGCCCACACCCAAAGCTAAGCCTTCAAAACACAGATCCAGCTAAATAAAAGAGCTTCCCTTCCCTTCCCTCCAAAGGAGACAAAATTCAGCGTGATAAATGGCTATCCTAAGCCCATGTAATCATTTTAACGCAATGAAACAAGATTTTCTCAAGTTACTGCAGGCTCTAAACTTGGGAGCGAAAGGTGGGAGCAACCTGGCACAATCCAGCAGAGACAAAGGTGCCCCAGGGAGCAGGGAGCGATCGTGTCTCACCCTTTGATACTGCCTCTCTGAGTAACCTGCCTGGAGCCAGCCTTCACGCCGGCTCCAAATTAACACCATCAATATATGCTCCCAGTGAATCAGCTGGGAAGCCCAGGAAGGCAGGGGAAAAGGTGGGGATGGTTCACAAAATTGTGCAGATTTAGGATGGGCTGAATCCTCCAAGCACCGAATCGGGGAAGAGGCAAACATCCCCATTTCTGCAGAAGTTTACTGCCAGTCTCCATCTTACACACTCAGCTTTCTCCATCAGGATTTCATCTCCAAAGGAAAAAGGAGCCATTTCGAAACAAACCCAAATATCTTTGCATTTCACCTCTCAAGGAAAGGCGGGGGCAGCATCCAGCGTAATTTAATGCCCAGGCACATGTGGGAATCACAAACCATCCACTTCCTTTCCAGGGACAAAAAAATTCCTTAGCTGAACCAATATGCTTTTTTCCATATTTAATAATTTGATTTTGAAGGCTAGTCATATCAAAGAGCAAAATATTCAATATCGTTAATTCAGTTTTGCAAAATATATTCTTAATTTAAAAATGATTTTGCTCGGAGTGGGAGTGTAGTAATAAAGCAGGTATTGACCAGCTCTTATTGATTGTGCTGTCCTCGGGCAAGGAACACTGACCTTGCTCACACTCTTATTGCTTACTCTTTCCCTGGCCTTCTTCATCTATGCCCGCTCAATAATATATTATTAATATATATTTTTAGCAAAAACTGTATGTTACAAGGTTAGGGCTTCTTAGTGATTTTGGTTTTGCTTTTTTTTTATTTCCCTTCCATGCTGCTTTGCCTTTGGGGTTCTTTGGGGGAGAAAAGCTTTTGCAGACGAGTTGCTCCCGGGCTGCTGCTCACAAACACCTTTACACCAACCCGCTTGGCCGAGCTGATGGAGGCCAGGCACAAATTCCCCCCTCCTCTCCTCTCTTTTTAACTGATAGATTTTTCAGCTGCCAGTCCTTTAAGGGACCAAAATTCACTGAGTAAATATAGTCAGGGGAAGAGCTATACCTCAGGTATTTAAAAGAAAGACAGCACGTATTTCCAGTGAGATTCAGAGTTAATAATGCAATTTAATTGTTGATGGCTCTTTGGAGATAATTGTAACTGATTCACCTCTGCCTTGCACTTGAAGCTGTCCTTTGCACCTAGCTGAAGGTGGGATTAAGAGCATGGGATGGAGGTGTTGGCCTCTCCAGCCCACGCTCCCACACCCTCACAGCATGAGCACCTCACCAGGACCTGGAGAGGGCCTCCAGCATCCTCATTTCACCACCCTCTGCTCTCCCATGGACAGGAATCTCCAAAACCTGTCAGGTATAAGCAGTTTTGTGTCTGCAAAACCTAGGCCTGCTCCAAGTTCCCAGACTGTGTGTCGGGTCTATGTCTGTACTGGTACAAAACTATGGAAATAGAGAAGTATCTAAATGTTTAGTTCAGTGTTGATCACAGCATTTTATCTTTTAATTACCAACTTCTATTAGGTGCTAGGAAAACAAAGAGAGGGTTGAATATAAAAATCAACATAAAGGGCAAAATCAGCTGCTGATTTGCAGCTCTTGTGGGGTGAGGCACTGGGGAAGGAGCCTGCAAAGAGGGCTGGCTTGGAGAAAACCACCTGAGATAAACTGTTTGCTGGCCAAGGTCCTTACAGACAGTTAAACTTGGCTTCTTTGGCTGGTTAATTCTGTGAGCCACCCATCCTCCCTGTGCATTAGCAGCAGTGATCCAGAAAAAAAAAAAAAAAGGGGGAATGACCTGTGATCTACCTGCAGGACACATTGCATTGCACTGCCTTAGCCCACCACGTGTACTGGGATTTGCACGTGCAGCTCGTAACTGGGAGCCGAATGCTCAATGACACTTTTGTATGAATGACACCATGGGAAAAAAAAAAAAAAAAAAAATTTGTATCGCATTGTATTCCCAGCCATTGAGGGCTCTTTTGTTTAGTTTGATAATATTACATGTTTAATAAAACACTGCTGAATTTTGATTGCATCTTGTGAGCACAGTCCTTTATCCTTCCGCCAGCTGGCTGATACAAAAGCTTATTTTCTTTTTAAAGACATTTTAATTCCCAATCTCCATCTCTCACTCCCCGGATGAGTGGGAGCGGGGGGCGTGCAGGAGGCACAAAGCCCAGCCTAACACTGACCCCCTTCGGCCGGGCACCAGGGCGGGGTCAACCCGGGATGCTCCTGGGACAAAAGGGAGGGCACACCGGGAACCAGAGGGATGCAGGTGGGGGCGGGAAGGCGTTGGTTGGGTTATTTACAGCTCTGTAAGAGTAACAATGAGCAGGCTCAACGCTGGGCTAATTGCTTTGCTTCGCATCAGAGCGAGAGCAAGAAGAAACACACGCTGCACGTACGGCCCCGGCCCTTCCTCGGGCTTTTTTACCCTCCAGTGGAAGCGATCAACAAGTTCACCTTGCATTAGGGCTGCATCGATCAGAGCTGATTAAATCCCAAACCGTGAAAAATTTCATAAACTCTCCTTCATGATCAATTTACGTGGAAAGTCCCCATTCCAGCGCTCCCAGATGCTCAGGCTGTTTTTCCAGGGGCTCCTTCGGCATCTGAGGAGCGGATGTCGAAGCCATGAACACCTCACGTGCATCCAAGTACCAGCACCTGCCTGAAGCCATGTCTATAACCTAGCAGAAAATTAAATTGTGCACAGGGCACAGGGCCTCAAACTCCACCAGCTACACCATAAAAAAAGGTTTCATTAATTCTGGTACCCTTTGGAGTTGGGCCAGTGGGGAATTATCATGAGCCAGCCCAATCCCAGTCTCCTCACATCAAGAGAGTTCAATAACTTGGGCAGGATCAGGTCCCCGGGACCCATTTCGTGATCAAAACCCAAAGCTGTCCAGCTTGCAAGCACGAGGAGACACTTCTCAGTTTAAGGACTTAAAAGGTCTGCTCCTCAAATAACTTCTCCTTTCACCCTCACCAAAATCCCAGCAAGCCAAACACACAGAAAGAGCTTCCACAAAAATTCTCCTGAGATATGGGATAAAATTGGTGAAACCAGGCCCGTCTCCACTTCCACCTCTACTCTGTCTCATCAGCCACACATCCAAGGCCCGTGTCTAGCATTTCTTGAGCTAAGAAAACACAGGTTTTTCTTGTATTAACATAACAGTGTCTAAAAAATGTAGATTTGGAGGCAGAGATTATTTGTGGTGCTGTTGATATGTTGTTGCAATAGCAAAAGATATACACAATATTTACACTGTATTTGACCACATAAAACATGTCGTACACAGACACAATTTTTCATTAGATGAAAGAGAGCCAGAGGGCTCTTCAGGCTGCCAGTGCTAGTGCTCCTGGTTTTTCCCCTTATTTTTTACCTTCAAGAACAAATACAGTTTTAAACCATCATTACTGTATTTGGAACAGTTAATATTTCATATCGTGACATCGCTGCTCAGAGGTAACAGGTTTAGTTGATTACTATTTGTTTATAGTGCTGGAGAAACCTGCAATCATAGAGAACATAAAAGGATTGCAATTAGATCTATTGGTTGAGAGCTGCACTTCCCTGACCCACTGTAAAGTGCTTAGCACTATCAAAGAGATAATGCCTACTTGCAGCTGGCACATCTGTACATAATAACATGGGCTACATTGACACAGCCACTAAAGACTGCCACTACCCTCTCTAACTAGCAGCAGAAAACAGATCACGCTTTTAAAGAGAGCATCAACAAAGCCCCTTCCACACTCCGCCGGAATCAGCGCGCTGGCCGCCGCCAGCAGCTTTTCCTTTTCCCTCCCGCTTCTTCCCGGGTTCCTGACACAGCCTTTGAGCAAAAGGCCAGGGACACATCCAGGTTGGGCATGCCAGTGTATTGTTTGCAGCAGGGGTGAGTTTTGCCCTCCTGGCTGCCTGTGAAGCATCTCCCCAGGAAGGTAAATCCAAGGAAGGCTCGCACCAGGAAACCGTAAGGAAACCTGCTTTGGTACCATGGGGTGGGCAAAGCAGGGCCTGACCCCAAGCTGAAGTCACAGAGACTCCAATTCCTGATAATTTTCATTTTAATGGAGACTCTGAAGCAATTGCTTTACCTTAGATAGGAATGCAAATGTTTCTCAAGTGTAAGGCACGCTTTAGGACGCACACAAATATTTTCTCTCCTCATGGCCTGAATTGGTAGAATCCCATGGGGGAGCATCACACATTTAGCACTGCCTGGCTCACCCTCTCCTGCTCCATTCACAGATATTTTTTCAGTTGTTACTTCATTTTATGGAAGGCTTCTCAGCCTTCCCCTGCTGTGTTTACCATCCCAAGGAGGACCATGTTTCTGGGACATAACTTTATTCACTCATTTCAAGGTCCAGTTGGACAGGGCTTTGAGCAAATGCTCCTCAAGTGGACACATAACCCATCACAGAGGGGTCCCTTCATTCCCAGAGCACCAAGCCAAGTAGACATTTCAACCAACTGCAAAGTGTTACACGTAAAACCAATATATAAGGATCCACACAATAAAAGAAAAAGTTCAACAAAACCTGAGGAGTTCATCACCTTGTACCAAGATCAAGGGTACTGGCATAGCACTCCGAAAAAAAATCGCTTGTATAACTATATGTCTGAAGAGAAGATCCCACCTCCTCTAGTGACAGAAGTAAAGGTCTCCCATTGCAAGGAAAATTCAAAATTTTCATGAGAAACTGAGTTTAAGAGGTTGTGGTAGGGAGAAAAAAAAAAAAAGTGTTTGGGTTTGACCTCCTCAAAATATTGGCTGGGATATGATCAACACCTTTCATTTTGATCCAATTTAAGGTGGGTTTTTTTCCCAGTTTACTAAACTCAATTTATATGTTACAATGTAACTTACAGATAGCAAAGACATTTTTTCTATTATTGTATTGTTATTTTATGTTGGGCCAAATTAGTTGGCTACAACTATTTTGTTATGACTGGAAGACTCAAAAGCTGTGGAAAACTATACTTTAAGGTTATAGTATGCAACAAATCTTCCAGTGGTGTAAGTGAGAACAAATTCAGGTCCTTCTTCTCTGAAAAAAGGCATAGCAACTACGCCAGAGCTACTTTAGGGCTATGGACCCTGCATGTTCCATCCATCCATACCGTGATTGGAGCTGGAGAACCTTCTTGTTGGCACCTTGGTGCTGCTTTGAATCGGAATTCCCAGCTCTCTCTTATCCATCCCATTTTCAGATGCCCGGAGTTTTAGAGAAAGGAAGCAATAAACATCAATTTTAGGGACTGTGTTGTACCAGATCTCACAATTTGAATCTGACATCTGAAAATTCGATGCTTTTCTTAAAAGTCACAGCTTGTGGAGTCCTGTGACTATAAAAATCTTCTAATTTTTAAATTGTAATTCTTGTTCATCCTCAATCTTTTCATTCCATTCATTCCTTTCAGGACTGAAAGGAAGATCTTGGCAATAAATCCTAGAAAGGCCAACACACAAAACTGATATAAAAAAATCCAACTTTGTCACTTTTTCACTGGGGACAGCCCCACCAGACTCATTGTGGTCCAATACGGCCCTTGGTGAGATGAATTAGACAAGACCCAAAGTTTCATGGTTTGCACGAGAACACAACCAGGGCTTTTTTTTGTTTTTTTTTTGCTTTTCCTCCTCTCACTTGTGCCACCCCAACACACAAAGAAAAGCCGGGGCCATTATCGAGCGGATCATTTGTATTCCTTCCTCTGCCTCCCCTTATCTCTCTGCTGTATAAAAGTACATGTGGGATCCTGTCATTCAGAACGTGCTGTGAGGATGCAAACACCAGCTTGATTGCAAGGCAGAAACACCACTCCCCACCAGAGGAAGGATTCGCTGCAGAAATCGTTGGGTCTGGGTTTGTTTATGCTGCAGCACTCCAATAAGTGGAGCAGCTGAGTGTTTATCCTACTGCAAGGAAATTCATGTTGGTATTTGTAATAAACGGTTTTAGATTTGAAGGGATAAAAACAATTTTAAAATCTCTGGGAAAAAAAAGGAAGGGAGAAATAGGAAAATGATCTCAGCAAAGTTTTTCTGTACGCTTTTGCACTTTCCTTCTGCTTCCTTCTCCTGGGAGTCCCAGGAGAGAGAGAGTGGCTGCACTCTCAGCAGGTACTGTTGTGGGATGTACCCATTTCCCAGAGTGGTCCCAGTCTCACCCACCACCTCAACAAATCCCAAAAGGAAGAGGGAGGAATGCAAACAGACAGCAGGAGTCACAAAGTCCACCAAAATCCCACACACATCCCATTTCTGTGCTGTTCCAGGTCCCGAGGATAAGTTCTCTATAAATTGCAGAGTTAAATTCCCATTCACAGACACATAAGCAAAAATCCCACCTAATTTCAAGCCATTTGCACCGTTTGTGCATGTCTGAAAACGAGTCTTTGCTCAATAGCATGCTTGGCAGGTTTCAAAAAAAAAAGGGAAAAAAGTCACATTTCTAATACATTTGAAGCACATCAGCTCTGGTTACACAATATCATAAGCATCCAAACCCTTGAGCCTGCATAGCTTTGTACCTGGGAGTTTGAAAAATGCAGCCCGAACGCCTGACATGGGCATTTGGCATTTCTTGTGAGGATGAATTGCTTCAAAATTGGCTACCTAAGGTCTAAGCAATGAGACATGGTAATGATGCTGAAATGACGGTGGAAGGAGGGAATCTGTTGATGGCACTGGAGTGGGAACAATATTATTATTCTCATTGTTTCGATATCACCAGCACGTTATCCACAAAATAATGGAATATAATGAAGCGATTTATCCTCCGCAGACACATATTTTATAAAGGCTCAGAAAGAAAGGACAGATTTCTAAATTGCCTTGGCTATTCAAATTTAGACCAACACAAAACACACTAGAAATGACAGGAATTTTTACCCACTTTGAGGAGAGAGTGAGGATGCCCAGAGACCCTGTGGAAGTATTTGGGCCCTTCCCTTTTTAACTCTCCTGAAGAGTTCATTTCTTCACAATACACACGAGATTCTTTCGGACAAAACACCTGATTGCTCTTCCTCTTGAATCACGGATAGATGGATTTTACTGTAAATGCATAACCCATGGATACAAAACTAACTCAAACTCGCAGTCTGAGAGAGTGGCTCTGCAAGCTGCCCTCCACAATGCGATTTTTTAGCCCCAAATTCTGCACCACCTGTACCACACTCAGCCCCTCATCCAGCACTGTTTTCACCTGCCAAAGCCTTGTTTAAATTCATGCCAGCACCGATGTCTGCTGTAGCTGCGGGACCTCACTTTGCTGCTGAAGGAAGGATTATTGAAGGATGGATTTACTGGCTTTCTCCAACGGGACCTCAGTTTGGGGGAATCTCCTGCAAGAAATCGAAACCACAGGTTGCAAATGCCTCTGGGCAAGCCACGCCTGGTTTGCAGAGAGCCCTTGTGTTTCTTCAGCCTGCCAAAGGGATAAAACCCAGCCTAGGGAGCGCATTACCTTGCAGAAGAAAACAGAAGGCAGGCACTTTGAAAAGCACGTGCATGCGTACTACAGAGAGATGGTATCAGCAGCTTATAGATTCCCTGACTCATAGAGTATCAAAGATCAATGAATTACTTAAAAGACAGTTATTTGCTGCCACTCTGATAGTTTCCCATCTTAGATTTTATTCACTAGTTTTCAGAAGTCTATAAAGTTCTTTCCCTTTTTCTTTCCACCTTTCCTTTTTTTTTTTTTTTTTAGGTGGTAGGAGATACTCATTTAAATAAAAGAGGAGCCATGACTTTTTTCCATTGGTAATCTGGTCCATGTGTTCCCTGCAACTGAGCGTTTTCCGAAGGGCCTGACTGTCTGGGTTAATTGTTTAATGCTTTTAGTTAGAATTAAACTTTGCACCTGCTCTGACAGTGATAAATTAAATGTGCTCCTTTTCCAATACTGTTGCCCTCTTTAAGTAGAGACCAAGAAGTGTATCTCCCTTCTTTCCCAGCGTTTGAGGAATCTGTGCTACACTTGAGTGTAAACCAGTATAATTTGTCACTAGAGCTAGCGCCAATTAAATTGATTGCGTTGGACTGAACTTTAGGACCTCTAATGCAAGCACTAAGGGAAAAATGGGCTTTTTTTCTGCCCATTTCCCCATGTGGCACTTAGACATAGCTCAACAGTGGAAGGCTTTCAAGGTTCAAAAGGGTTTTATTTTCAAAAGAAATGGGCATTGATCAGTTGCATTTAAAGGCAAAGATAATTCCAGAGCTTGAAGGCTGGATTTGTGTTTAAGGTCTAAATCTCTTTCTTTAACCTTGGGGGGCCAGTATAATATAAAAGCCACAAAGAGATTAAGATTACAAAGGGTTTGCAAGTGTAAATGATGCAGTGGTATTCTTCAAACACAACGCGGGCCGGCTTCACCACCACGGCCAGGGTCAGCATTTGATCTGTTGATTTTACACCTGTAAAAACAACTCGTGTTTATCTGTCACTTCGGCGTTATCTTGGCAAATGTTTGGGGGAGAGCACTCCGGCGCTGAACTTGCTCACGCCGGGGAGTTCAAGCTCGCCCGCTTAAAGCTGATTGAAAAGTAAACACTCTAAAGGTCAGCCTGGCAGAGACAATACAAAAAGCCTTTTTCTTTGTCAGTGTAGCGCAGCCCACGTGAAGGGCGGGAGCGGGACGCGCTGCTGCGGCCAGCCCCGAGTCAAGGCGCAGCCTTTGAATGCCTGGGGAGCTCGCTCGCTGCGGGCCGGGGAAGGCGCTCGGTGCTTCGTTCATTACGCAGCCCGCGCCGGCTGTCAGTACGCAGCGAGGAGTCACTCTCTGCATCTCCAACCCTGCAGAGAATTCCCCCACTCGCTGCCCGAAGACATCCCAGCTGGGCAAGGCATCCGCACAGGTCGAGGATGCAGTGGCAGCGACCATGGCGGAGCTCTCCTTGGTGCGGTGCCTTTCCATGGCTGGTCCAGCAGCGGATACGCTCAAAAGTACCATTTTTTTTACCAGCAATTCAGAGGCAGGCACTTACTCACATGCCCTGTTTGAAAGGGGGCTGGCCAATAGTCCGTGCAAGCTTTCCAGAGCCTTTCAGCCCGGGGCCATCACCTCTTTCCAGCAGCCTGTGTCAGTCAGCTCTGTTGCCTGCATGAGGCTTCCTTGCTTGTCAAGCCCAGACACACTGAAGGGAAGTCCATCCCTCCCCAGAACTCTCTTGTTTGCTCACAGGTGAAAAACAAAAGTACCGAAGTCACCACTATGCACCTGGGATCATAAAAACACTGCATGAAAGGAACAAGTCTCAAAGAAAACAATTTCTGAGATGGAGCTGGACAAGTCAGGGACCACGGGTCAGATTTATGCAGCATCATGTCAGACAAGGAAACTGTCCAGAGTTTTAAGATGGTTTGTAGAGGATGTTTAAGGTCCTTTCCAACCCAAACTATTCCGTGCTATTCTAATTGGCATTAGGTGAATTTGCACACACACGCTTCCATGGAAAGGATAGATATAATGGTTCTAGATGTATGCAAATGGTTGCACATGTGCACACATCAGCAGGTGCACAGGGGGTTGACAGCTGGTGTCACTGCTGCAGGGACACTCACCAGACTGCCCCATTCCCATCCAGACAGCTGAAGCTTTGCTCTCCAAGTCTAAGTGGAGTTCAGACACCACCCCATCACGGCTCTGCCCTTCATGGTTGGTAACAGGCACAAACAAACACGTGTAGGCTGTGCACAGCTCCCCAGCACACCATTACCTTCAGCTCACAGCACAGACCAACATGAAAATTAACAACCCCTAATCAGAACTCATCAGCTAAGTACAGGCACCCACAGCTGGGTGCAGGTGCCCCCAGGCACGTGTGTGTGGGGACAGTGGGTGTATCTCCACAGATGGATGAGGATGGATAGACCAGATGCCACTTGCTCCTGTGCATGATCTGACTGTGAAACATTCCTGTTAGCACCTGATACCTGAAAAGAGAAATGAGAAGTGCCTATTTCAAAGCCACCAGGCTGTTTTTCTCTTTTTCCTTTCTTTTTTTTTTTTTTTTTTTGGAGACTTGTTTCAAATTCTGCAAAAGAAAGTAAATGTTGAACCAAGATAAACTGCACTTGAAGCCCACTCACACAAGACAACTCGTCAGCTCGCCTCGTACCGAAGCTATACAGCGTACCCAAACTAGAAATCAAGAAGCCACGCCTGGGAGCTCCAGCAGCTGAATTTACCAGCTAGAAAGAGTGCACTGTGGCTGACCAGCACAGTTGTGCTCCTCGGGGAAGGGAGCAAAGGAAGGGCACAAAGGCCAGTATCATTCCCCAGGCTGGAAATTTAAGACACATGCAAAGCCGATTGCAGTTTTGTTGCTATTTTCAAAAGAGCAAGTTGTTTCAACACAAGCCTAATCTGTGTATGTCTGGAATAGGAATGAATGGATTAGCCTTTCAAACCCCTCAAGATCAGGTCAAGATCGTTCAAGCGAACCACAGCTACAGCAAAGTTGAATTCTGCATCCAGCAACTTTGTATCACAAACAGAACGCTGCTTATTGTAAAAAGTGCCCGGCGTCGCGGTGCTGCTTTGAGGAGCCTTTTGAGGATGACTAAGGAAGGAAAAGATTAGTAAACAGTGACGTGTGTACCCAGATACACACCAGGCATTAGTCATCGAGCGTGTTACCTGCACCGACTGGCCAGGGACGCCTCCAGCCATTGTTTGAAAGTCCTCTCCTGATTACAGTCCAACAATGGCATTGTTTGGGTGGAACTGCAGGTATTTATGTTGGGCATTCAGCTTTTCCACCGTTCCTTGATTGGTTCTTTTCAACTGAGTCCCATTAAATTAAAGTTCCTTCGCTGAGCATATCAAAGTAACACCTGAGAATTTTTCATAAGCATTACTTGACCCAGCTGGTCCATTTTCATGTTCAAAAATGATTTTCATTCACAATCGGAATGGTTTCTTCTATTGTCAGGAAGCTGCTTTTGTTTCATTTGGATGTCGCTAACCAGCCCAAACCTCGAGTGCCTTTAAGATATTTGGCAGAGGTTCTCCAGATCGTGCATTTCTTTGGAGGGGTTATTGTGAAAAACAGCCCTAATCTGAGTCAGGCAGAGAGAACGGGAACCTGGGTCACCTTCTGCTCAAATGGGTCCCCAGATCATCGAGAAGTCAAGGCCAGAGCTGCCACACACCCCAAAATCAGCAGAAAACAGAGTTCCCGTAGGAGCCTCTTCCTGCAGAGATTCAATTATAGGTGAGCACCACTTGTGTACTTAAAAAATACACTTAATATTTTTGACTGAAAGAGAAAGGTCATTGCAAACAGTAAAAGAACTGGAGGGAAAGTTGCCAAGTGCATCAGATAAAAGTTTTCCACGGATGAAAGTGGTAAAGCCACTAAAGCCTGTGGAACACAATCAGTTGTAGAATCTGGGGCTGCTCATGCTCCTCACCTTGGGGACAAAATGCATTGCTTTCTGGATATATTTATAACCCCCCACATGCTTCTGAAAATGTGTGAAAGTCTGGCTCTGTATCCACGAGCACACAAAACATCCACCGCTTTGGGAAATTCCTTACCCACTGCCCTGGGCAATCACCTCCCTGTCCCCACCACCATCTCCTGCTGTCTTCCTCCTAAAGCAAACAAACCCCAAAGCCCCTCCGCCTCTCCCTACTTGACTAAATCCAGTCTCATCCCACACACTTTTCCTGCAGCAAACCATTCATTTTGACATCTATCCATCCTAAATCCTGTCATTCTTCCACGAGGAACACATCAGCCCACAGCACATTCCCATCGCTCGTGGCTCGCTCATGACAGACTCCGTCTCTCTCTCACTGCATTACCTCTTCCACAGCCCCTTGGATCCAGCAAATGCTGCATCTCCAAGACCCTGCCCCAAAACATCTCAGATTCACCAAATAGCCCAAAGTCAAGAGGAAGCAGAGACCACACGAGTGATCTTCATTGCCTTCAAGGATCACCCACGGGTCTAATATCCCTCAGTTTCTAGTAGATATTTAAGCAAATCACATTAGAAGAACTGCAGAGATTTACACAGAGTTGTTTTTGTTTTTTTTTTTCTTTTCCTGGTAGAGAATTAGCAATGGGAAATAGCCACCCTCTTCCTCTGTCATGTTTATTTTATATAGAGGATTTAATGAGAACATAATTGCTGATATATGAATTGAGTGGCAAATGCTCTAAAACCCAGAAAAAAGTTGGAATCCTGACATTTAAAAAAAAAAAAAAAGCTCTGGCCCGTGTTCTGCATAAAAATACCACATTTTGAAATACTAACAACAGACGTGAGCAAAGCTGGTGATACCCTGCAAATATCTCCTAGGAATGTTCATTGAAATTCTGTTTTGTCAGTTTGGGCTGACTTTGTGTCTTCCCCTGTTGTTTCCCTCAACTATCCCAATGCAAGAAGGTACCGTCAGGGATTGATCCAAAAACGAGAAAATTTCAAGCAAATGTGAGGGGTAGTCACAGAAAGTTAATATTCCATGCTGTAGTTTCCATGTTGGCCATGGAAACCAGCCTGAAAGAGTTCTATTCCTCCAACCAAGCAGGAAAATGCCACGTGCCCCATCCAGCTTTGAAGGCAAACCTGCACTTCCCTTTGACTACACACGCAAGCCCGATCTACTTATTAATCCAGCAGCAGAACCAACTGATAAATCATTTCAAATAAGTAACTCATCTGACAAAGGCTGTACCCTGCTGATAACTGCAAGCAGGAAAGAGGCAAAGCAAGACCAGGGCACGATGATGAACTGCTGGTTGATCTCCGGCAGTGAAAGGCAGTAACTCTGGAGCCCAGGGGGCATTTTCCAGGCCCAGCCACGGCTCCGGACAAGGAGCAGGACACCAGCACAGCAGCAGTGCCCACCATCAGTGCCTCACACTGCTGTAGTTGGTACAGAAAAACAGAATGGAAGGACCAACCTCCCTGTCTAAGAAGCTGTCCGTGGCATGCTGAGGAAGGGAGAACAAACCAGAGCTAAGGTCTGCCTCAATTTCTTCTATTTCAGTGTAGAGCCTCGACCAGGAGGATCCACGGCTCTCCTCCATCTAATTGGTGATCATGTATTACTCTCCACCCCACCTTCCTACATCTGCTGTGTTTTTAACTGAATAAGCTACTGTTAGAGCCAAATCTGGAGAGAGCGACCCCTACACCCCAGGAAAAATGATGGGTAGAAAGAAACATCCGCTGAGAGGCATTTTTGAACCGCCCCACGAAATGACAGGCTTTGTTTAACCCAAATCTCAGTCCACGCTGTGGCACAAGCCGTTCCACACGGCATTCCTGCTTGGAAAGGGTAACCTCAGCAAAGCCACAACTAATGCAAAACCTCTGCCTGGCTTGGGGCAAGCCAGCAGTTATTTCTCCTGCTGTCTTTGCCTTGATTGCAAATGAGAGACGTGGTAAGAAAAGTGATTATGCTTAAATTCAAGTGGCTGAACTTGTTGGTGGGGTGGGGTTTTTTTTCCCCCTGCTCTCCTCCTTTTTAAAAAGACATCCCTTAGACAGCTGAGCTAATAGAGTCCAACATCTTTGATGATAGTGATGCTAACACTAGAAACAAATTATAGTGTTCAGGAAGTTTGAAAGACTGAAAAGAAATGCAGAACGTGTAACACCAAATTTGCCTGTCAAGTACTTTTTTTCTTATTACCGCTTGTTTCATTCTATTTTATTCCTAAAACTGATGTTTTTGCAGCTATCTGCCTCCCCATTGGAAATTTCAGGCTTGGAGAATACTGATTTGCAACTTCAATCACCACCTGACAAATGCAGTCCCCACTAAGTGAGAGCTGATCCATAACAGGTATTTCAAATTTTCAGAAGTCACAACATATCACCGTAAAGCGAAGCATTTCATTCACAGGACACACTCTTCCGCAATCAGCAAATACTTTTAATTTTATAATTTTTAAAAAAAATAAAGCCAACTTCATATTTTGACTGCAAGTAGCCACGTGCTTACACTGCCAGCATCACCTGGCTGAGCTGCTCAGGATTCAGAAATTCCCTTAAACAAAACCAGCTGAGAGTTTGGCTGAACATTTTGAACAGAACTCTGACTTTACATTTTTTTCTGTATTATTAAAAACCAAAACCAGGCAGGTCCCAGCTTTCCTCCTCCACCAGATGACCAAGTTACAACCTGCCTTTTCACCTTGAAGACAGGGTGAAAGACCACCCACCACCTCAGCAGGTGTAAGGCGTGGAGTAACGTGTGCCCAGATAATAAAAGCAGGGCAAGATCCAGGAGTTACGGATGTTGCTTGCTGGCTTTTCCTTTGTGCAGCAGCATCTGCACGGAAAAGGGCTGCACAAAAACCTGCACCTTGGCAAAGATGCCACCAAAGAGGAGAAAGAAGCACTGTGGGACACGTGTTCATCATGCCCAGAGGTAGGACAGAGGTTGTCCCACAAAGCTCCACTTTTCTTAAAATAAATCACATTGCCATGAATGATGGAGAGTGGAAATAGAGGATCTTTAAGGTCCCTTGTAGCCCAAACCATGCTACGGTTCTATACTGCTTTTTCTAGGTTTGAATCAGCAGAAATACTCTTTCTGCACTGAAGAAGTCATAATAGAACCTGGAAAGTTGCTTTCATCTTGGTTTCATTTCACTGACTCTGAGTGTTTAACACAGATCTGCCTTCCAACAATGTGACGGAAGCAGTGCATAAAAGAGAATTTCTGAGAAAAGGCATAAACAAGAATTGGCTGAGCCCTTTTAAATGTAGCCACAAATGACATCAAATTTAACCAAATGGTACAGAGAGAATGAGGTGATCTCCTGGTTTTCCACTGCTCTAAAAACATCTTCTTCAGTTCTCTGGGTCTGCCTTGGTTTCTCACATCCTAAATTTCACATTGGCTTTCGAGTTCTAAAACAGAGCATAACTCAGCCCAAACAAGAGCATTTCCACCTGAGTCTCTAACTCAGGCCAGATTAGCTTAAAACTCAGCCCAGGTTCATCAAAAGGTTTAGCAAAACCTCCAGGAAACTTGGGCTGAGTTGGGGTGTGTAATGGGTTTCAGCTGCAACAACTTTCACCCCGTTTGGGGTTTGCTCACTCAAGTTTTCCCACAGTCCCCATTAGGGCCCAGGTGGGAACTGCTGCTCCCCACCCACCTCTCTTATCTCTGCATCTCACAGCTAATATTATTAAGCTCATGCATGTACTTTGCTCTTCAGCCATGGGAAACTATCCTCCTCCTGTCCCTTTGATTTCAGTATTGAACATGAGAACGCAAACCTAAATTTGAGGGTTGCAGCATATTGACCTCAACCAGGACTGTCTCACGGATAACAAAGGATATTTTTAGACCACAAAGAACACTGGAGTTTTTTTGTAGGATGAGATAATTTGGTGTTTGATATTCACTTTTAGCCTAAAGGTGCCTGGAACTTGGTAAGTTCACAACAATCACAGCAAGGGTTGGTTTCACCTTCGGATCCTGGGTCTGTGCAAGCCCTCAAGCACCTTTCTATAGGATAACTGTGCTTTGTGAGATTATACCATATCTCATCTCTACCTCCCTGAGGGTGGGTGGTGCCACAGAGCAACAGAGAGGAATTAAGCCTGAGCAGAGCTGGCAGGAGCTCCCAGTTTCCGTTCTGGTAGCCAGGCCAGTCCATTTGACGCTGCTGGGGTGGCTCCGTGCAGCCATTTGGCACAGTGGCTCCATGGGATTACCAAGGTGTCCTCCACGCCTGTGTTCTTCACGGTTATGAACACAAAATTTAACCCAACACACCCAGTGACACCAAAAGTGACAGCAGCAGTTGGGTTTGAGCAGCTGGAATCCACTGCCCAGTAATTAAATATACCTGATTTTGGGGGTGTACAAGACAACTCGGCCTTCCTTCCCTCCCCGGGCTGGCTTTTTGCTAGCAACAAACACCAAAAGCAGCAAAAACTCACTTGGGTTGCTGCTGGTTCTAAGAAAAGCGTCTAGAAAAGCAAATTAGGAATTAGGGGAAGGTTGCACAACAGGAATGGAAAAAGAACAGATTCAAGTCAAACCACAATCCAATAAAGAATTGCCCACTTCAGCAAACGATGTTGACTTGAGTAATTGCTAAAAACCCTCAAGTAATAATTCTTTATGATGCTATTTTTTTAAAATTTGGTGGTGATTGCTCTGGAAATGGTTACACTTTTACTGGGATCAACCTTCAAAAATCATCTTGGGTCTCTGCTGCAACACGATAGAGGCATCTCCAGCCCCCCAACAGTTCTGTCCACAGCTTCACTTTGGACCAGAGATCTAAAGGCTCTAAAAGATCCTTAGGGGCCCTACAGGACCCAAAGACACTCCACAACCCAGCTGGCTCTTTCCAACTTTGGCAGCCACAGCCGCCAGGTCCTCTGGGCAGAAAAGTCCAGTCCTGGGGTCCTCGCAGGTCAAGTGAAAACCTAAAGACAACACCTTGTCCTCCCAACCAGGACGTCACGAGAGATTTCTATAGAGCTTAAAGGAGGCAAAATGACCCAGGATAATCAGTTTTAGGAGCCTGAATCAAAGCCTTATGTTCATCTTTCTACTCACTGCGTTGCAATCAAGCTATAAAATGGGGAATAAACCTCTTTTCACAGGAGAACTGCGCTTGTCTTTGCAGTACTTCCCAGCCTTTCAGGATAGCATTGTTCTTCCTCCTTGGGAAAGGAAGAGCTTGTCCTTGACACTTTTCTGCAAGAGATTTCCATGAGTCCACTTTAAAAAAATGCCACAGACTCTCATGGGACTTGCTTGGGAATTTTCAATCAAACCAATTTTTCCAGTACAAAAAGGCGTTTCTGTAAAACCAAAATTATCCAGGAGAAAGTATAGATTTTTTTTCTGGGAATATTCACATTACTACCAGGAAACTGAGTTCTTTTTCTTCTGTGCCTGTCCAAACTTAATCAGAAATATTCAGATGGTCAGAATGACCCTGAAGGGTTCCACATTTCCAGTGCCTTTCCCATGGCAGGGCTTGTCTTGCTCCGAGCTGTATCCCAGACTCCAGACCATGGATGTCACCATGCAGCACAACTCTCTGAGCAGCATTTGGGGTCAATCAGAAGGAATACAAAAATGCCAGCATGAATTGCTTATTTTTTTAAGTTTTTTTAGGGGGAGGGACTTTGGAGTTTTTTTGTTGTTGTTTTTTGTTTTGGTTTGGTGGTTTTTGTGGGGTTTTTTTTGTTTTTTTTTTTTGTTTTTTTTTTGGTTTGGTTTTGGGTTTGTTTTTTTTTCATTTATTATTAAATTCAAATTTGCATCGGTTCTTCTGGAACCAAAAGTGCTGAATCTCTAAAATTTAAAGCTGGGCACTTCTGCAAGCTGGCCATCCCCATTTTTGTTCAACCAGGTCTTTACTCCTTCTACTTTTTTTTTCTAATGTTTTTTTCATACCTTCTAAACGCCCATTTTATCAGCTCTTTATTTTTTTATGATGCTCCTGAAGGTGAGTAGATGAATCCCACAGATTCTGGGGGACAGATTTGGAATGTCTGCTTCTCCTTCCTACCTTTGCTCACTTTCTGGGCTGTTTGCACTCAGGGAATCACGGAGCAGTTTGGCTGTACTTAACTAGGCACAAGAAATATATGAATGTTCAAACAAAAGGGCTGGAGCCAGCAAAAAACAAACCCATGCATGGTTCCTGCAGTACAGAAACTCTAAATATTTCTGGCAGAATCCAGCTATTTATGCTTATCCTCCACTTTGCTTGTTTTCACTTTTGTTCAGTAAAGTAGAGCCCAGACTAAATACAGGAACAATTAGACCTGGAAAATATTTAAACTATTTATTTATCTGCTCTTTGGCCAACCTGAATGTTTAACATCAGATATTTTTAGCTGGAAACTCTTTTTTTTCTTCCCTGCCTTGCACATCCCACGCATTTTAGTGGTGAAGTTCCAGGGATCCATGGTCTTTTTCTGGAGGAGGGAGGCTGACACCTAATACTTGGGGCAAGGTGAAGCACTGGAACACGGTAACTCCTCAGCACAAACGCAAGTCAGAGGCAGCAGAAGCTGGGGTTTAGTGTGATGTGTAAATAAATAAGTTAAATATGTTAAATAACTTATATGAAATTGCAGCCAAACAAGTCAGGTCACTCCCGCAACGTCACCCCACTTGAGACCCTCTCTGGGAAAATTTAGCCGTGATTTTAGGATTTCTAAAATAGCCTGAAGTTCTGGGTGTTGCAGCAGGATTTTAGGAGAGGCCCAGGATTTAGCTCTCTATTGGAAATCAGGTGGGAGTTCCCAGAGGTTCTCAATGCCCTTGGCTGGGAGCCATCCACAGCGTGGGGCCAGGATGCCCAGGGAGATATTTCTGGAAAAACACCAGCAGTTCATAGAATAATTCTCCCTGTTGACCTGCCTGTGGTCCCAGAGCTGCTGGAAGGGACAAATGTGGGGGCACATCCAAGACCTCCCCAGCCAGACCCCCTCCCTCCACAGGCACAGAAGGGAACATGTTGTTGAACACCTTAAAAGAAAAAAAAAAAAAAAAAATTGATAAAAGCACAAACTGTTTTAAAGCTGTATAAATGTGAAATTAAATGTCCATTCCATGTTAAGCTTCCTGGAGTTAAGGATAAAGTCCCTAAAACTGAGCAAACTCACCTGTCACTGCAGCTCCCTGGGAGCCCTATCTGCCTATAATGTCTTAGGATGTCTGGCTACCTCAGACCTGCACCAAAAAGCCTTCCTAAAAACTCCCCAGGAGCTTCAAAATCTCCAGGGTTTGCAGTCCTGGCAGAACCTTGCAAATGCATTTTGAAATTAAAGGTTGAATATAACATGGGAGCTGACCTGCTCAGGCCCCCCCCTCCTTTTCTTTTTTTTTTTTTCCTTTCTCCTTTCCTTTTTCCTTTGCTTCTTAAAAACAAACCTTAAGACACTATTCAAAATTACCCACAAGTCAAACTGAGCTCAGCCATGGATTGTGTCCCAGGAATGAGGATTTTTCTGGATGGACAAAAATTACCACTGCAGTGGTCATCAAATAAATCTATCACTTCTTCAGGCATATAAGAAAATAATCAGCTGTCAACAAACAAAAAGATCTTCTTCAACAACTGTAGGGAGCTTGTGTCCAGAAGTTCATCCAAGTATTCATACAACTTTTACTTTGTGGAGAAATAACACAAAACTGTCTCTTCCTGCCCATTCCCACCTTTCCCTGCCCTTTTCCTCCCCGGTCTGTTCAGCGCTGCCAAACCCCTGCACCACCGTTTGCTCTGGCTTTGAAAGGATGAGAAAGTGGTTTTAAGTGACAGAGACACTCCTGGATAAATTCTCCCTTGGGAAATAAAATCCATGAGCAGCCACTCCATGTCACGGGTGGTTTATGTGCCGCACGTGGAGCCGGGCTGGAGCCCAGCTCTGCACGGCTCTGCCTGTGCAAAGCCAGCCCAGGTAAAATCAACAGCGGGAAAGGGAGGGGGGGAAAAAAAGAGAATTATAGCAGATTCTGCTTGTAATCAAACTCAGATAGATTTAAAAAAAAAAAAACAAACCTCAGTGGAATAGATTTTGGGGCCAAGACCAGATGCTCATAAAACTTTGATAACGATAGGATGGAATATGCGCATGGGGGCTGGTTTGGTAACGCTTCCCTCACATTCGCCCACTCCCTTCCTCTGCTGCCTCTTCCCAAACCAAAACATCCAAGTGCAGCTTTCCCACCCAGGGCAGGCTTTTGCCATCCTCCCATCCCCCTGTTTCCTTTATTTTTTTAAACGTTTGGAGGAGCCTGGACCCAAGCTGGTCTCACCAAGTCCTATGCCAAGGGTCTTGCCAGGACCACTCTGTGATGTAAGTAAAGCCTGGATGAACAGCAAGCACCACCCACGTGCACAAAGCAGGTGGGAGCTGGCGGTGCTGGTCCAAGAGCAAAATTTTTCCATAACAAACAATTCCTAGGGATATCTCTCCTCAGTTTACTGGTTCCCAGACTGCAGCCTCTCCTTTCACAGCTCCTGTCCTGCTGAACACACAGATAATTAAGGTGCTGAGTGCCCCTCCTGCATCCCAGAACGCCATGGCCACAGGAGGAAGGATGTGCAATTTGGAAAGCTTTAATTTTTTTTCCCCCTGGTTCAGCAGCTCCACAACCCCAGAGGCCTGGTGGAGAACACAGAGTCCAGCCTGGAGCAGTGCAGGTCTCCCTGCTGCCACTGGCATCTCTCCTGTGCTGCTTGGCACTGGAAGGGACGTGGAACACCAGCCTGAGGGAGTTTGGGTCCAGCAGGTCCCCTGCTTTGAGTGGCCTTTCTGCCAGGCCGAGGTTTTCCCCCAAAACTTGGGCCAGGAACTCCAAACAGCACCCTCAGGGTTAGCTCAGGAAGATCATCCTGCCTCTAGGGTTACGTGAGCAACTAAGTTGAGAGAGCAAATTTTCCCCCTC
Source organism: Picathartes gymnocephalus (assembly GCA_013390045.1). Classification (NCBI taxonomy): domain Eukaryota; kingdom Metazoa; phylum Chordata; class Aves; order Passeriformes; family Picathartidae; genus Picathartes; species Picathartes gymnocephalus. Next base: position 136,646 of record WEKY01061396.1, on the reverse strand, counting down.
TATCCTCCAGACAAAATAAAATCCAGACATGGGAAACTGGGAAATGCCTACCCTTCAGCACAGCACCTGCCTTTCCCTTTCCATGGTTCAGAGCTACGGCTTTTGTTTTTAGATTTGGTAATTTTGACAGTTAAAAATGCTTCTATCAATCGGGAGCAAAACCCAAAGATTTTTTTGATTTTTTTTCTTCTTTTTTAACTTTAATTCAGTAAACTGAAAACCCTCGCACATGGCTTCAGGTTGATGATCTATTGATTTTCTAAAACAATACTGATTATTCCAATAAAACTGAAATCCATTTTCAAATGAAAGCGTCTTCAGGAGCAGTCAGATTTAACAGCCCGCGCAACAGACAGGTGCTCGCACGACGGGACCCCCTGAGAAAGGAGCCAGCAGCAAAGGTTTGCCATGTTCCTCCAAGGAAGCCAGGCTGGAACGGCATGTCCTGCACATCCCAACAACTTGCACTCCACTTGTACACTCCAGAAAAGCAGCGTGGTCCTGTGGCCAAGCTGGAATAACCAAGGGAATCTGAACCAACCCTGCTCTGCACCCTGGCTGCAGATGCTCCAGGTCTGAGTGCTCCCAATGTAGGTGGAAATCACACCTAAAGTGACACTAAACATCCAGGACTGAGTTGGAGAGCCAAATTTTCCCGTGCAACGGGTCCAATGCAGGGGAGCTGCCTGTGCACTTCCATGGGTGAGCCGGACATCCCCTCTCCCAGATCAGCAAATGGGAAGGTCACAAAGCAAATATTAGGCAGAGCAATCAGGAACGTCAAGTGGAAGCTCCCTCGGGAACGTGTCCCCTTATACCCCAGAAATTCAGGTTGGCAACTTGTGACAGGTACAATCTGGCTCCCATATGTCTGGCGCGCGGAGCGGAGGAATGTGTATCCATGCTCCTTCCATCACTATAACAACATGTCAAAAGAGCCACCTCTCAGCAGGAAGGCACACAGAAACACCACAAAAAAAAAAAAAAAAAAAAAAAAAAAAAAAAAAAAAAAAAAAAAAAAAAAAAAAAAAAAAAAAGAGAGAGAGAAAAAAATGAACAAAACAACCCCAACCACGCAGTGCTTGGCACCAACCCCGGAAAACATGCAGCCCTTGAAGAGCTGCACAGAGAGCAGGGTCTGCTCTCCCCCTGGTTTTGCCACTGCCATGGCTCCTGCCGGCTCTCAGGACCACCAGAGCTGGACCCCATTCCCAGCATCTCACTGCAAGCACCACTGAGCACCCTTGTTTAGTCCTATTTTACAAGGTTGACAAGTTTTTTACAAACAGAAAAGGTTTCCTCCTTCCTGCTGCCTCCTTAGAATCCAGGCTCAGCTTGGATAGGAGAATTGGTTTGAGATTTTTGGTTTGGGGGTTTTTGCAGTTCTGTGCTACCCTCTGAAGAGCAATTTCCCTCCTATCAACCAAGGGGGAGTTAAATCAGTAATACCAGCCAAAGCCATGCTCTTCCCATCACCTCTTCATGGCTGGATACTGGGTGCTGGAGGATGAGCAGGCACGGGTAAATTTGGGCTCAACCTCTACCCCTTTTGCAGACTGCACAGAGTTGCTTTTCACCATTTCCATTGATAAGCCGCTCCATTTGCCTCCAGTTTAATACCAGACCTTTTGTTTCCTAATAAACCTCTCTGTTGGTGAACGTGGCTCCGTTTAAACAGCCCCACACCTTCGGAGGTACCCAAAACATGGCCTTGGGAAGGGTGATTCCCATGCTGGGTACCAGGTTTGAATGGGGACACACCTGGCTTCCTCTGCAGACTTTCCAACAGGTACATGGGAGCAAAGTCTCTTTGGAGATGGCAGGGGTAAGACACAAAAACATTCATTTACTGTTGTAGTTTAATTGCACCCTCCCTCTCTCCTCATTCTCCTAAACCGGTGCAGTGCTTGGGGCCAAATCTCTTTCCATCCGTACAAAACCTCCTGTATTTTAAAGAGATCAACCACACAGCTCATAGCTGGAGGGGGAAAGGGGTTATTTAAAGATTGGTGTCACTGTCACAGTCTCTTCTGAAGCAGGATCAACCTTGGAAGCACACCAGCTTTATGTTCACAA
>WEKY01061396.1:86480-114009 GCA_013390045.1 Picathartes gymnocephalus | reverse complement strand
AAATTAAAAAAAAAAAAAAAAAAAGAGGAAGAAATCCTTCAAAATAAAAATTCAAATCTTCAGCCCTATCCTTCCCAAGTATTTCAATTTTGAGCTTCCAGATACACATGAAGCACTCTGGAAATAATACAGGGCTCTTCTAGATGGGCCATTACTTGCCATTAATAGGCCAAAGAGCTTCTCTTACTGTAATTAAAATAAGTCCGGAAGGAACAAGTCTAATTTAAAGCACCAATTCAGTGTTACTGGTTGAAGCAATATTTGTCTATCTGTTTCTCGGGAACCTTAGTGACACTTATTTACAAAAAAGCCACAAAGGAGGAAGGCAAAAGGGAGGAAGGAGTTTCAGGAGAAGCTTGCTCATAATTTTTAGACTTTGTGTCACCTGAATGCTCTCAGGAAGTCATAAAAAATAATTTCATGTGAAAAGGGAAGGAGGTTTTCCAAAAGCTTCTGAGAAGCAGACAAAAGAGTTTATACTTTCAAGTCAAAGTAAGTTTTCAAATATTCAGTTTGATAATTTGAATTCAACTTGGGAACTAAGCAAAATTTAATTTTATTGATGATGTACTTGCACTTAACTTCCAGAATTTTTTTATTTTTTTTTAACCAGCAAAATATTTTCTGAATTTAGGCAAATCCTGGTGCATACTTATGCAAAGCAAGAAATTAAGCATGGATTTTTCAGGCACCAGAGGCACTGGAATCTTGCAGCCATTCTCTGCAGAAGGTGACATGGAGCAGGCATACACTGCAATCCCCTTAACCATTCACTCACAAATAACAATATTATTAAAAAATGTTTGGGTTTGGTTTTTTGGGTTGGTTTTGTTTTAAGTACAGCGGAGGTTCTGTTCCTCCTGAGCATCCCAGTTTGATGAGAAAGGTAACAAAACTCAGAGAACTGAAGAAGAAAGCGAAAGCAAAGGTCACAGCCAGAATCTGTAATGAGGGAAAACAGCCCTTGTAACCATATTGAATTTGTGCTGTTACCCTTCATTTAGGGCTCTGTCATCGTTTCCATCAGGATCCTCCCAGTAGTTTGATTCCAAAGGATTTAAAATTAAACCACCAAAAAATTGCTGTAATTCCACATTTGCCCCCTGCTCACAGGTAGGTCTGTGTACACACTTCTAAAACTGACACTGATTTCAAGCTTGTATTAATTTATTTGGAGGAGATCTGAAAAGCAACACCAGAAATTGAAGCGAAGCATGTTTGCAACAGGTCAAACACTTTTCCAAAGGGAAGTGTTCCAACCTGGTAGGATTTTAATTGCAAGGATTTTCATTGTGTGGAATGAAAGCAACGGTTGATTTAAAACTACAGTTACAAGCCAAAATCCCTTGAATGCTTGACTTTTCCAAAGCTTTGCACCACGGTTGGGCAGTATTCCTGCCCTCCCAACAGGAATTTCATAGGATCTGAGAATGGTTTGGGTTAGAAAGGGCCTTAAGGATCATCTAATTCCAAACTTCTTCTCATGGGCAGGGATACTTTCCACAGGCTGCTCCAAGCCCTGTCCAACCCAACCTTGGTTTCTGGTACCAATCTCCACCAGCAGATACATCTGACCTTGAGTCTCCGCTCCTTAAATTGCCCCCACTACCACTTCTCTCGGGAAGAAATTTTCCTTGAGGCCAAATTTCTCCACAGTGTAACTTCACCCAAATCCACTTGCATCAAACCAAGGAGAAATTCAGCCTTTTGGTTAAAATCAAACTCACTTCCAAAGTTCAGGATATTTCTGCTTCTAAGTTGTTTTTGTTTTTTTTTTTTATTGCTACCTCCTGTTTCCCTATTCTGTGGGTTAGCACTGCTTGGTTTTGACTTTGCAGGCTTTGTTCCCTCCTGTCTTTTTAATTTACTTTCCTGTTTATCAGAAATTACGTTAAATTTCACTTTTTCAGCAGTAACAACAACAAAAAAATACGATTAATTTACCTGTAAAAAGGTGTTTACCTGTAGAAATGACAACATTGCTGCCCCACCACGTGTTGTGAAGCTCAATTAATGCTTGTGCGGTGCTTTGAAGATGACACACCCCACGAGCACTTAGGGTTTTTGCTTGGGGTTTGGTTTTTTTTTTGTTTTTTTTTTAATTTTTCTATCTTTAAGCCTTGTTGGACCATTATTGCTCAGAGCAGTGCTTGGCAGGACCCGGTGCTTTCGGGGCAGATATTGGCAGCAGCAAAGGGCCGGCCCTGTTCCTTCAGGCTGGTTCCTCATCCCCAGCACGCTCCTGCTGCATCCTCTTTCTTGGAGAACTGAACCCCCAGAGCAAAACTGCTGCAAGCACAGACTGTGCCCCTCATGCCAACAAACCAGGGATAACAGAGCCCAGCAAAGCTGGACTTGGGATTTATCCGCAACAACCCCAACCCTGCCGAGTTTCCCGGGCAGGAACAGCCACCACAGCACGCATTTGGAGCATGTAGTCTTTGGGAACATCTCAGACCTGTCTTTCCCTTTTGCTGTCCATCCCTTTCCTGCCTTTTTTTTTTTTTTAATTTATAACTTATTAAAGATTTCAGCTGACAGGACGCTCGCTATGCTGAGCTGGAACCTCCTCATCTGAAGCACTTCCCAGTGGGCTCTGCAGAACTCCCCTTTGATTAGCAGACGATTAGTTTGTTCAGCTGATGGCCTTTCTTCTCCGAGATCCTCATTGTGTCTCCTGCCTCCTATGCAGTTCTTAAGAATTTAAATGAGCCGTTTTATGTCTTTCTACAAGCAGAGACCAACAAACCCAGCCCCACCCTTCTGCTTTCACTTTTAGTGTGCCTAATAAAAGTAGTGTGAGGGTTGGGTGTTGGTTTGTTGTTTTTTCTTTTCTGGGGGTCGTGGCTAATGGAGAATTTTATGCTGTTTCTGACATTGTTTGTGGTGCCTCCCACCAGCCTGTGTGCTCCTGAGGATTTGAAAGACGGTGACATAAATGTCAGGGAAATGCCTCCGCTGTGTCAGGTCTAATTAGACATTTGTACTTGGGGGACAAACACCTTCCTCGTAAAATTCAGAGCTCAGCCTCGCTCAGAGAGCCTTGCAAGGAGAAGGCGTCACAAGCAGCACACAGACCTGTCCAAACACAACATCGATTTTTCCAGGATTTCAATTCAGCCCCCACAACACGCACCTCCATCCCCACTCCTGCCCTGAAGGGCTTCCAACTCACCAAATAAAGTTGCCCTGCTGTGTTTTACCCGATTGATTTCCAAAAACACAGCAAATCTCGGAGCACAAGACACCAAACTAGAAAACGACGAGCAAAACTGGTCCTTTAACACTGCCACAGAGTAGAAACCCAGCAGCAGCTGTTTATCCAACAATTATTCCTGCAGAGGATGCTCCTGCAAACACGGACTTTGGGCTCACCCCTGGGTGCACCTCTGCCACCTTTTCTTGTCCACTTAAAATAGAAGTTTTCCCCTTAAAATAGAAGTTTTCCTGCACGTTTCAGGTTGGGATGGACACAGGCAGCCCAAGAGAATCTTAATGGTTACTTCTGCCAACCTCAAGTCTTCATTACAGATTTGGCAGGTCCTCCCCTTACAGCACTCTGCAACTCTGACCGGTCTGATGCCAACGAGAATCCAAAGTCTGCAGAAAAATCAGCTGCCCAAGACCTCACCTGGACCTGAAGCCAGCAGGTTCCAGCAGCCATCTCTCTGCTAGGGCAGGTTTATGGCAAACCATGAATTCCTTGCTATGGACAAGTAGGTCACAGAATGGTTAAGGCTGGAAAAGATCACCCAATCCAACCATTAACCCAGCACTGCTGAGCCCATCACTAAACCACGTCCTCAGGTGCCACACACACGCACCTTTTGAACTCTTCCAGGCTCCCTGGGCAACCTATTCCAACGCCTGAACATCCTTTCAGTGATGAAGATTTTCCCACTATCCAATAGATATTAGGAAAAGTCTTGGCAAGAGAGAGGCACTGGGGGAGCCTCAGCAGGGCTCACAACTGCTCTAGAGCACAGCTTTGCCCCGTGCCTCCTGCTGCGTGATCTCCCTGCTCTGGCCATCTCTGTGTGAACATCCAATATCCCTCAGGACAAGGGGAGGGACAAGCCTGCGTTCGTATCTTCGCAGGTCCCTGCACGCACACGTAGAAAAAAAATAAGGTTGCGAGCTGGAAAGACGAACTCTTAAAATAGTCTCATCTTGTTCTAAGTTTTAACTTCCCCTCCTTTGTCCACCCAAATCTGAGAGAGCAGCTCCCTCTGTGGGTTTTCCTTCCCAGCTGTTTGTTTGCTGCCTGAGGGCGTGCTGGGGAAGTGCAGGGGGCACCTGGCTGGCACCCAGCATCCCTCATCGCCGCTCCCTCCCGAGGCAGGCAGGAAGGTAAAGAGCACCACCGTCACCACCCAAAGTCCAAAAGGTTTGTGCTCCCCTGGCCCTGAGGATGAAATCCAGTCAAAGTTTCACTTTCTGGGTCCTTATTTGCACAGGTAGCTCACTCAGCTGCACCCAAACGCTCCCAGGAGCGCGAGACTCAATTGCCCTGTGAAAAAAGCTCCGTGCTCTTGGTGAGCACGAGTGAGGCACTGCAGAGTGAGAGCAGCTCTGAGCAAACAGAACCGAGCAGTAAAACGATCCGTGATGCAGCTGCAGAGTTCCCTGTGCTCACTGCTGCAAGCGGCTTTGTACAACAGGACTCTTGCCTGGAAGAAATTAGGATTTAGCGACAGAACTTATCACTCAGGCGATTACACGGAGAAAATCAGCAGCAGAGCAGTATCTCTGTGCCCTGCCACGAAGAGCAGGTGAATCAAAGTCAAACGCATTCAGTAAGCTTTACCATCCTGAAACCCCTCTGCCCCCATAAAAATCACTCTCTGATCTTTAGGTCAGATTAAAGTGGTCAAAGCCCACGATCCATTCCTCGGGGAAAAAAAAAAAACTGACTTCTGAGGGCACAGGAGAGAGAAGCAAGCACCACCCTGCCCTCAGCACCAAAAACGTGCTCCAGGTGCCCTTAGGAAGGGGCAATCTCCAGCCCCAGCCACAAGGTCAGCATGCACATGACAGACCCTGGGCTCTGTTTCGTAAGAGACGTGGCCTCCATCCTGCCTGGATTCCCGGGTGAGGATTACCTGCCACCCACACGAGGTGTCCTCTGCTGTCCTGGCTCCAGGTACCACCCTCTGCTTTCTGCCAGCACAACGGGTCTTGGCTCTCCACCTGAAACCCCAAATCCCTTTCCTTCACCCTACTGCTGCAGGGGAGCCTGCAGCCAAACCTGAGCTTTGCAATTGCCCTCCACCAGTCCAGCAGACCCAGAGCCCCAGACCTGGCAGGGCAGGGCATTGCACAGACACAGCTCTGCCTGGGTTGGGAAAGATTCTTTGGGATACGAGCACTGCGGATTAAAATGTAAATCTGCTCATGTGTTGCCCAAAAATGTCCGAGGTCTGCAATAAGGAAAAGCAGAGAAGTCCTCTGCAACGCCAAAAACCTTCGGTGCTTTAAAGCTTCAGGGGGAAAAAAGGATGTATATTCAAAAGCCAAGGGCCAGGACCACTTCTGTGCTTTGAAATTTCTAACCAAAATCTGAGGTTCCCCTTTCTGTTCCCAGTACAATGAATTACCAGAGCCCAGCCACCCCAATCCCACAGTGATCCGAGGGCTCCCAGCTGCCCCTCTTCTTCTCCCTGCTTTGGATGGGTCCCTGGCATGCTCTCACATCACCGTGACCTCCCTGCCTGCTGGTGTGACACCCCCAGCCCAATCCAGGAGGATGCACAGCCACAGCTGCCACGACTGAGACCAGAAGGTGCCCTGGGGGAGTTTGCAAGGAGGATGAGCCACGTTGGGACAGAGGTGGAGCTGTGGGAGGCACTGAGGAGAGCTGTGGAAAACGGATAGCGGTATTTCAACAAACATCTTCTCCCCAAAGGGAGAGGGCTTCTCCCACCCCTCCTTTTGAGCCTGCACCACAGGGTCCAGATGAGCTCCCACTTGGTTGCTCGCTTGTTTGGTTTTGTTTGGGTTTTTTTTTTTCACAGAACTAAGAAGTGTTCCCAAAACTACCTTTAATGAACCGAAAATGTTCATTTGAAAGTCTGCTCTGTGGAAAGAGTGAGGCTGGTGGAGGGAAGGAAGTGACACGGGGTTTGCTGACCAGCAGGAGGCTGCTTTCAATCCCCCCTCAGAGAAACTGAGACAAGGTCTCAGAGCCAGCCAGAAGCCCCACAGCCAGGCAAGGACTTCCAACTGCAAGAACTGACCCATTCTTTCCCAAAATTCTTTTCAGGCTGAGATATCACCTATGCACGTCCCTCCTGCCTATCTGAATGCTTGAGGAAACCTAAAAAAGGTGTCCAGCAGTGGTTATCTGCATTATTCTGACCAAAGGATGCTGCTTCACAAGAGGCAGGTTGTGTGTCCATTGAGATCAAGCATGAGGCAAGCTGCTAAATCAGAGAACTGCTCCCCATGCCTAAATTTTGACTTTTCCACCATCCTGACACAGCACACAGGAGCTTTCCATCTCCTGGCCCGCTAAAGAAAGAAGGCGTGGGGGGAAAGAAAAAAAGAGGAGGGGAAAAAAAAGGCCATTTTTTTAACTGCAGGAAAAGCCATGCCAAGTCCTACAAGTACCGCCTGGCCAGGCGCCAGGAAATGTGTAAATTTTCGTGAGCTTGGGCTATTTTGCCAGAAGTCTGCAATGTGTCTGGACACGACTGGTTCCCCTTTGTCAGCCCCGGCCTGACCGACCAGGAAGTTTAAGAGAGAGAGGAGAAAAAAGAAAAACAAAAAAAAAAAAGAGAGAAAGACAGGCAGACACATTTCCCCACCCCCGGTAACACAATGACTCTCCTGTAATACCTTTCATTTCTGTACCAACAACCGCAGTGGTCCCTTTGGGGTGGGAGGGGAGGGCCACCAGAGCTCTTTAATTCTCCAAAACCCAACTTTTTTTTCAGTCCCGTGTTTGCTGATAACCTCCCAGGCACCCTCCCAGCTCCGCAGTGGTTATTAGCTTGGCTTGTTGCTATAAATACCAGCGTTAACGCCTTGTATTCCCCGAGGAGTGAGCTGGGAAGAAAAGGGGCATTTAGGCAACTTTTTCTTCTTTTGCCTTTTCTTAAAAAAAANTAGATTTTTTTGTTTTTTTTTTTCCTTTTTTAAAAAAAAAAAAAAAAAAAAAAAAAAAGTTAAAAAAAAAAAAGGAAAAAAAAGAAAAAAAGCTGACTGAGTTTCACATAGCACACATTTAATAGATTTACCCAGAGTTTGAAGTGAGGTGCTGGAGGTGTCAAACCCCTGCCCAACTTTCCCTCCTGGTTTTGGGCTGAGGCAGTGGGGGGAAATGCATTTAAATGCGTTTAGGAAACACAGATTTCACTGGACTCTGAGAGCCAGGAGACCTGACTCGGCTTGCAGAAAGATCTGCTGCCATGGCGAGGAGGAGGAGGAGGAGGAGGAGGGGGGAAGGTCACTGAGGGGACATGGGGAGGAAAGGGCAGGGTCCACTCACAGCCTCTGCTCTGCCCCACTGGTCTAACCCAGCGTGGGGAGCGTTCAAGTCCATTTCACAGCTGGAGGACACACCTGCAGAGGCAGCCAAGTGTGGCCAGGGGGAAGTCTAAGAGTGAAAACGCTGCTGTTTCTCACCCCGCAGAGTCTGGGCCATCGCCCTGCTGAGACAGCCGGCCGCCCAGGTCCGCGGGGCCCCAGCAGAAAGCGTGAGGTGCTCTGAAATCGCATCCCCAGCCAGGTGGTAACGGATCAAAACTGAAAGGGTTTCAGTCCTCAGCACCCATCATTCACATGATGATGAGGAGGATTAAAACCTCCCTTCCTGGGGGGAGTAATTCGGCTGGTTCTCAAACACGTGCCTTTAAGTACCAAACCCAAGAATCCTAGGATGGGTTTGGTTGAAAGGCACCTTAAAGTTCTACTCCCGCTGCCATGGGCAGGGACACCTTCATCTAAGCAAAGTTGCTTCAAATCCTCCCAGAAGAAGAAAAAAAAACAAACAAACAAAAAATCCTCTTTTTGAGGGTGCTCAACATTATCCTAGAAGTTTAGTTCTAATGATTTTTGATGCTTATAAAAAGGAACTGTAATTATTTAGATAGACACGTAGCCTTCCCTACCCATCGACAGCTGACTTAATCTAAATTAAAAAGGGAAAAAAAGCAGACTGTGGAAAAATACTGTGTGGCTTATGTTGAACCAAGCAAATTGATATATCCAAGAACTTTTGTGTTTGCCTACACATACACAGAGGGGAGGCTTTCTAAAAATGCCAGGAAGCCAAGAAACCTGGTAGGTTTCAAGACAGGTAAAAGGACGCAGAAAAAGAAAGATGTCCAGGTGAACATATGAAAATAATGGTTTTAAATATTTTTTTAAAAGTGTCCCACCCCAAGAACAAGGCGAAGTGTTCAAGGGACCTCAGCGGCATCAAAGGTTATATCCAAATATTCCCAGGGATGAGATGCTCTTGAGCAAGTTCTCACAAGAAAAGGGTACAAATTTCTTATTTTCCACTATCAAGTGTTCTCTTCACCACTTTCCACCAGCTCTCCCTGAGTGAATACATGCATTTTAGCCAGAAAAATTAGACCCCATATCCATTAAAACCATCTTTCCCTTAGACACCTGTCCCAGCTCAGTTCAGCAGCCAAACCAGAGACCCTTGTCTGCCTCAAAAGCTTTTTCGGCTCCCCCAAACCCCTTTTGCCAGAAAACCACGTTTATTCCACTTATCCAAATACTGCTTCTTTTTCTAAAGCTGGGAAAAAGTGTGATTACCCCCAAATGATCCCAGCTAAGAGCATGCAAGGCACCAGATGCAGAAAAGAGGGGAACAGCAGCTTTCCAGCTGCACTGGCTGTAGCGAGGGCATCTCGTGGCACCAACCCAGCCACTTCCATCCAGGATACTGCCTGGATGAGGGGACAGAAGCCGCTCTTCAGTGGCCAGATAAATCCTCAGGTAGACACAAAGTTTTAAACAAGAATTAAAGTGTTTGCACGTAGGATGGGGCTTGAGAGGTTTGTGAATGTGTTTGGATGTTCCACCAAGAATGACTCCTGTTATTCACACAGGTAAAGTGAATTAAGGTGTTGCGCAGGACAAGCAAGACCCTCAGAGAAGAGAAAACTGAAGACAAAAGAAAACGCCCAGCTTTGCTCCCAGGCGTTTCTTTTCACCCCAAAAGCCAGTGGCTTACACGTACAATTTTAACCAATTAACTTCTTCCCTCATTTATGGAAACATTTCTCACTGCAGGAAGGAGAGAAAAAACAATTTATCCCAACTCCGAGAAGACAGTGCCTGGCCACAGCCAGTGTTGCTGGTGGCTTCCTCAGGCTGTCCTGAATCAAAGCTGCCATTCATCCCCGGCCCACTCCCGCTCGAGACCTGGGCACCCTGATCCTCCACCACACACCCGTGGGGAAGGACACCAGAAGAAAGCAGCTGCCATTAGCATTCGGAGCACACGGCCACTTGCTAACCCCCCTTTCACAGCCTTGTGTATGCCCTGAATCACCGGGCTAACGAGACACAGAGCTATGAATAAAGTATGGATTCTCCCTATGAATGAGGCCTTGGAGCAAGGGCTCAAAAACCCAGTGCCACCCCCGAAGCCTCCCGGCACAGGCAGGGATAAAGGGAGAACAAGAGTGGCCCAGCAGTGCCTCGGCCACAGCTTGGGGTCCCTCCCGGCCAGGGCAGCCCAGGAGCAGGGACTGTCCTGCCCAGCAAACACACAGGAGGTGTTGGTGGGTGATGCTGCTGGGTGACTGCCTCCCTTCTCCACCTCACCTCCCAAAAACTCTGTAATAAGCCCGGCCTAGATGAAATATCCAACTCTGTGCATCTCCATAATTCCTCTGGCACCCACCCAGTTCTCCACAACCCATTATCACCACTTGTAAACTCCCTGCACTTCAGTGTTGCAGCAAATGTCCTTTCTCTCCACCTCAACTATTGATAATTACTGAAAAGAAATATAAAACGCCCCGTGCCAACACTCTGTTGCGCGTTCTCCTTGACTCCAACCCTCTGGCAAGGCCTTGGAGCCATCCTTGACACTGCAGCTTTCTTTCCCTCCTGTCTCCCATGCCCATAAATCCACCTCTGGTTCCCTGACAGAGTCCATCCTCACCTTGACCCCTGCCAAAATCTCTATCCACACTATAATTACTTCTCATCTCAACTCCAGTAAATTCCTTCCTCCTCTTTCATTTTTATGGCCTTTCTAAAAGTAAGTAACCCAGATCCCTGCTCCTCTCCCCTTCTCCAGGAGGTGCATTCACAGCCCTCAGATCTGCACGAGGGTGAGAGGGCTTCTCCCTGCTGGATAAGGACAGAGCTGCCCTGTCTTCCCCAGGGAACAAGAGCTCCCAGAGGAGCTGGAGTTGTGGGGAGGGGAATGATGTGCTCCATCCCCTCACCCTGACCTGCCCCATGCACTCACTGCCCTGGACTATCTGCTGGAGAAGTTGTTGACCAAACGCTAAGGGAAATAAGAATGAAAATAAAATTAGAGTAAAAGATTCAAAATCAATTAATAAATAAATAAACAAACCAAAGCCTGGTGTCCAAACCCAGACTGAAAAAGGATGACCCTCGGCAGCCTGGCTGTGTGTGACTCCAGAGGCACAAGGCAAACCATGACCAAAAAATCACCCGGGGAGGACTAAAACATGGAGCTGGAGAGGATAAAACTCCTGCGAACACACCTGACTCCTTGGAGCTGCTCCGAGAACAGAAGCTCACAAAACACGCACAGGGAAAAAAAGCACAAAGTGGATTTGAGGACCGACAGTCCCCAGGAGCAATGCCGAAGCAGCCCCACTATCAATTTCACAGGTGGCCTCAGTGAGAGGAGGACAGAAGGGAGGAGAGCACCGGTGACATCCCAGTGGGGTCCTGGGGGCTCCCCTTGGAGGGACCCCTGTCCTTTGCTCCCCAGCTCCTCAGGAGTATGCAGTGATTAATTGCTCGTGCAGGCATCGATCCAGCTCTACAAAAAGCACGGGATTGCCATTTCTTTGGGAGGGGCCACCTGGAGAAGCTGGAATTCAGAGGACCTGAAGTAATTGCGTTCCTGTGTCTTTTCCTGGCATTTTTAGGTACTGATTAATGCCGAGCCCGGGGAAATCAATAACGTTAACCCTTAGGAAGCGTTTGCATTTATGTAGAGGATGCTGCATGCGTGATGGGCTGGGGTTTATCCTCTCCAAGCAGGCTGGAAAGTTGGAGAGGTCTCCTAACGCCACCACTGTGGTTTTGGGGGGCGGGGGGGATTGTCCAGGGAGAGGAACCCATGGCAAACCCTCCAGGATTCGCACGGGGAGAAAGCAAGCTTAAAAAAAACCATAAAATAAAATAATAAAATAACGAGATAAGCAATGAGAAGAGCGGCACGTGATGTTTTGGGGGAGGGGGTGGGGCTCCCCGGGAGTGCCACAAGCGCCGGTGGCACAAAGCGCCGCAGTCTGTCCCCATCGCAGCATCTTTCACTCGGGTGCAGACAAATTGATTTGCAAAGGTTGAGGCTGGCAGCTCAGCCTGCTTTGCATAGCCAGCGCTCCCCGGCCACACAATAAAAAGTAGCCTGGCAAACAGAGGCACGCAGCGGGAACTGGCCGGTTCAAAGTCCAAACCCCACACCCCCTCACCCCAGTCTGGTTTGAAAGGTCACTGTGTGTCTGGGAAAATAGTCTCAGGATACGATCCTTTATTAAAGGTCACTATTTTTCAACGGCACTTAACACACACTTGCACACAAATTGAGGCTGNAAAAAACACACTATCCAAAAAAAGGGGAGAAAAAAAAAAAAAAAAAAAAAAAGAGAGAAAGAAGAGAAAAAAAAAAAAAAAAAACCTGGGGGCTGCCTCGCATTGTACATTGTGCTCGCAAGATTTATGTCTTGTGGTCACCAGCAGTAAACACACACTGCTTCAGTATTAAAGTTCACATTAATCCACCCTTTTTTCTCTCCCCCAACCCCCCTCCTCCTTTAAATCAGCCTCCCTCTTTGCAAGGCAAACAGTGGCGAGGCAGGACTTTAACTAATCACTTTTGTTTTTCCTGCCTGCTATAGGGTTTACCTTCCCACGTGGGTTTTTTTTCCCCCCCCTCCAGTTTTGTTTGGATGCTGGCTTTGGTTTGATGCGTTGCTCGGAGGTTTTGGGCTGCTGGTGTGAGCTTTTTGTTTTAGCTCATCTCTATGCAATACATTATTACAAACATACCATTTGCGCTAGAGAATAAATACAAAAAGATATTACTAAACAGTTTTTTGTTGGTTTTTTCCCCTCCCCCGAGTTTCTACACCCATATATCACAATGAGACACACACTGATTAAAAACAGAAAGCTTTTTTTCTCCCAGACATATCTGTATCGTATTTCCTTATGCAAATGCATTAAAAGTAAAATAATAATTCCCATTTTACACACACAACCTCCCCATGATAAACATTTTTACTCATAAAAAAGCCAAAACTTTTGAAACTCTGTGTTGAGTTAATAGGTGAGCTGGTTTTAATGAAGAGGCCAAGTTAACTTCTACAAGAACTTGTAAAATAAAAAACCCCACCCAATGAATTTCACCTAGGAAGCAAAGCATACAGTGCTTTGGATTTCCATTTTCTTCCATGATAACATATTTCCAATCTATCAAAAGCACAATAATTTTTTTTTTTGCTAAAAAGTTCGTAAAATACACATTTGCAACTGTGAAAACAGCCCAGGCTTATTGCAACACCACACAACAAACAACAAAATATTTTTTTTCAAGAACGGTAAGTACAATTTAAATTATTTTGCATGGCCAGCACCAATATTTGTATAAATACTTGGCTCCCTTTGTCTTTGTTGGGTTTCACCTTGCCAGGGTGGGAGTTGCTCAGGGTGAGGAGCTCCTCCTCAGAGCCCTTGGAAGTGACCACTTCCAAGCTGTCCATCAGGCTGGCATTAATCCAGCCAGACCCTAACAGGGGTGGCCAGGAAAAGTACCAAGTGGGGAGGTAAAGGGGAAATGAGAGAGAGGAGGTAGAAGTGAAACTCTGAGACAGATGAACCCAGGGGCTGGGTTTAAATTAAAAAAAAAAAAAGAAAAAGTTATTTTCAAAGGTCACTAAACACACACAGGGTTTGGTCATCTTATAAATAGGTGTTTTTTTAAAGAGGGCTTATGGGGGTTTTTTGGTGTGTATATAAATAAAAATACACAGTCAGAGGTTCAGACTCAGAGGTCCCACGTCTCATCTCTGGAGCAGCCCTGCTTCCCACAGTCTCACTGACATCAAGGTGCTACAGAGGATGGGGAATAAGTGTAGTTATCTGCTCCTGCTTCCACAATCCTCCTCCCAGGACTGGAGTGGGTGGGCTCAGGACCAGCATTCCCTGCAGGATGTGCCTTAGCACAGTATTTTGGAGGGGTGCTTTAAACCCAAATTCTCTGCCACTGTATATATGCCTTTGGAAGGGGTTAATGCAGCAGTGAAATTAAGAGGGAAATACCAGGGGGGTGCCCAAACGGGCAGGAAAAAAACCAGGAACTTTGTGGCAGCATCCCCAAAATCGGCTTTTTACCTTCAAAATGGATCTCAAAAAACTGAAGGTGAGAGAAAGAACAATGAGGACCTTTCTGCCAGCGAGGTAGAGGGGTTTTTTGGTAGGTTTTTTTCAGTTGTTTCGTGGGTTATTGTTGCTGTTTGGGTTTGGTTTTTTCATTTCAGTACACTTGGTTTGCCCACAGGAATTAGGGCATCATTCCACCTCCTGAAAAGCCTGTTCCTAATTCCTAGGATGTTTCCAAGCCCCCAAAAAGGTCCATAACAATGCTGCTCTCCTGCTGAGGAGACCTTCCAGCACCTCTCTGTTCAGCCAGGGGCGAGCTGGTGGCCTGAGACGTGGATTGTCCCAAATCAAGAGGCACCCAGGGGACGTTTCCACTGATGGCATCTCTCAGGAACACCCACATCTCACAAACCTCACCTCAGCATCCCACTCTGGGGAGCTCCTACGGGCAAATCAATGTCCAGAGCCAGCCCAAAACCCCAAAAAGAGCGGAGCAGAGGTGTTTGGAACATTAAGGATGCTTCCTGACAAACAAATCCCCACCGCGTTTGCTCCTCTTTTTTCCACCCCTAAAATCTGCCAGCGCTGGCTGCAGGGCAAGGAGGGAGAATGGAGGAGATCCCAAAGCATTCCTCCTGATGATTTTATTGGATGAAGCCACCTCTGCACAAATACAGAAGGAGCATCAGGTTAAAAGGGTTTTTCCTTAAAATCCTCAAAGTTCAGTCTGCATGCCTGAGCGGGAATCTCCTGGCAGGAGATCTACACAATTCCCACGGTTGTGAGCCCAGAACTTCATTTTTTGGGTAGAATTTGATTCAGAATGAAACTCTTGTGGACAGACAGCATCTGAAATCCCCTCTTTACAGATCAATATTGCTTTTAACAACAAGTCAGCTCCCTGCACCCAGACCAACAACCCACACAATCCAGCTTTCCTTTTCCTGGGCAAACGACTCCAAGGAAATCCACAACCCCGCCGTTACCATTTGCACGATACCCCTACTTCTGCTGCCAGTTTGAAAAAAATAAAATTAAATTTAAAAAAATCCCACGTGACTCTAACCTGAATTTAGAAAGAAAATTTGGGAAGGGAGAGTGCCTGCCTCGTCTCAGTTGTGGCCCCGTGCTAAAAAAAAAAAAGGAACTGCTGAGTCCTGCTCTCTTCTGCTCCCACCCCACACCGGGGCTGACCTCAGCCCCAGGAGCCTTCCCAGGGTGCAGCCCAGCCTGTAGCTGCTTCGGGAGGGCTTCCCAAGATGGGGAAGGGATGCTTTGCTTAGGGTTTCATGCACATCAACACCACCATCCACCCTGATTTAGTTTCACAGAAATGCAGGTTTTGCTTGCAGAGGTTGGTCTCGATGTGTAGTTCCCTACATGGGTTGGTTTCCCAGGCTGAGGCCAATTACCAAAAAAAAAACTTGGTCTCATTTTTTGGCTGCAACTTGAGATTTTGGACTCATCAGTTCACTGCTCTGTTCCTCACTTTCCCTTCTCCCCAGCAGGGCTGGTAACAACTCCTTACCCTCACATAACAAAAATTAACAATTGCAAGTTACCTTTTATCCTAATCCACCCTTTTGTCCAGAGATCCTGCTTGAAGCTTTTCAAACTTTTTCATGCTGTTTTTATTGCCCAGCACAACAATAATACAAAGTATTATGTACTGCACTAAATTAAATTCTAAAAATAAAAGTTTTTTAAATAAAGTATTCCAGGACACCTTTTCAGGTGCTGAGAAAGGGATGTCCCTTTATAGACCCCAGACATTCTGGGATCTGCTTGCACTGGGTGATTCATGTGAGTGGATCTGTCCCCCTGCTTAAAAATGAATGCAGGGAGAGCAGACCAATGCAGCCAGCTCATTTCTCAGGCCACAGAAATGCCAGGTGGACCTGCAACCCTTACCCCCAAAAAATAAACAAAGCCGCTGTAGGGTCTCCCTCTGCATCCAGCCTCCCAAAAAACATCATAGGCAGCTACTAAATTGGCTTGAAGTTATAACCAAGTCCTGTTATAAATTACTGAAACTTAAGGTTTTCCTTGCAAATCAAGCTGTTTCTGGTTCACAAATTTCAGCATGCAAACTTACAGGCGTTGACACGTTTGTGTTAGCTTTATTCAATAAAAGCAGTTCCCTTTAAATGGGCAGCAGCTTTTCACTGGCAAAGATCTGCAGGACCATCTCCAATCCTCTACTGCTTTGCAGGATGGGGGAGAAGTGTTGTCTGGGAGGACCTTTGAGGGTTTTGGGGTTTTTTTCTCCTCTTTTACATCCTTTTCAGCAATACATTTCCTTATGCCCTACTTGACTGAACACCAGATCTTGATGTGAAGCATCAGAAGCCAATCTCTGCCAGAAAGACAGATACTATAAATGGCCAAAGGTCTGATTTGGCACCGAGCAAGCCCTGAAATAATATTTTTAAATTGGCATCTATTTTCAGACACAGTTCTTACGCTGCTGAAAGAGAATTAATGTCACGCTGTTGGTGCATTTTGCGAGCTCGAGCTCGGTGCCAGAACCATCAAACTCTAAAGTTAATGCAAGTCTGAACTAAATGAGCCCAGAGCCAGAGGTTCTGCTTTCTGGCAGGAAAACAAATAAGTCTGCAGTGCAAATCAGTTCAAATCCTAACGTCCACCTCCCCGGGCAGAAGATGCTGGGAGAGGCTGCAGCGATCCAGCTCCGTGCCCTGGCTTTTGCTGAGAAAACCCAGTGAGAAAAACTGCATCTCTCTGAGAAACAGGTGAGAACTGCCTGTGACTGCACCAGGGACAATGCCACCTTCATCCCAGCACTGCCTTTGGGCTGTTACCTGTGATCCCTCAGTACAAACCCCAGTTTGGAGCTCCAAATCCACATTTTCTCAAGGCAGAATAACCTTCCCTAAGAGCTGGCTTTTAGGGACAAGACAAATCTCTTACCACCCCCAGCAGAGCCATTAAACCCTTCATTAATCTGCCAAAAGGGACCACTTGTGGCAGAAAGTTTTATGACCCGTGATCAGGCTGGGGAGGACCACAGCAGAGGGATGCTCACTGGGTACAGAGAGAAGTTCATTAATTAATTACAACTTTTGGTCACCACTTCCACAAGCTGGATTTGAACTGGTGACCTCCAGCAAGAGCACCAGTCCCCTGAGCCCCCCAGTTCCCCTCCATAAAGGCTCTTATTTTAACCAGTGCCTCCACACACGTCTCAGCCCTTCCTCTCCCTGTCACCTCACGGGCCAGCACTGACATATGGTTGAACCGATATCCTTCCTCCGCTTCCTTTCTCGTTGCTAAATGTCCAGTAGAATTGCACAAAGGCACCCAACAGGAAAGGTCAAGCTGAGTTTCATGCCTGAGGTCTAGGATTACATCAAATTCTCAACGTTCATCTGTCCTGAGCATCGGGAAAGCACTTCCCAGTTTCAGCCCGATCGCAGCCAAAGGAACAGAAGCGTTTCCACGTGGGTTTGCCCAGCTCTTGCCTGGAAAAGCCCCATCAGAAAATTCCCACATCCCTGTAGGGAGGAGGCTGGATCTGACCCCACCAGGGCTGCACATGCAGAGACCCACAGGCAAAAAAAAAAATTACGATTCGCTAAAACTCTCTACAGCTCAAGCTTGCAATTCACCACAATATTACTGACTAAAGAAATAAGCCTGGAAAAGCTTTGAATATTTCCAAGCAGCTCCAGGACTGCCTCAGATTCTGCAGACTAGGAACTGAAATCAAGATTCAACAAACAAAACCATTTTAAAAAAAACAACACTCTTAAAAAAGCTTTTGATGAAAATGTTTAAGAGATCTGACACGAAGGGATTTAATCAAAGTCCGTGCAGTAATAACACGCTGAACTTATTGATATGCTTAAGTGGCTCCTAAGTATTCCGCAAACATTAATGAGTTTATCTGTACAATCCTCTCATGGATTGAGCTATATCTCTGGGTTAAAACTCCAGATTAAAACTTCCAGATGTCACAAAGCCTCAGCTAGAGCCAGGAATTAAAGCCCATGTCTCCAACAAAAGCCTTACCCACCCAGGTAAGGTGGGCTGAGCTGAGGCAGAGACGAGGTGCTTTGATCTGCACCGCTTGACTTCTCCCCAGGTGAGACCTTGCCATGCCCACATTTATCTCACTGGCTGAGGTCTCCACAAAACACTTCTCACTGTGATTCCAAAGCAGAAATATTGAGTAATATCACACCAGCAACAGTAATTTCATTTCATTCCCGTATCTGCTTCCTCAGCCATCCCCAGAGGAGGTGTTCCCTCCCTGGCTCCCGAGGGCTCTGCACACCCAGCCCCAGGTTTTAGAGTTAACCTGGGCTGACTTCTCACAGGAGCAATTAAAGCCTCTAAGGTCTTACCTGTGTTTCACCAAAAACCTTTTCCTTAAAACAGTTACTCAGATGCTCCCAGGCCCAAAAGCACTGAGATGCAAAGGAAAAAAGTGACTGCCTCACTTTTTGCTTCCACGACAAATCAGGTTTTGACTGCAATTGCTAAAGCCACTGCTAAGGCTATTCCTGAGGAAAGGAGAATATAATCTAAGCAAGATTATCAGGGTTTATAATAATCAATTCAATCTCCAATGCCATGATCAAGCCACTTGGCTCACCAGCTTCTCCTGCAACACAGGCTGAGCCCAAATCCCATTTCTCCTGCCACTGGCAGCAGTTGTCCCAGCAAAGCAAGTACAGCCAAATGCTGGAGAGAACAAAATTCAGCTTGGTAAGGAAAATGTGGCTGACACCCCACTCCTCCTTCAGTTACCTGGCAGAAAGGGGCACTTCCAGGAGCTGCAGTTTTTGGCAGAGTTCACACAGCTGAGACAGAAAAGTTCTCCCAGTAGAGTAGGAAAGAAGCAGCAGCAACACATGGAAAACTTCCTTTCTGCAACAGGATTCCTTGCTAATTACTGGGAACAGAGGACATACAGCATCAAACCAGAAAATAAGGGAAATAAAGGCTGATTTAGAAATATAAAACCAGGGTTTATGCAGCATTAAAGCACCAGAGGACAAGCTTGAATAGCTGGCCAGACAGAGCACGGACATCCAACCACCGAGGCAGGTCAGAGAAGGACCTCCCCAAAACAAGGGCCCAGCCCCTCTGACAGTTCCAGACCCGTCCTCAGGAAAATGTGCTGCCCACTCCATGACCTGGGAGGGACATGACAAATCATAGTTTCACCACCATCTCCTCATTATCACAGCCTCGTTGCAGCTTGAATATCATTACAGGAAGATTTAACTGCTCTACCTACAAACATCTTCGAGACTGGGAAAAGGATAGGAGTACCTATAGTTACCTTAAAAAAATGAAATGAAATCCTACAGCTTTTTAGGCCTGGCAAAGTTGGGCTTAAATGTGTAATATCTAAGAGGTGACCAGCCCTTAAAAGGTGTTGTCCTCACTGAACAGGGGGACTGAATTAGACGGTCTTTAAAGTCCCTTCCAACCCAAACCATTCTACAGTTCTCTGAAATCAGTGATCCACAGCCTCCTGAAGAAGCCAGGGAGGGAAAAGCTGTGGCTACAAAGCACTGCTAGGACTGTTCTTCCCATGGCCAGGCATTTCAAGCTTGCTTTTGCAAACATGAACAGGTGGGAGTTGTTAGAAATGGCCAGTAGAGCATCACTTGTGGCATGGCAGCAGATGCTGGTATTAGTCAGGCATTGAAAGCAGGGATAGATGTATTGACAAGGCCTGAGCATCCCACAGGTGCCTGCTGAGGAACCAGTGCTATGCATCACTTGAACTAAACAAACATGAAATCATTAAGATGCAGTTTTTGGGGGATATTTTTTAGTAGTTTACTACTACCATAGGCCAAATCCTGCCCTCTGTCACCTGAGACCTCAGGGGGAGGAGCCACAGAACCCCCGCACGGCAGGTTATAAAAACACCTGGAATTCAAGGACAGGGAAACAACTAGGGAAAAAATAAAGCCCTTACACCTTTCATGTGGAAAGACTGGATGGAAAATAAAAACAAAGATGGGCTTGTGAGATTGAGTGTTATTACTTAAACAATGGGTCTAATCCTGGAATGTGCTGAGCACATCTTGAACCTTCCCCAGTCTCTCCAGCTGCTGTTGGTGCTGTCGGGAATCGAGGATGATGCACTTTGCACAAAGAGGAGATGTGGTTCAGGCTTGTCCAAGGTTTTCCATTCTAAGCTCTCACCCCCCTCAACTGATAATTTGGTTTTTGATTAAAAAAATATGAGAGCGAGGGAAATCTCAGCCTTCCTCAAAAAGAAAGGGAGCGGGGAACTCACGTAGGGACTGAGCCCAAATGTGCCAGCTTTCGGTTTTCTGTAAAAAATAGGCAAAAAAAATTGTTTAAGAAGTTGTGTAAGAGTAATCTCCTTGCAGCCAGCTCTGGAGGCAATAAACTAACAGGGGATCTGTTCTCTCAGACAGCTAATACACACTGAGCTCCCACTTAAATCACTGGAAAGAGCTACACATGATTCATATGCTATGGATACATTGGGAAACTCAAGGCATTGGCTCCCAGGGTTCTAGCAGACGAACCCATTCCTAGCAAACAAATTACATTCCAACTCAGAAAATTCTATGATTCCATTGCTTTATTCAGCAGACATGGATCCACTGGCCAAGAAAAAACCAGCAGTGAGAAGAAGTTGCAATGCCGTTAACCCTCTAAAGACTCCAGGCAACAAAAAGCACAGCCTTGACGCACAGCATAGCTGAGGCCAGGCAGGTTCCCAGTCCAACTGGGAAGAGTTAAAGGTTTTGCCTTTACTTTGGATGAAGTTTGCCAAGACAATCTTCCAGAAACCTTTGAAATGAGAAACAGGCATTTAAAACATTAAGATATCTCTCCCTTCCAGCCAAAGCCCACAACTACATTTCATTCACGCTCTCCCCTTCCTGAGACTGCAACAGCTGCTAAAATTAGGAGAGTTGTAGCTACAAAATCCACAAAGGAGTTAAGATCTCGGTTATAAGCTTCCCAACCCATTATCACCCATTGTGTGATAAACATCTTCCTAAGTAGGCACTCTCCTTTACCCTCAAGCACCTTCTTTAATTGTGTCTTCGGCTAAAAGCAAATCATCCTGCCTCTTAATATCAGGTTTGATTAAGTTAATCTTGATGTGATATCATGAAATAATATTTACTGCTCTCCAATAATTTATGTAAATAGCTTCCCCTTTCACCCCAGCCGTTCGGGATGACAGGTGATTCAGTGCTGCTGCTCCACGCTCACATCTGTGGCCAAGGCAGGCACTTGTGCAGGGCTCCTGATGGATCGAGCCAGCGTGCTAACGAAATGCATGGTCCATCACCAGCACGAAGCCTACCTTCCTCTTTGGCCTCAAAACCCCCAGCCTGCTGAACAAACTGAACAAAAGAACGTTGTCAGGGTTGGTTTTTTCCCCCTCCAGCAAGTCTTTAAATGGGCATTATTACTGTATTTAAAGCTGTATTTTGCTGTTAACCAAGGAAAGCCCATCGCACGCACCGATATCGGGCTACCACAGGTAGCTTCCAACAGGCTGAGGCGTTGCTGCGTGCTGACTCGAGCCCAAACCAAGCTCACACCACATCAGCACCACAGCCACCGCTGCTCCTCACAGACTCGAGAGCAGCCTGAAGCCGGCGCAGACAGCTGAGATAAGGAGGGAGATAGGAGGAACCGCACACACGAGTGAATAACCACCTGCAATCACGGGTGACTCGCCAGCGAGGAAGTCCAAGCCAGACACAAACTACTCAAGGCCTCAGACAGGAGACATGGTACAGCAGAAGGAGCTGAGCCCAAACCCACTGTGAGAAGCTGAGGTCTCCGGGGATGCTCGACTCCACCGTGGCGCAGCATTTGCTTCACTTGAAACAAGATTTAGTAACCTCGGCACTCAGAGCGTGCCTTGGCTTTCAGAAAACATGTCCTTTGGACACCTCCACATGTGATGGCCCTGAGAACAGACAGGCAGGGACCAGAGAGGAAAAGCAGAACAAGGGCTGTTAAAGCAGCAGTGAAAGGCCACTTTTCTGAGGTGGAAGACCGTGACACTTCTCTGGCTGTATCTGAGCTACATCTACTATCCCACACAATTTCCAGCCCTCCCCCTTCCATGGGAACATCCCCTGCAGCACCAATCCATGGCTCCGAGTGCAGAACCCAGCTTTGCATGATTTTGAATAACATTTCGAATACCATCAGACCAGTGAGAACCACGAACGCTTCCACCTGATCACAACCCTGAATATGCACTAGACTTTTCTTTTTTTTTGAGCTGCATTTTCTGGGCATGCATTTACAAGACAGGGCACTTTGGAGCAGGCACCTATCGACTGGTGGGAGGGTTAGGAAATAAGCCAAAGGGATAGCAGTGTGTTTTTATTCCTCTTACTTCACCTACTGTAGCTCAAGTCCTTTGATTCCCTCTTTAGAGAGTGGTTAAGGCTTGTATAACATTCCTAAAAACCCCAGATCCTTTCTGCTCATAAAACACAGCGCAGCTGCTGGAAAGGCGTTTTTCCTCCTATCACGCCATTCCTTGTGGGAAGTGCTTCCACGGCCGCTTGTAACTAAGAATTCCAATTAGTGTCCAGTGCAGTGACGATGCCCGTGATCCTGAGGAAGAAAGTGAGAGGGGACAGCTGTCCCCTGGAAACCCGGCTGAGATTACCCACTCATTAGTACCAGACCATCGGAGCAGCCACCAGATGGTAACAACCTCCAGTCAATAATGTGACATGTTTTGCAATCACCAAATCCCTTTGCAGAAACAGGGCAGGACGAATCTTCTCTCCTGAGCACTTGGGCAAAGTGGTGGAGAGAGCTGGAGCAGCTTGGCAGCAGCTCCAGGCAGGGTTTGCCCACACTTGCTCAGCCCAGCAGTGACAGGAGGGAGTCGGGAGAGCATGAGTGGAGCTCTGTTGGATTTGGGATGCTCAGACTCCAGGGAGGACCACGGAGCAACTCTCATTCCTCCCCTCTCCTCCACAGCAGCAGGAGCTCAATGACAATTTCTGTGTCGTGAAGAATGTTCTCAGGCCTATGGTTGGATTTTGGCCATTGCACAGTAAATCCAGAGCATCCCTCAGTAGCTTCCACTGCACACCAATCTAGCTCTAAAGGTTGTATTAGGGTGTATTAGGAATTCCAGCTGCAGGGAAGAGCTGGACTAGGAGAGACTTTAAAGTGAATATCCTCCCTTCCTGGTGAGCACAAACAAATTGAAGTGGATCACCCGGAAATTAATTGTTCAGAGCAAGAGTTGTCTCCATGAAAAGTCCAGTAATACTGAAACACCATTTAAAGAGTGTTTGGAAATAAACAAAAGAGAAAGTTTCAGAAAGGCACCTGTGTCACATTTTATTTGGTTTGGGGCTGTTATTTTCTCCCCTTCTTTTTTGTCTAGGGCTAATTTGAGACTTTCTGCCTCTCACCTGCACATTTTTTGCAGGTTCTGACTTCTGATTTCATTGCAGAGGTGCAGCAACACCCAGTAAAGCCAACAGAAAGAATTTCCCCAACATCATGGGGTTTTTGACCTCAGTGCACCATGTTCACACAAATACAGAGAGCTACTGTCAGAAGGCACAGCTATGAGAAGGCTCCCATCAGACCTTCAAGCCCAGCCAAAAAGACCTCTTGGAGAAAGGCAAACACCCACCCTGAAAGGGGTTGTCCCAAACTGAGCTGTGGGGACATCAAGTTCAGATTACCACTGGGGTGAATGCCAGGTGTCCTTACAAGTTTCAGATGTGGAACTCAATGTCTTTCTACCATGCACAAAGCAACCTCTGATAACTTCTACCTGCTGAGATACAGGGAGTCTCCTTGAACTGCCCAGGAAAAAGGGGAGTTGCCCTTGAGGTGTAAAGTGCTTCTAAAATACCAAAACATCTAAATTGTTCTGGAGCTCTCCTTTAAAAAGTACCCAAGAGCAGAGACAATCCATGGACAGCAGATAAAACTTTGCACACAGAGAGCCTTGAAGTCACCAAACCCGTGGAGATGCTGCAAAAGAGCCCGAACCTCTCAGGGAGTAGTCTCAGATTCAACTGATCCCCTCCCACCTGTACCTGGATTTTAGCTTCACCTTTCAGAGCCAAAGCTTTGGACCACTGAAGCTCAGGCTGCATTTTGGGTCACGCGGCCAAGGAAGGTCTAATCCCAGCTCCTAGGGGTGCAGCAAGGAGCCCCTCGGCCCTGCCTTGCAACACAAGCAGAGTTGCAACACTCAAGACCCCTGACACAGCCAAACCTTCTCGCAGCGGCACCTCAAGGCAAGAGAAAAGGCTCAGGAGCTCATCCTAGACACAGAGGTTGTGAGTGCACGGCGAGGGCACACATCTGACTCTGTGCTGCTGTGAGAGCACAGGCCCACCTCTGCTGGAGGTAGAAAGTGCACAGGCAAAGAAAACCCGGGGCAGGGTCAGCAGGGTCGGGGAGCAGCCCTGGGAAGGCCAGGCCGTGCAGGCAGGGCTGGGATCTTGCTCCATAACCCCAGCTGCGGGTACCTGCGCATCCATTGCGACACTCGGCAGCGCTGCCAGCGCGGCCCCGCGACGCCTCGCACCTCCCGGCTTTCACACAGATAAAGGACTGCTCTGCAAGCCATAAACCTCCCGAAAAAAAGCCACGGAGCTGCACAAAAGCCTTCTCCTAACACGTGATTTGCACCAGCCCTGCAGTCTCAGCAAGTGGTAGACCGTCATAAAACCCATTCTCATGCTATTACAAAACTCCTCACCAACACCCGCCGCTGCCCTGCTCGGGGTTTTATTTGCCACCTTACTCGAGTAAGGAGGGCTCGTTCCAGTTGCACAAAACGCAAACGGGGAGCCCTGGGCCATTCTGCCACCCACGCAGTTAATTACACCTTCGACAGCCAGAGAAGGGCTGGGTGCAGAGGATCCAGGCCCTCCCGTGGCTCGCAGAGACACGAAGACCTGTTGGCACCTGGAGGCTCGTCCCATCAGCACCTTGTATCACCAGCTGGGCCAGACACGAGTTCAGTTTTACAGACTGGGTGTTCATGAGCCTTAAAAGAATTCCCTGGGTTTCCCCCCCCAGCTCCAAAGCTCACACACACACACACACACAGATTGTGCTTTTTTTGCACGGCTCTCTTTGAGGCAAACTTGGCACCTGAAGTTTTCAAGCCTGTGTTGTCACAGAGCTGAATGTCAAGGGGGTTGGAACTAGATGATCTTTAAGGTCATTTCCAATCCAAACCAATCCTGTGGAAGTTATTTCAATGAGAACCATTCAGATAGTTATAACCAGGTTTTGTGATCTGACCATTCACCAAATTCTTCTTCCCTTCCCAAGATTCTTCCAGATGGACTTCTTTCTTTCTCAACCCTACTAGGTTTAAAGGCAAAAGCAGTGCCTGGCATAGAGAAAGAAAAATAAGCATTGGCCTGCTACAAACCTAAATTTATGGCATTTCTAGGGTCTGGTTTCAGTGAGCAGTTCCCTTTTCACTCAAGTTCTCCAAGTCTTCGCTCTCCCAATCATTAACTCAGTCTCTGAAAAATTAGGCTTTGTGCCTTCTGTAAAGAAATCTCATTCTAAAGAAAGGCCAGCATGCCTGCACAATTTTCTTATGCTGTGAATGTGGTCAGCACAGAAAAACTAAGAAAAATATAAATCTTCTAAATAAAGAAGAGCCTACTTGATTATCTGCTAATTGAGAGCTGCACAGCTCTTACTAATGAAAATTTATTTCTAATAGCATGGGGGATACAGGCACACAAAAGCCCATGTCAGATTGGTCTGATGTGGGGTTTTTTTTAAATAGTAGTGCAGTTGCATTCCACATATATTAATATTATACCCAAGGAAAAGAAAAGATGAAGTTATCCAGAACTTTTGCCTTGGCTCCTTGCCATGACATCCCGAGGCTGATGTGTGCTCCCTGCCACTGGCCTTGTCCTCTCTGGCAGAGGCTTGGGGAGCAGTGGGAAGAGATGAGAGGAGAAAAAAAAAAAACCTTGCTGGCCACCCTAAGTCTGTAATTGACTGACACAGCCACTTCGGGAGCGTTACTGCTCCGAGGGGAGCGTTCACAGCAAACTGGGTTCCTTGGAGTAACCCAAAACACAGCGCTAGGTTCACCATGAAGAGCTCCCCACCCTCTCAGCCCCTCCAGCAGACGGGTGCTCCAGCCCAAGGAGGGTGTCCCATGCCACAAACAGCCAAACTCACGAGGTTTGGTGCAGCAGGAAAATTCACCAGACAGACCTGCTGGAACCCAGCATCGCCCTGAACCATCAGCAGGGGTGGCTGCTGTGGATTCGTGCCCTAAAACCCCAGGCTTTACCCTCTGATACACCCTCGCTGCCTAACACCAGACATTTTGGCTGATAGCTGGCCACACGGCTATTTCCTAGAGTTGTAGTTCAGCATCTTAATTTCTAGGAAAAATCCCAGGAAACAGTGAGGGGGAAGAAGGCCATGGTCTTCCAGGCCTCACTGGGACAGCTCCCAGCATGCTTCTACTCCTAGAGTTGGTGTCCCACTAAGAGGAGGCAGGCCAGATACTTGAAAGTCCTCAAGCCTTACGCTTGATATATTTTTATATATCAAACCACTAGGAAAAGTAACTTTTCCTGGGATGGAAATAGGCACCAGAGCCTTTGCCAAAACCATTTCCACGGATTTGCACAAGTGGGCTCTCAGCACTGAAGGCAACAGGCCCCCATTACAGGCTACCTCCATTGGTACTGAAGTCAAAGTTTTACCATTATCAAGCAATTTTTAGCCTTCTCTTCATGAGTTACTAATCAAATAACATGGGCCTATATGGGGCAAAATTTAGGGTTTTTATTGGTTGTCTAGAAACAGGCATTCATGTACTAAGTTTCACCATCTAACATCCAGCTTCTCTCTTCAAATTTAGGATTTACCTCAAGTGAGATCAACACTCAAAATATTATTTCAGCTCCTGCATACAGGTGAGCATGATCCAGTTTCAGCAGAGGGCTTGAAATTCCTGACCTACCCATATCTTGGGTGTGTTAAAAGTAACATACAATAAGCATAAATCTGATGGAACGAATTCAGATTTCAGTGTGAAGTTTTATGAGGTTATTATTTAAAAAAAAAAAAAAATCTCTGAAGTAAACTTTTCTCTTGGGGTAATTCCCCCAGCTCAGCACAGCACCAAGAAAAAGTAATTCATCCCAATTGGAGTTGGGACTCAGCCACAACATCTTGAAACAGATCCAGATCTGTTCCCCCTCCTCTTGGGGATGGGGCAAATAAATATGGGGTTTTGCTCTGACCCGACAGAGAAGAGGGGCAGAGGTAGCTCAGATGTGGGGCTGCATCTCAGGCCCTGTGAGAAGGATGAGGTGTTTGTGCAGGGAGTGCTGGTCCTCAAGCACCCCGAGCTGCCTCGTGGACTTCTGTGTGCACACTCACACCACATTGCATTAAAACACAAAAGCAACGCTTTCTCAGACCTCTGGATATTTTACTTCGTCTCAGTATCACTTACAGCCACCATAAATCAAGCAGTCCGCCCCCTCTCCTTCCCTAATGTTTTATAAACTGCAGAAAGCTGGAGTATTTTTTGGCCCAACAGCCTACATATCCCATAATAAATGCCTCTCCTAATGTTGCTTTATTTTATCAATATTGCCAGACTTCTTAATGGGACTCTAAGCCCCTGACTAACAAAATATATTGTCTGTCATATTCTGTATTTACTTTTCCTGCAAGGAACAATGATGCTCTATCAGCACCAGCGCAGGGTAACGGAGGTCAGAGCCTGTTAATTGGAAAAACACATGGTCTGACCAGCCAGGCCCAGACCCCAATGGATAACCAGCACCCCACTCACAGCCACCCTTTTTTTTTTAGGGTTGGGATGTATCCTGCAAGAGGGGCTCAGGCAGGTGATGCCCCATTGCTGCCAGGTGGGAAACAACACCTAAAGGATATTTATGGATGAGTTTTGGGGGAAGGCAAA
>WEKY01061396.1:67213-86447 GCA_013390045.1 Picathartes gymnocephalus | reverse complement strand
AAAAAAAAAAAAAGAACCCACCCTCCAGCCAGGGTAGCACAAGGTTGGCTTGCCTTCAGGAAAATGCCTGGTTGTATGCAGCAGCTGTGGTGCGAGTAGTACAACAAATTCACTTACTGAATGACAACAGCTTTATTGGCAAGCCAATTCAATTAAAGCCACTGCAACCAACAAAGTCGCAGGCAGCGCTCGCCGCATAACGAATATGGAATCATGCCTATGTTTCCCCAAGTGCCCTCAGCCCTCCCTGTCCCTCTGCATGAGAGGGAAAGGGATGAATGAATTAGGCTCAGATGATGGTAATTAATGGCTTGGCTGTCAGAGAGGCATTTTGTCGGCCCCCGTGGTTGAAAGCTCCGTGTCAGAGATGAGGTCCCAGCACTGCCCAGGCAGGGCAGCCCTCCTGCCAGCACCATGGGGCAGTGCTGCCCAGCATTGATCAGCCTGGCCTGCTATTGATAGGTAAATAATACCTTCATTTTTCATCTTCACAAAGCACGTCCTTCGGGCTACAGGTACGGGAGTTCTGGCATGAGCTTGTTAAGGAAAAAGTGTCCTTAATGCTGGGCTGAACACAAAACAAATATTCTTATGAAATATACATTAAGAATTCATTTTAGCCTTCAGTAAAATAGATAAAACCTGGAATTTTTTTTTTTCTCTGAACACTAAAACTTTGCTTTCTAAGGGAACATTTAAGACCTCCCCTGCATGTGGCATGCATGAGACTGATTTTCTACCATCACTGAAATTACCCAGGTTTCATCGTGTTCTGAACCATGACAAATATTTAAGTGGTACTGCCCAGCTAAAATGACAAAGGTACTGCTTTCCCCAAAATTTCAGTAAGGGAAGAAAATGAGGTTCGAGTGTCAAAATATTTTGCAAAATTTCTCTCATTACCTCATTTATGAATAAGCTTTAAAAATAAAAAAAATAAAAAAAAGCAAAGAGGGTACTGAAAGCTTCTGGGCAAACCCCTTGAAGCCACAGAGAATTTTGGTAACACAGCAGTGAGGTCAGAGCAGACCAGCACCCAACCCTACATATCCACGAGCACATGTCCCACCTGGAACAATTCCAGCTTTGCTCCTGCCTGGTGGCACCCACCACCACACCCCTCCCAGCATCCCCCCTTGCTGCACAAAGGGCAGC
This sequence comes from Picathartes gymnocephalus, assembly GCA_013390045.1. Classification (NCBI taxonomy): domain Eukaryota; kingdom Metazoa; phylum Chordata; class Aves; order Passeriformes; family Picathartidae; genus Picathartes; species Picathartes gymnocephalus. The sequence continues at coordinate 85,292 of WEKY01061396.1, read as the reverse complement.
CAGGCCTCACTAACTCTCATTTTTCTTCCCATGGAAAGAAGAAACCTTATAGAGATGCCTTCCTGCTACTCACTTCCAAAAACCTAAAGCTAGCTTGACAGCCCCAAACCCCACATCCCTTTTTAACCTGGAGCAGAGGCAAATTGAGTTCAAAGCAGTGACCAAGGCCATTCTGGGCCTTTCTTTTCCTCAAGTTTCTTGTTATGAAATGGTTATGAAATAAAAGCCCCTCTTTTCAGAGCACACCAATGTAATTGCCTGACTGCTTCCCGTGTCAAAGTGACCAATACTTTCTGTGCCTCTGGGAATGTAAAACTGAACAAAACATCACTCATTTGGACATTCATTATGTGACTCGTTATTGTACATTAAACATTTGTATCCTTAAAATAATGGCCTCGCTATTACCAGCCACAAGATTCCCTCTTCTCCCTTCAGCTCAGAGATGAGGGCGTTGCTGCAGCTCTGGAGGGGTGACACCCAACACTTAGGGACCATCCCTCTAAGTGGAAAACATCCCTGCTTTGTTTGTGCCGCAGAAAGAGAGATGCCTTTTCATTTCCAGACAGCGTTTCAATATTCATTAAGCAGCAGACTAATGGCACAATCCTTAATCGCTCAAACAAGGACTGATGAGCGCGGCTCCGGGTCCGCAGGAGTCAAGGATGATGTTTTAATGGATAAGCCTTTATCTCGCCATCCTGGCTGCTGGTGTGGCTCAGAAGATAAAGCCTGGTCGTCCCACCCCCCCCGTGCCACAGATGGAAGGGCAGAGGAAGGAGCAGCCAAAATTTCTAGATTCCCTCAAATTCCTCCAAGGTAACACCACCAAGTTCACCCAGTGGCCACGGCAGGGTGACAACGGATGAATCCAGGCTGTGGCAGCAGCATGGACACCTAACAGTGCTGGCCTGGGCAGGGACTCATTCCCAGGGAGAGGCTGTCCTGGAACAAGCTTGCACCAGGCATTTCCAAACCAGTCTGGCCAGTTGTGGCGTGGGCTTGCCAAGAAACGCACAAAGCTGACCTTTGCTGGGGTTTTCGGAGGGGAGGAGGGTGGTTCGTGAGGGACATGGAACAGGACTGTGGTGTCCTCAAGTACGAGGTGACACAATCCTACCAAAGGACAGGGAGGGCCAGGAAAACTGCAGACAGGTCCTCGTGTCCCATCAGACCTGGGATGAGCTCCGCACCATGCAGACCTCAGATATACCCCTGGATAAGCTGCCCCAGAGCTTCTGTGAGGAGGAAAATGGATGGAAATGCATCCCCTGGGCTGGATGCTCTGACTGGAGCCAAGACCAGTTGCAGGGGGTGAAGGGAATAACAGGAGCAGCACCTCCTACATTTCCTTTCACCACAGTCACAGGCAGCACCAGCTGTGGGCACGTCCAGCTCCAAACCCTCCTGCCCCATCCTACCACTTGCAAAACTGTGCAGGGAGGCCATTTCAGCAGCCAGGTCCAGCAATTCAACACAGCCTGAGCTTCAGTCACCACATTTTCTTCTGCAACTTCCCCAAGGCAAAGAGGAATTAACCCGTGGTGTCATCCCTGACTCACCCATGAGGGGAACACCAGGCATGGCACAAAACTGCACAGTGGAAAGGCTGAGCATTCCCTCCCCTCAGCACTTAGAAGAGACACTGATGTCTCCAAGCAACTTCGTTTAGCAGTTTCTTTTTTCTTTTTCAGTTTATCAACACTTCGAGACCACCAATTAATTTCAAGCTTTAAGAAACCTTAAAATGTTCTGGCCACATTAAAGTACAACCTTTCCCAAAAAACATGAATCCCAGGTACAGGAAATTTTAAAAAAAAAAAAAAAAAAAATTATTTCTTCCCAGAAAAACAGAGTAGCACATTTTTTCACAGTGAATACCACAGCACAGAGCACTCCTGCAGCTCTAGAGCTGCCTTCAGAACAGCTCTGCACACTCATAACACCCAAAGTGTTTCTCTTGCCCAGCTGAAGGGCTCAGCTGAGCAGAGAGGCTTTCCAAAAAACCGAAAGCATAGCCCACACGGAGCTCTCCCCTCCGGAAAACGTGGGAGCCGCACCGTGATACAACAGCTACTGCAGCTGCCGCTCCGTGGGCACGGGGAGATGCTCCAGGGATAGCAGCTGTCTGCAGAGAGCTGGGATCTCTGAGACAGGAGGGCTTTAAAGAGCAGCAGACCCGGGAACCACTCACCTGCCCCATCGTGGAGAGCAGCTCCCTGGTGTGCGCATCCCGTCCTTCCCCTCAGGAAAAATCCACGGTGGCCACGTAGATGAGGTGCCCCCCGAGGCCCAGCGTGGTGCGCGACAGAAACTCAGCTGGAAGCACCTCCCAAAAATCTCCGTCTTCTGTCAGCTCGTCCTCTCTTCTCTCCCAAAGCAGCACAGCTTTTCTTCCCCACAGGCAGAATCTCCTGGGCACCCACAGTAAGCCGGCACCTCCAAGCACCAACCCCGCACAATCCCAGGGGAATTGGAGCCCCAGAACGCCCTTTTCCGAGCCAGACAAATGGCAGAGGGAGGCCACGGGCAGCGTCTCTCAGGCCCAGTCCGAGAAGCAAGGGCAGCCGAGGCGTGAGCAGGAGGCCGCGCCGCGCAGAGCGGGCGGCGGTGACACAGCTCGCCCACAGCAGGGACCCCCGGCCAGCCAGCCAGCGCCTAAACAAACCCCAAAACTTGCGCTCAGCCGTGCCTTTCCGAGCTGCAGGAGACCCTCAGGACACGCAGGCAGCAGCAGAACGAAGCGCAGAGCTCGCTGTTGGCCGTGCCCTGATGAGGGGCTCGTGGTCAGCCTAACGAGGCACACCTGGAGCAGCGGCGGTGCCCCCCCTGAGGGCAATCAGCGCGGGGCAGCACGGCCGCAGCTGAGGGTCATCAACGTCCCTGGCCAAGCAGGGCCGCCCTCGCTGCTTTCTGAGCTCGCAGGATGGTTAGAGGGACAGGTGTCTGAATGCCAAAGGATGCAGCCTTGTCTCTCCCAGCCTCTCTGTCCCTGCCCCCGTCTCTCCGCTGCTCCTCCCCAGGCTCCCCGGGTGGCTCCTGGCTCATCCCTGGAGCTGCCAGAGGAGCCTGTGACCTGCAGCCAGCTCTGCCCTCACAGGTCAGTGTCCCCATGGGACAGTGAAGTCCCAGCGAGTGCTGGTATCACCCTTGGCTCACCCCCCGTCACTGAGCAGCTTCCATCTCACTGGTATTTTCCTGATGGAGACAGCATGCTGCCGTGTCCCTTCTCCACAAGTTTCTCAGTTAGTATCATCCAGGAGTAGCTGTGTTTTGGGGATGTGAACTCTCTTTTTCCTGCTGAAGGTCACTGCATTATCAGCACACCAGTCCTTGTCTTCATAGCCAGTACAAATCCTTGCGGAAAAGCTTTGCAGAGCACAGACTTGAGTTAAGCAGTAGGGAGGGACGGGCTCCTTCAATCCAGAATTTACAGAGATCCCCAAAATTTAATATTTTTGAACCATCAGCACTGGTTTTTCTGATAAACGGGGAGCTGTGATGTGCCAGGAGCTGACAGGAGTCCCGGGGTGCAGCACCACAGGCCGAGGAGCATCGCCGCCCTGCCTCTCGTGCAACCACCAGGTTTCCACAGCACAGAATTCCCGTGGGAGGTCACCAAGAAGCCCTCAGTGCTCACCTCTAATTGAACAAGGCCTGTCCTGACCTCAGTTAAGGGAAAGGGGGACATCCCACATTAGTTTGGGAAGCTTTTTCTTCATCCTCCCCACCCGTGGGTTTCTCCCCACGCCCCTGAGCAGCCCATGGGCCCAGCATCTAATTATACATAAACTAAACATCCTCTCTTCTGCTAAAAAAGAAAATACACAACATACATCTGCTTTAATCAGAGTTTAAAGGAATTTGGGACTCTGAAATCACAGAAGGTATTAAAAGAGGCATTGCCAAACTAAAAATCCTTGGTCTTTTAGCAACTCTGAAAAGAGGCGGGGTGGGGGGGAAAAGCCATGCTGAGGGAAAGGTAAATTTTTTCCACCAAACTGCCAAGTTATGCCTTAAGATAAAGCCTGAAACAATGTTGGTCAGGAGGGAGCAGCTCAGCACGCTGGCTGCTCCACTCCCTGGATTTGGCAGGGGCTGCTTTCTGAGAGCCCCATGGCTCACCATGGCAGGCTGAGCATCCACGGGGCACGGCCAAAATACCCCAGCCATTAACTACAGGTTAATCATATTTACTGCAGCCCTGTTGTTCCAAGATTCTCAGACAAAGGCTAAATTCAAGAAAACTTAAAAAGGAACAGATCTTCGGAGCTGATTTATTGTTAATGCAATTAGGATGAGGGAGAGAATCTAATTACCAAGGACTCTCACTTTTCCCCCCCCTACCCCCCCACAGGCTGATTTAAAGAGGAAGCTCTCAGTGTAGTAACTACTTTCTGGTTTACTTTACTTCTTAGCACAGCAGTTGTTGAAACAGCCTCAGTGTTTTCTCAGCTGCATTCTTATGTCAATGCTAAGGAAGGGATGAGACAATTCGGACATGTCAGAGGAGAGGAAAGAGGTGTAAAAGATAAAGGCACCAGCTTGAAAAAAAAAAAAAAACCACCCCCAAAATGTCTCCAAGGAGTTAAGAATGCACCTGAGGCTGCAGTGTGGTGGAGGAGAGGCCAGAAGAACGGGTCATGCATGTGGCTGTCCCCCCAGTTCCCAGAGGCACAGGTAGGAAGGCACTGCTGGAGTGCCAGGATGGCTTGCCCTCGGGCCTATCCCAGGCAGGAAAGGAATCCTGATGGGAGCCAGCAGCACAAATCCCGGTGTTTAGCCTGGCTTGGTGGCCTGAGGTCTTTAATCTGCAGCAGGGGGGTACCAGGAGGGGCAGTGGCCAGTGGCCAGGCTGCCAGCCCAGCACTGACAGGCTGGAGCTGAGGCAATTGAAGTACATGAAATAATAGTAGTGAGATAAATGCAAGGCAGCCGCCGAGCTGCACACCCTGACAGCCACCCCAAACTCCTGCAGCAGGCACCTCGACCACCCATTGCAATTCCAAGAGATACGGTGTGTGCATCTTTAATTACTGCTTTTATTTATCTCTCCACAAACCTTGCCCTCCAGTTCTTCAAAGATTTCTCTGTGTGTTACAAAGATACTCTCATTCTGGTGTTTTTATGATTCCAAGTGTGGCAATAGGTATATAAAAGTGTGAGTTGATTCCCATCCCTTAGGTACGCCATGAGGAGGGAGGAAATGGGGGTGCATTGGGGGCCCATTAGACCCCCTTGGAGAGTGGTTTTGGGGGGTAGGTGGGCAGAAGAAGAGGGAGGATGCTGAGCAGAGGACCAGGGTGGGATGCAGACAATGGATAAAGGTGCATCTCCAGCAGCCCAGACTCTTCTTTGCTCATCCATCGTCGTGCAAAGGCAGGGCGGGAGAGCTTGACACTGCTTGCAGCAAAACAAAACATAAAAACTCTAAACATGCAACACGACACCTTAAAAGCATTCCCGCAGCCCTTTGCCAACCCACCTAAATCCTGACCTTGAAGAAAACACCCCACCTTGTCCCCGGCTCCGGCGAGTCATGCCGAAACCTGCCAAGCCGTGCGGGGAGAAGGGCCCCGGCCACGGGGGCTCCGGGTGGGAGGAGCAGCACATCCCAGCCGGAGCCATCGGCAAAGATCATCCCCTTCCTGGCTGCACCTCCCTGGCCAAGGAGGACTCGCCTCTACCTCCTCACTGCAGCGCAGGAAGCAACGTGAAAACTTAAAAAACCCAGTAGGATCAAGTATTTCCAGGATCCTCACTGATTTTTCAGGCTGCTCACTGATTTTGAGGATTCCTCCTTGAATCCATCTCGGTGCAACTCAGAGAGAGGTTCACTTTCAACCTTTAAAGAAGAGGATAGGGATGCATGAAAGGAGAACTGAGCTGGCCCTGCTCTGCTGAGAGCTCTGCTGCTCCAGCCCCAGGGCCAGGGGTTACTGGAGCAGGTGAAAAGTCAGACCTTGCACCACGCTCATGGTTAGGTGTGAGGGAGGTGTGAAGGGAAGCACTCTGCAAAGACCACTCTGGCACCAAGCAGGACCTCTGCCACAGCCTTAAAAAAACCCCAAACCAACAAACCAAACCAAAAACATACCTGGAAAGATTCTGGCTGTGGCTGGATATATCCAGGAGCCCTCAGCCAGCTGATCTGCTGCGGGCAGCACAGGAATGGGAGGGAGCACCTGGCACCGGGAACGAGGCAGCAACTTGTGCTGCTGGGAATCAATAACTCCCTATTTCCCAACTCCTTATCCCCAACCACCTCAACACACAGTGAGTACACTCCAGCTTCATCCTGCCCCACGGCACTCCCCAGGGAGCTGCAGTCCAGCCACACCAGGAGTGATGGCGAGCCAGATATTGGGTATCACTCCATCCTGGATAAATCCTCCCTGCAGCCTCTCCGGAACATTCCCAGTGATGGAGAACCTCAGCTCCTGGGAGAGGCCAGCTCTCCACTGGTGCTAATCCCTGGGCCTTTCTGCTGGTGCAAACTTCAGTGTGCAAGGAGTGTGAGACACAAACACATCGCATGCTCCCAAAAGCTAAAGGCTTTCCAGGGACAAAACACCAGCACAAAGGGACACGGGTTTTTTATTGTTTGTATTTCTTATTTTTTTTAATAAACAGGGTGCTGTGTGATACGAAACGCTCTTCCCAAGGGCTGCTAGAGCCACGCACGGGCGCAGGCCTGCGTTTAATCCCCTGGGGAGGTTTAACAATCACTTTCCCAACCCGCTCACCAGCTCTGTTTTCCAGCACATCGCCCCTTATCTGCGCCCGGCGGCCGGAGAGCGGCTCCGGGATGCAGAAACACGGCTGTTCCTCTCCTCTCCGTAATGGCCAACCGCAAGGAAGGACATCCTTCCCCATTTCACAGCCCCGGAGCTGCGTAACCACAACCGCCTTCCCGGCGGCGGGAGCGGGAGCGGGAGGATTTCCCCCGTGCAGATGTTCATCCCTCCGCCCACGCCGCGGTTTCGCGGGGACAGCCTGGGGCACCTGATAAAGCAGCCGGGTCCGAAGGATTTATGAGGCTCCTGCTCCTAAATCGACGGGAAAGGGGAGGTTTAGGGGGCGCAAGGCAGGCTGGAAGTGGGGTGGAAGAGTTATCACCGGGGTTTGTCCACGGGGTTTATATCGTTGTGGCATTTATCCTTTAACTTCCCTCAAAGTTCACTTTGGAAATGACAAGTGAAAGTCTCATCACTCCACAGCCAGGTGATTTTTTGGCCACGTGATGCTCCATGTGCTCCCGTGCAGATTCAGGAGGAGGTGGGGGAAAAGCACTACTAAAACACCTCTTTTTATAGGTCTGTGGATCATGGTATGCCCTGCTGTCAGAAAAGGTTAGTCTGTTATTGTTTTTGGGGGGTTTTTAATAGGTTTTTAATACTCTGTGCAACAAGTGCTGAGCCCCCTCGGTGTGCCTGGCCAGCAAAGCCCCATAAATATTCCCAGGCTAAATAACCTATGGCCCCATACAGCTGCCCAGGTGGACCACTAGCCCTGTTAGCTGCTGAATTTATGATTCTGAAACAAAATAAAAGGGTACGCAGGATTTATTTTCTTTTTTAAAAAAAATTCCCTCAAAGCAAGGAGTCTTTCTCAGGGCCCAGCCAGCCCAGTGCCTGACACAAGCATTACCCACCACTATTTTATGGTCTTTGCTGGTTGGGGGCACCAGTGCTGCTTTAAAAAGCAGCAATATTCCTTGCAAACAGTGGTTTGGAAACAAGCATTCGATTGTCAGAAAGAGGATAAGGAGGCAGCATTGGCATGAGAAACAAATTTCAAAGCACGGCAGAGACCCTGTGCAAGCTCAGCCTTTGGGCTGCAGCTGGAGACCAGGGTTTTCCTCAACAGGTTAAAAACCCTGTTATTTTGTGCCCTGAACCCCAGGCAGCAGCTGAGGTGGGGGAACAGAGCCTGACCCCAAAGTTAAGCTGCAGAGCTCCCATCCCATCCCAGTTTCATGCCCACAATTGGAGAGATGCTCTACAATGCCACAAAATAAATAAAATCCCCGGGTTTCAAATGAACGTATTTACCTGGTCTCGCTATTTTACTCAGCCCATGACCTCTGCACATTATATAGGAGAGCAGTATAAAGCCCCTCTGAAAAGCAATCTTCCAGGGTAGGGCTTTTTGTTTTATTTTCTACGTTTGAAAAGACAATTCCAGGCTCTGGATGGCTCCGGCTTGCAGGCGGCTGAGCCGGCCCTTTTGTCTTTAAGGATGTGAAATGAGGGTGCCACATTTTCTGTGCTTTTTTGAACAAGTCCTGACCTTTCAACCCTAAAGCTGGATGGAGAGTGGGCCTGGTATTTGGAGGTTCTCTTTTTCATTTGTCCCAGCTGTCCCCACCTTGCGTGTCAAGTCCTTCTCCTGGCTCGAGACTTTAACCTCCAGCATGTGACAAACAGCAAGGACAGAGCCAAGGGCAGCAATTACACCATCTCCCAACTTCAGAGGGGGGGGAGAAAAAAAATAAAACAACTTTAAAAAGGCTCCAGGAAACAAGAAATGGCCAGGAAAACCAAACTCAGCAGATAAGGCTAAGCCTCAAATCACTCCCACTGTGAAGAAGTGCCACAAGCAAAGCACCCGAAAGGCTCGTGGTCCCTTTGCCACTGAATGTTTTTTATAACCAACAACGCTGGTGGCAACATCATGGCAGCCCAGAAGGAGATGCAATGCCCAGGGCAGGGAGAAGTTGTCCAGAAAATCCCGAACACAACACAGATAGGGTATCAACCCAGTGCTTGTCCTCGACCCACAGGCACCCAGCCAGCTGCTCTGGAGATGAAACACTGAAAACGCACCCAGGGCAGGTTCTGACCCTGTTTTACACCACTGCAACCCCACTGCAATGCTGCTGGCTTTAACCACGGGCTCCCCATCCAAATCCAGTGTGAACTCATCCTCTCCTGCCCCCCATCAGCACCAGCTCCTTCCTCCCACACCCAAACCACTGCTCAGCATCCTCAACTCTGCCTTCAGCAGCTCCTTCATGGCCTGACTTACTTTCTTCGTTTTTATTTTAAGTACACAGCACAAAAAAAAAACCACACACAGGCCAACTTCAGAGATATTCCCACTAGAAAAATTAAATACTCATAATGCTTTTTTAAAGTGAATTGGGCCCCTTAATTTGCATCTTATAATAAGGATGTTATCGTACTGGTTTATGGCTCAGCTCTTTAGTTTCTATCTCTCAGGGGCTAGATTTCCCCTCCTGAGTTCAATAGATGTCTGTGAACTAATGTAATTTTTTAAAAGGCTTTTCTTCTGTATTAACATTACAACCTTTATGAGTTAAAGGTTTTCCTTGCCCGAGCACAGGGTGTGTTGGAATTCCAGAGCCAGGCTCCGTGCTTTCCAGAGAGGATGCTTCAGCCTGGGGTTAATCCTAGGCAGAGGGTAGGAACCTTTCTCACCTCCCCACACCGAGCCCAGCTCTCCAGTGTGCTCCAGCTCTTACATTTAGCTTAATTATAAAACATTGTCACTCGAATATTAAAATAATGTTTAATACACAGAAGGGAATAAGCCAGTCCGGAAAAATGCATAATTTCCCTGCACCTGCCCTGCTCCTCGCATGCAATGAGCTCTCTTCTTTTTCCTCCCTTTCTCCTGACTGCCTCCCGCAGCAATGCTGGGAATACACTTCCAAGAGCTTTTAAAAAGCATTTAAAAGCCAGGGAGGCTTTCCCCCACCTCGGCACCTCCCAGGAGTGCCCATCCTCTGATCCCCTCGGGAGGCGGAGCAAGGCCAGGGTGGGATCTGTCCCCCTGTGGCCTTCCAGCAGCACCCGGGTCTTCAGGAGAGGGGAAAACAGCAACAACTTGCCTAAATCCCAGAGGACGTCTTTAAACTTGCCCGAATCAGGGCCCGGGGGCGGATGCTCGGCGTTTCCAAACAGCCGGGCTCCCAAAGTGCTCAAACACGCCGCGGGTAGGAGCGATGTCGAAAATGCCAGCCCCTGCTTTAATGTACCCCAGGATCACTCATCACCTCCACACCTTATTTTATATTGCCAGGCTCTGCTTTAAATAAGCTTTTTTTTTTTTTTTTTCTTTTTCCCCTCCCCTTTAATCACTACAGCTGCACAAGGTGGTGTCTCTTCAGCAGGGGAGAGAGGGAACAGGAAAAAAAAAGCAAGAAAAACAGCTAAAGGGGGATTTTAGGCAACCAAAAAGAAAAAAAAAAGCCAACTGGAGCAGCCAGGTGCAGAGCAGCTCCCAAAGGGATGTTCCTCCCCGAAGCCTCCAAATGGAAAAGCCAAAGCCCAGGGGAGCGTTCCAGGCAGGCAGCAGGGAAAAGGTCTGTTGGAGGGAGACTATGAAAAATAAGTTTTCTCCGTAGTGGAATGAGGGGTGCAGGGGGGTTTTTGGGGATGGCAGCGCAGGCCCAGCAACGGGGGGTTTCATGGACACAAGCCACGGAGCAAGGGCTGCCAGAGGACACCCTCAGCCCGCAGGGAAAGGGGACAGAAGTGTCACAGCCACCGGGCTCTGCTCGCCGATGCCGAGCTGCAGGAGGAGGTCAGGGAAAGGACAGACACTCGAAGAGAAGAAAGGTTTATTTAGGGCTCCATCCCCTGCTCCCTCCCTGCCCGGAGTGTCCCAGGTTTCCAAGGGCAGGGCTGTATAAAGAGTCATCCGGCACCCCTGCAAGCGCTACAAGCACTGATACAGAGACTTGGGAAGCAAATTCAAAGGCCCATTTGCTGCTGCCTGCAGGTGTCTGTGACGGGAGGCCCCTGGCCACCACCACCTTCACCCAACCCCTCGTGCACAGATCCAGAGAAACTGGAAAGGGTTAAGGAGCCCTTGGATGCTGTGCCTGTGCACTCACCACCTGGAGCGGCTGCGCTCACGACTGGGAGCCATTAAAGGTTTAGCAAGAGCTGGTGCAGGTGGTGGAGATTTTGGCTGCGGGCTCTTTGATGCACTGGGCTTGGCAAGCTCTGGAGATCATCTGCCGGACCCCAGGGATGACCCAGCCAGAGGCCACCGCCTGCCAAGGGGACCCTGCCACCGGGGTCAATCCCTCATCAGCTCTGTGGGGTTGGGCTGCTCCATCTGAACCTCCTCATTGAGGAAAAACTCCTGCCTGATCCTCTGCGGGGGGTTCAGCTGAGCCACGCCGTGCTGGGGGAAGAGGGGAAGTCCAAAGGCACCACCTTCTTCGTGCCATTTAACTTGGGATGTTGTAAAACGTGAAAATAACTTGAAAGGCAGTAGCCCCGTTTTATTAATAGCAAGTATTTATTAGCCTCCTTGATTTACAGTACGTTTCTGAAAGTCATCAGTCCATCACATTCTTCAGCACAGGGGCTGAGGTGTTTTTCTTGGTCAACACAATATGGAATATAGATCCGAGTATGAGAAGCCAAATACAACCTTCATTTTGCATGCACATATCCCACCGACGGGAGGCCCGTAAATGAGTCCTGTATAGCCCTTAGACACATGCAGACATTGGAGGGGAGGTGGGAGCTTCTGTACATCACCACTGGAAACCCGGAGGGCCACGGAAATTGCCAGGGAAGAGCCATCAGGGCTGGACCGACCTCGGAGAGCGGCGCGGCGCACACACCCCGGCCACCAAAAACAGGTGGGAATCCGCCTCACCTGGGTTTCGATAGGAAAAACCACCTGCCCATCCATCCCACTCACTGCAGAGTGTGATGCTCACGCAGCACAGGCACCTCCACCCACCTGCTACCATCCCCAATCCAGATTTTCCCCCTCCTCCCGCCCTCAGCGCGGGCTTTTGCCTGCCCACGGCCGGCATTCCCAGGGATCATATCGTGCTCGTTAGGGGAGGCCAGGCAAAATTAAATTGGGGCCCACTGGTTCTGCCATCTGAACTTCATCACTGCTAAAGATGCAATAAAAGTAATGGCAACAACGAACAAGCCTCTACCAGATGTGTAATTCTATCCAGTGAGATTAAGGAGCAAGGGCCGTATTTGGGGTTTTAGGGGCTTTATTTTGTTGTTGCTCTGCCCCCTCTGCAACTCCATCTTTCCTTGGGAATAATTGATTATTTGGACCCCTGTAGCAGATGAATGCTAGGAGGGTGGTTTTTGCAGGGAGAGAATTGGGGTGCAGGGGCAACAACGTTTGACTTGTAGCAGATACAACACACAATTGAATGATGATGGCTGAAATGGGAGAAGTGGGTGGGAGGAGAAGCAGAGAGTAAGAAAAGAAGGAAATGAGGCACTACTCTCATTTTTGAAGGGTGGGGGGTTTCAGCCCACTCCTCAGTAAGACTTTTCAGCGAGGTCAGGTGAAAGACCACAGCAGTGATGCTTAGCAGGTCCTCCCTGTCACTGCCAAAAACCCACAGGTAAAGGCTCCCCCCAGGTCTCACCAGCACCCAGACAGCTCAAACACACACAAGAAGGGAGATGCAAACTCAAAGCAAAGGCTAAAGATGGCAAAATAACCTCCAGCAGGCCAAGAGGATGGTGCTTCCCTCCAGCTTCCCCCAGAGCCCACAGCTGTGTTGTCACCCACCAACACCGCGGTGCTTCTTTGTCCCACAGTCACTTAGTGGGACCCAACACAAAGCTGGGGTGGCAAAAAAGCACACAAGGAGTTCGGCAGTTTTGCTTGGAAACTCACTCACAGGAATCTGTTTTCAGATCTCTTCTGGGGAGAGGTCTTACATCTCGTAAAAGTTCACAGCCCAGATGCATCACGAATCCAAAATATACATTATTTTGAAAGCAAAATTTAAGCTAGACTTCACAAAAGGCTTGACTTTGCTGCATTTTAGTGTCAGGAAAAGTGTGCTTAGAAATCAAACACAGCATAGTCAGACCACCTCCAAGTCTGAAGCAGCTTTTTAAACCCTAAACCTCAAAGCTAAGCCAGGTGATTCCCAGGAATCTTGTTCATCTCAACACCCGGGACTGGGAAGGAGAACATTTATCTTTTGTTTATTAAGAACTCCAAAACTGCAGGAGCTTTGTTCTTTTAATAAAGACCAACCATACTTAATTTTCAATTTGGATGTGCAGACCAGCACCTGGAGAATATGCTAAAATACAAAACCCCTGGGAATATTGCCCCTCTTGCACCAAAACCACAGTACCCTCCAGCTTTGAGGCCAACAGGTTCCCAGCCCTCCCCTCACAGGAAACCTTGGACTCTTGTTAATTGGCAGAAGTTCATTAAGCTGCTGGTGACCCCAAGCACAGACACAGCAAAGGGGCTCAGCCAGGACCTGGTCAGACAAAAAGAGGACCCTAATGACACCCTTAATTAAAGCACACAGCCCCCTCAGGTCACTCAGGGCAGTGGAGACCCTTTGGAATCTCCACCAGACCTTGTGCTGAGGCTGCCTTGGTGCTCTGCAAGAGGCACAGCAGAGCCTGGAGCAGGAGCAGGAGCAGGAGCAGGGCTGGCAGCCAGGGAGAGGAGCCCCACGGCTCACAAGGGGCTCTCAGCACAGACACTGCACCTGTTTGCAGCTTTAAGGCAACACCAACTCTGAAGATGTTTCAAAGTCCTAAGAGTTGGGGGAAGAGTTTAGCAACTGTATGAAAAATTAGACATTTTAAAGACTATTTGACTACATCTTCAGCACTTCAGGTATCACTTCTGTGCTTGGCAGAACACATTCAGCCATCCCCGCTTTGTTTTTGCCTGGGAGAAACCCCTGCCCTCACACTGCCTGCTGAAGGAGAGGCAAGCCACAGCCAGAGAAAGCAGATCCTATCACACTTGTTCCACCAGGCAGAGCAGCAGAAGCATGACCATCTAGCCCAGAAGACATCCACAAACTGAGTTTGGCCTCTGCCCACACAAAGCAAGGGTCAGACAGTCCCAGAAGGAGCCAGCTCACTGGAACCCCTTATAAAGCAGTTTCTCAGCTGCCCTGGGCCAGGCCTGCTGTAGATGTGGACCAGGTGAGTCCTGATTCGCAGTCTAGAGAAATGAGCAGAGCAACCCCCTTTGCAGTAAATAACTCCATTAGCCCTGATCTGACACAGCTGCCTGGAGCAGAGGTCCCCAGGGCAGGAGCTGGTGTCTAACTCCCCACCACAATCAATCAGGTGCTTAATCCAACAGGATTCACCCTTCCAGGGCTCAAAAACCCCTCAGGAGCAGACACAGAGGTGGCAGCACAGGCTGTGTTAGGAAGAACCTTTAAAAACATCCCCTAATGATAAAAAAAGCTGAGGCTGTGTGTAGACTTTTGGGGAGTTTGCCCTCAAAGACCAAATCACCTTAGAAGAAGCAGCAGTAGCTCCCTTTGTGTCCCTGTGCACCAAGTCCTCCAGGCTCTCAGTGTGGCACCCTTGGAGATGCTCCTGCTGCCCACCCCAGTCAAACTTTAAGGTACCAAAGTGTCTGTGCTTGTGCTGTGCCCAGGCCACCATGAGAACCACAGCCTGGGGTTTTAAACAACAAAAGAGCAACCAGCCCTCGTGGAAAAGGCAACATCGTTTTCCCTACGGCCATTTCACCAGGAGAGAGCCACCCCAAGCGAGGGTCTCGCTCAGACTGTAACAAGGAGATGAATAAAACAGAAGTGAGATTGCAGTTAACACACGAAGCCAATAAATCCACTGTCCCTTTCCCCATGACTCGGCCCCATCCTGCTGATCCCGCAGCCTCTCCACTCGCTACCCAGCTGGCTTCTTTCACCAAATAAGGTCCATTCCCACTCCTCAGCACAGGCATGAGCAGCTACAGCCTATAAATCCCATCAGAGACGGCACAAGGCTCACACTTAACCCATCTTCTGTTCAGCAAAGAGCCTGGGCCCCAAACCAGGAGACTCCTTGGGTGGGTGCTCAGCACCCAGCAAGGGACAAGCATCACTGGCAAGCGGAAAAGCTCGTGCCCCTGCTGCAAAACCTGGGAAACACCGGGACAACGACCTGACAGCAGCTCGCCGAGCTCACGGCAGGGCTCTGCATCCCCTGGTCTGACAGCATCTCCAGAGCACGACTACTGCTCCTCCCAAAACCTGCGCTGGCCTCACATCTCCTCGCACGGACACGAGCGGACGTCACGGATCCCCGCAGCCCCCAAAGCCCGTAGTTCAACAGCAGAAATGCAACACGGCAGCTGCCACTCATCAAGGGTGATGCAGGAGAGCTGGGAGAGCCCCTCCTTTCAGCATCACCAAAGGCCAGAGGGGCTCAGAACTGCTCAGGGTGCCCAGCCCTAAGCCTGGCTCCTGGCCTAGCTCTGTGGGAAAGGTCTGTCCACCAGGACCAGGCAGCCCCTCGTGCCAGCACCATCCCCAGTGAAAACCCAGCACTTGCTTTGCTGCAGCCTGTACGGGAACACAAAGTCACACCAGCCGTCTGGCCCTTGTTAGCATTAAAAATTAAAGACAGAGCAAACAAAACCTAAAGCTCCAACATTTATTATGGCAATTTCCCACCCACCCACAGACCTACACTCTGTTTTGCTTTATTTTTAATTCATCACATCAGATGTGCCTCCCGAGGAATGGCACGTTGCGGGGATAACCAACAGGCCAGCTTGTCCACAAGAGCAAGACAGTCTTTTCCATGGGGAAGGAGCCAGTTGAAGCCATCATTAAGCCCTTGACCTTGGTGGGTGGGTTTTTTTCGTTTGTTTTTAGAAAATGAAAAAAAAAAGAAACAAATGAACAAAAAAAAAAAGCCCCCGAAAAAAACCAAAAAACCAACCCCAAAGAAGTGTTGTACTCTATTACAAAATATAAATACGATAGTCTTGCAGGCAGGAGGAGCCTGGGGAGCGCTGCCTTCAGCGGGTGACTCCTCAGGCTCTCCCAGGGATGCGGCGAGCCAGCAGGACAGAGGCCACCTCCGGATGCCGAGACGCCGCCGGCCGCTCGCCCCAGCTTCACCTCCTTTCAGAATTTAAGTGCTCTTGAACTTCCATCCGAAAACTGCCAGACATCCGGGGCTCCCTGGGCGCTGCGCCAGCTGGGGGGGTACGCCGAACCTACAGAGAGCATGGGGACAGAGGAGAGAACAGGTGTGACATGGCCCACGGTGTGAGTCATTCCCTTATCCTACTTTTCGTCTCTTTCTCATCTCTAACAACTAGGACACCCAAGTGCCACAAGGGGATACGGCAGGACGGAGCCCTTCCTCTCTCAGGCCACACTCTCGCATGCGGCATCCTTGGCACCACGCAGGAACCACACGGATCATTTAGGAAGAAAAACCTCTGGTCTTTACTGGGCAAGGACCGAGCCAGCCTGTCTTGCAAACCTCCTCCTACTCTTCCCCCAGGTGCTGAAGGCCCTCCTAAAGCCATCGGCACTGTTAGCACTGGTTCATGGAGGGCTTTTCCCAACTCCCGGCATGACGGGTATTGGAAGCGCACGCCGCAGCAGCAAAGCTCACGCTGCACAGCCCCAGCCCACGCCCAGCAAAGCCCACCTGCAGCAGCATGGGATGGAACGCTGGGACAGCAACCATTCCCAGCTCCCAGCCCCTGCTCCAGGTCGATCACCCAGCGCCACGCTACCCACACACGGCAGGCTAAGGGCTACACTGGTGGCAAGGCTGGCGCATCATCAACATACCCCTCAAAATCCACGCTGGCAGCCCCATGGGGAGCTATGTTCTACGGAAGTTTCTATGGAATTTACTTCATTAATACTTAAAAGAGTGGCTAAAGGGCTACTACAGGTGAGCTGCCATGAGGACTAAGGGACCAGCTCCTTCCTAGGCCAGATCTTCACTGTGTTAACTGCAGTGTCTCCTCTGAAGTCAAGAGCCCCGTGCCCCATTTCCCTCTGGGGAGGGCTTGCTGCTGCTGCTGTCTGAGCCCAACAGTTTCCAGGCTAATGTAAAAGCTGGCTGAGACTTCCAAGGCAGCCAAGAGCAGCACAGCCATCCCGGCCACTAGCACATCACCACTGCAAAGCTTAAGTCCTGCCAAGGGGCATAAAACCTTGGGGTTCCCCCACGCCTCCTGCCCCTCCTGCATCCCTGTGGCTCGTTGGAAACCAGCAGCCTAGCACCTGGGCTCGAGGAGCAGCATCCCTTCAGCAGCTCTGGCAAAAAGCCCTCTGGGCAGTATCACTCTCTCCAAGTCAATACTACAGTTTGTCCGTGCATCCGCCAAAAGTGGGTTTCAACCTTTATTGGAGGAAAAAAGAGAAGGAGGGATCTAAAAGAGCAGCTGGTATCTCTTTTCTGTTTGGTACAAACTCTGCACTTAGATGAACCCCGAAACTCTATCTCATCAGATATGCCACAGCCTCGTGAATGTCAAGCAAAGACATGGTATCCCTTATTCCCGTATTATCTCAGCCCTTGGAAACATAATAAATGTGAAAGATCTGCAGTCTAAATTCTGGATATTGTTTCAATACCTTCATTACATTAACCATTCAATTTGGAGGAGATTACACACTAGAGGCTCTATGCCATAAAACCATGTTCTTCCTCAAAAGTTGATGGGGCTTGAGATTTTAACAACAGAGACGCTGTTACCCAGATATCACTTATTCCTAGAGACATCTTTTTGCACAGAAACAGGCAAGTCTCTGGGCAGCGCAGGTCACGCCTGCACGGGATGCCAAAGCAGCTCGAGAGCACATGGTGGGGCTTGGGACATCCATGCCCCAACCCAACAAACTTCAGCGGGTTCATCACACCATTAACTGACTGCCCCTGGCAGGAAAGCACCACATTCATGAACATCTGCTTTGGTGTCGGGGTGAGAGCGCGTTGCCTCTCGCAAGCTACGCCCTCGCCAGCCGGTGTTCAGACAACTCCTCCTACAGCGGGAGCTGCTTCTCCTGCAGCTCCTTCCTCCAAACCACCACTCCTGCCCTGTGTGCCATGCAGCACCCGCTGGGCTCCTTCAGCCCTGGGAAACCTGGAAAATTTAGCTTTGGGAAACCTGTGAATCCCACGCGCCGCTATGCCGCTCAATAAAGGAGTCAATCGTTTGCTTTGCACTGGTTAATCTTGTAGCAGCACCGGTCTACCTAAGGATGCCTGTATATGGACACATGCAGATGCCTGTCTAGGTGCTTTTATACATGATTATTTCGTAAGTAAAACACAGTATAGGAAGGAAAGGCAGT